>OY829541.1:17991763-18554651 GCA_963691705.1 Viola odorata
CCCAACGGCATGTCACACTCCAATATCTAATCCATGCCCAAACGGCATGTCAATTTCATAATTTCAATTTCTAAGCCATGCCCAACGGCATGTCAACTTTAAATTTCAATTTCTAGACCATGCCCAATCGGAATGTCGAATTTCATAATTTCAATTTCTAAACCATGCCCAACGGCATGTCAAATTTCAATTTCAATTTCTAGACCATGCCCAACGGCATGTCAAATTTTAATTTCAATTTCTAGACCAAGGCCAACGGCATGTCAAATTTCAATTACAATTTCTAGACCATGCCCAACGGCATGTCAAATTTTAATTTCAATTTCTAGACAATGCCCAACGGCATGTCACACTCCCATTTCTAATCCATGCCCAAACGGCATGTCAATTTTATAATTTCAATTTCTAAACCATGCCCAATCGGCATGTCAAATTTCAATTTCTAATCCATGCCCAAACGGCATGTCAATTTCATAATTTCAATTTCTAAACCATGCCCAACGGCATGTCAACTTTCAATTTCAATTTCAATTTCTAGACCAAGCCCAACGGCATGTCAAATTTCAATTACAATTTCTAGACCATGCCCAATGGCATGTCAAATTTTAATTTCAATTTCTAGACCATGCCCAACGGCATGTTACACTCCAATTTCTAATCCATGCCCAAACGGCATGTCAATTTTATAATTTCAATTTCTAAACCATGCCCAATCGGCATGTCAAATTTCAATCTCTAATCCATGCACAAACGGCATGTGAATTTCATAATTTCAATTTCTAAACCATGCACAACGGCATGTCAACTTCCAATTTCAATTTCAATTTCTAGACCAAGCCCAACGGCATGTCAAATTTTAATTACAATTTCTAGACCATGCCCAACTGGCATGTCAAATTTTAATTACAATTTCTAGACCATGCCCAACGGCATGTCAAATTTTAATTTCAATTTCTAGACCATGCCCAACGGCATGTCACACTCCTTTTTCTAATCCATGCCCAAACGGCATGTCAATTTTATAATTTCAATTTCTAAACCATGCCCAATCGGCATGTCAAATTTCAATTTCTAATCCATGCCCAAACGGCATGTCAATTTCATAATTTCAATTTCTAAACCATGCCCAACGGCATGTCAACTTTCAATTTCAATTTCAATTTCTAGACCAAGCCCAACGGCATGTCAAATTTCAATTTCAATTTCTAGACCATGCCCAACGGCATGTCACATTCCAATTTCTAAACCATGCCCAAACGGCATGTCAATTTTATAATTTCAATTTCTAAACCATGCCCAAACGGCATGTCAATTTCATAATTTCAATTTCTAAACCATGCCCAACGGCATGTCAACTTTCAATTTCAATTTCAATTTCTAGACCATGCCCAACGGCATGTCAAATTTCAATTTCAACTTCTAGACCATGCCCAACGGCATGTCACACTCCAATTTCTAATCCATGCCCAAACGGCATGTCAATTTCATAATTTCAATTTCTAAGCCATGCCCAACGGCATGTCAACTTTCAATTTCAATTTCTAGACCAAACCCAATCGGCATGTCGAATTTCATAACTTCAATTTCCAAGCCATGCCCAATGGCATGTCAACTTTCAATTTCAATTTCTAGACCATGCCCAACGGCATGTAAAATTTTAATTTCAATTTCTAGACCATGCCCAACGGCATGCCACACTCCAATTTCTAATCCATGCCCAAACGGCATGTCAATTTTATAATTTCAATTTCTAAACCATGCCCAATCGGCATGTCAAATTTCAATTTCTAATCCATGCCCAAACGGCATGTCAATTTCATAATTTCAATTTCTTAACCATGCCCAACGGCATGTCTAATTTCATAATTTCAATTTCTTAACCATGCCCAACGGCATGTCAAATTTCAATTTCAATTTCTAGACCATGCCCAACGGCATGTAAAATTTTAATTTCAATTTCTAGACCATGCCCAACGGCATGCCACACTCCAATTTCTAATCCATGCCCAAACGGCATGTCAATTTTATAATTTCAATTTCTAAACCATGCCCAATCGGCATGTCAAATTTCAATTTCTAATCCATGCCCAAACGGCATGTCAATTTCATAATTTCAATTTCTAAACCATGCCCAACGGCATGTCAACTTTCAATTTCAATTTCAATTTCTAGACCAAGCCCAACGGCATGTCAAATTTCAATTTCAATTTCTAGACCATGCCCAACGGCATGTCACATTCCAATTTCTAAACCATGCCCAAACGGCATGTCAATTTTATAATTTCAATTTCTAAACCATGCCCAATCGGCATGTCAAATTTTAATTTCTAATCCATGCCCAAACGGCATGTCAATTTCATAATTTCAATTTCTAAACCATGCCCAACGGCATGTCAACTTTCAATTTCAATTTCAATTTCTAGACCAAGCCCAACGGCATGTCAAATTTCATTTTCAATTTCTAGACCATGCCCAACGGCATGTCACATTCCAATTTCTAAACCATGCCCAAACGGCATGTCAATTTTATAATTTCAATTTCTAAACCATGCCCAAACGGCATGTCAATTTCATAATTTCAATTTCTAAACCATGCCCAACGGCATGTGAACTTTCAATTTCAATTTCAATTTCTAGACCATGCCCAACGGCATGTCAAATTTCAATTTCAACTTCTAGACCATGCCCAACGGTATGTCACACTCCAATTTCTAATCCATGCCCAAACGGCATGTCAATTTCATAATTTCAATTTCTAAGCCATGCCCAACGGCATGTCAACTTTCAATTTCAATTTCTAGACCAAGCCCAATCGGCATGTCAACCTTCAACTTTCAATTTCTAAACCATGCCCAACGGCATGTCAAATTTCAATTTCAATTTCTAGACCATGCCCAACGGCATGTAAAATTTTAATTTCAATTTCTAGACCATGCCCAACGGCATGTCACACTCCAATTTCTAATCCATGCCCAAACGGCATGTCAATTTTATAATTTCAATTTCTAAACCATGCCCAATCGGCATGTCAAATTTCAATTTCTAATCCATGCCCAAACGGCATGTCAATTTCATAATTTCAATTTCTAAACCATGCCCAACGGCATGTCAACTTTTAATTTCAAATTCAATTTCAATTTCTAGACCAAGCCCAACGGCATGTCAAATTTCAATTACAATTTCTAGACCATGCCCAACGGCATGTCAAATTTTAATTTCAATTTCCAGACCATGCCCAACGGCATGTCACACTCCAATTTCTAATCCATGCCCAAACGGCATCTCAATTTTATAATTTCAATTTCTAAACCATGCCCAATCGGCATGTCAAATTTCAATTTCTAATCCATGCCCAAACGGCATGTCAATTTCATAATTTCAATTTCTAAACCATGCCCAACGGCATGTCAACTTTCAATTTCAATTTCAATTTCTAGACCAAGCCCAACGGCATGTCAATTTCAATTTCTAATCCATGCCCAAACTGCATGTCAATTTCATAATTTCAATTTCTAAACCATGCCCAAGGGCATGTCAACTTTCAATATCAATTTCAATTTCTAGACCATGCCCAACGGCATGTCAAATTTCAATTTCACCTTCTAAACCATGCCCAACGGCATGTCACACTCCAATATCTAATCCATGCCCAAACGGCATGTCAATTTCATAATTTCAATTTCTAAGCCATGCCCAACGGCATGTCAACTTTCAATTTCAATTTCGAGACCATGCCCAAACGGCATGTCAATTTCATAATTTCAATTTCTAAACCATGCCCAACGGCATGTCAACTTTCAATTTCAATTTCAATTTCTAGACCAAGCCCAACGGCATGTCAATTTCAATTTCTAATCCATGCCCAAACTGCATGTCAATTTCATAATTTCAATTTCTAAACCATGCCCAAGGGCATGTCAACTTTCAATATCAATTTCAATTTCTAGACCATGCCCAACGGCATGTCAAATTTCAATTTCACCTTCTAAACCATGCCCAACGGCATGTCACACTCCAATATCTAATCCATGCCCAAACGGCATGTCAATTTCATAATTTCAATTTCTAAGCCATGCCCAACGGCATGTCAACTTTCAATTTCAATTTCGAGACCATGCCCAATCGGCATGTCGAATTTCATAATTTCAATTTCTAAACCATGCCCAACGGCATGTCAAATTTTAATTTCAATTTCTAGACCATGCCCAACGGCATGTAAAATTTTAATTTCAATTTCTAGACCATGCCCAACGGCATGTCACACTCCAATTTCTAATCCATGCCCAACGGCATGTCAATTTTATAATTTCAATTTCTAAACCATGCCCAATCGGCATGTCAAATTTCAATTTCTAATCCATGCCCAAACGGCATGTCAATTTCATAATTTCAATTTCTAAACCATGCCCAACGGCATGTCAACTTTCAATTTCAATTTCAATTTCTAGACCAAGCCCAACGGCATGTCAAATTTCAATTACAATTTCTAGACCATGCCCAATGGCATGTCAAATTTTAATTTCAATTTCTAGACCATGCCTAACGGCATGTTACACTCCAATTTCTAATCCATGCCCAAACGGCATGTCAATTTTATAATTTCAATTTCTAAACCATGCCCAATCGGCATGTCAAATTTCAATCTCTAATCCATGCACAAACGGCATGTCAATTTCATAATTTCAATTTCTAAACCATGCACAACGGCATGTCAACTTCCAATTTCAATTTCAATTTCTACACCAAGCCCAACGGCATGTCAAATTTTAATTACAATTTCTAGACCATGCCCAACGGCATGTGAAATTTTAATTTCAATTTCTAGACCATGCCCAACGGCATGTCACACTCCTTTTTCTAATCCATGCCCAAACGGCATGTCAATTTTATAATTTCAATTTCTAAACCATGCCCAATCGGCATGTCAAATTTCAATTTCTAATCCATGCCCAAACGGCATGTCAATTTCATAATTTCAATTTCTAAACCATGCCCAACGGCATGTCAACTTTCAATTTCAATTTCAATTTCTAGACCAAGCCCAACGGCATGTCAAATTTCAATTTCAATTTCTAGACCATGCCCAACGGCATGTCACATTCCAATTTCTAAACCATGCCCAAACGGCATGTCAATTTTATAATTTCAATTTCTAAACCATGCCCAAACGGCATGTCAATTTCATAATTTCTATTTCTAAACCATGCCCAACGGCATGTCAACTTTCAATTTCAATTTCAATTTCTAGACCAAGCCCAACGGCATGTCAATTTCAATTTCTAATCCATGCCCAAACTGCATGTCAATTTCATAATTTCAATTTCTAAACCATGCCCAAGGGCATGTCAACTTTCAATATCAATTTCAATTTCTAGACCATGCCCAACGGCATGTCAAATTTCAATTTCACCTTCTAAACCATGCCCAACGGCATGTCACACTCCAATATCTAATCCATGCCCAAACGGCATGTCAATTTCATAATTTCAATTTCTAAGCCATGCCCAACGGCATGTCAACTTTCAATTTCAATTTCGAGACTATGCCCAATCGGCATGTCGAATTTCATAATTTCAATTTCTAAACCATGCCCAACGGCATGTCAAATTTCAATTTCAATTTCTAGACCATGCCCAACGGCTTGTCAAATTTTAATTTAATTTCTAGACCATGCCCAACGGCATGTTACACTCCAATTTCTAATCCATGCCCAAACGGCATGTCAATTTTATAATTTCAATTTCTAAACCATGCCCAATCGGCATGTCAATTTTCAATTTCTAATCCATGCACAAACGGCATGTCAATTTCATAATTTCAATTTCTAAACCATGCACAACGGCATGTCAACTTTCAATTTCAATTTCAATTTCTAGACCAAGCCCAACGACATGTCAAATTTCAATTACAATTTCTAGACCATGCCCAACGGCATGTCAAATTTTAATTTCAATTTCTAGACCATGCCCAACGGCATGTCACACTCCTTTTTCTAATCCATGCCCAAACGGCATGTCAATTTTATAATTTCAATTTCTAAACCATGCCCAATCGGCATGTCAAATTTCAATTTCTAATCCATGCCCAAACGGCATGTCAATTTCATAATTTCAATTTCTAAACCATGCCCCACGGCATGTCAACTTTCAATTTCAATTTCAATTTCTAGACCAAGCCCAACGGCATGTCAAATTTCAATTTCAATTTCTAGACCATGCCCAACGGCATGTCACATTCCAATTTCTAAACCATGCCCAATCGACATGTCAATTTTATAATTTCAATTTCTAAACCATGCCAAATCGGCATGTCAAATTTCAATTTCTAATCCATGCCCAAACTGCATCTCAATTTCATAATTTCAATCTCTAAACCATGCCCAACGGCCTGTCAAATTTCAATTTCAATTTCAATTTCTAGACCATGCCCAACGGCATGTCAAATTTCAATTTCAACTTCTAGACCATGCCCAACGGCATGTCACACTCCAATTTCTAATCCATGCCCAAACGGCATGTCAATTTCATTATTTCAGTTTCTAAGCCATGCCCAACGGCATGTCAACTTTCAATTTCAATTTCTAGACCATGCCCAACGGCATGTCAATTTCATAATTTCATTTTCTAAACCACGCCCCACGGCATGTCAACTTTCAATTTCAATTTCAATTTCTAGACCAAGCCCAACGGCATGTCAAATTTCAATTTCAATTTCTAGACCATGCCCAACGGCATGTCACATTCCAATTTCTAAACCATGCCCAAACGACATGTCAATTTTATAATTTCAATTTCTAAACTATGCCCAATCGGCATGTCAAATTTCAATTTCTAATCCATGCCCAAACGACATGTCAATTTCATAATTTCAATTTCTAAACCATGCCCAACGGCATGTCAACTTTCCATTTGTATTTCAATTTCTAGACCAAGCCCAACGGCAAGTCAAATTTCAATTTCAATTTCTAGACCATGCCCAACGGCATGTCACATTCCAATTTCTAAACCATGCCCAAACGACATGTCAATTTTATAATTTCAATTTCTAAACCATGCCCAATCGGCATGTCAAATTTCAATTTCTAATCCATGCCCAAACTGCATGTCAATTTCATAATTTCAATTTCTAAACCATGCCCAAGGGCATGTCAACTTTCAATATCAATTTCAATTTCTAGACCATGCCCAACGGCATGTCAAATTTCAATTTCAACTTCTAGACCATGCCCAACAGCATGTCACACTCCAATATCTAATCCATGCCCAAACGGCATGTCAATTTCATAATTTCAATTTCTAAGCCATGCCCAACGGCATGTCAACTTTCAATTTCAGATTCTTGACCATGCCCAATCGGCATGTCGAATTTCATAATTTCAATTTCTAAACCATGCCCAAGGGCATGTCAACTTTCAATATCAATTTCAATTTCTAGACCATGCCCAACGGCATGTCAAATTTCAATTTCAACTTCTAAACCATGCCCAACGGCATGTCACACTCCAATATCTAATCCATGCCCAAACGGCATGTAAATTTCATAATTTCAATTTCTAAGCCATGCCCAACAGCATGTCAACTTTCAATTTCAATTTCTAGACCATGCCCAATCGGCATGTCGAATTTCATAATTTCAATTTCTAAACCATGCCCAACGGCATGTCAACTTTCAATTTCAATTTCTAGACCAAGCCCAACGGCATGCCAAATTTCAATTACAATTTCTAGACCATGCCCAACGGCATGTCAAATTTTAATTTCAATTTCTAGACCATGCCCAACGGCATGTCACACTCCCATTTCTAATCCATGCCCAAACGGCATGTCAATTTTATAATTTCAATTTCTAAACCATGCCCAATCGGCATGTCAAATTTCAATTTCTAATCCATGCCCAAACGGCATGTCAATTTCATAATTTCAATTTCTAAACCATGCCCAACGGCATGTCAACTTTCCATTTCTATTTCAATTTCTAGACCAAGCCCAACGGCATGTCAAATTTCAATTTCAATTTCTAGACCATGCCCAACGGCATGTCACATTCCAATTTCTAAACCATGCCCAAACGGCATGTCAATTTTATAATTTCAATATCTAAACCATGCCAAATCGGCATGTCAAATTTCAATTTCTAATCCATGCCCAAACTGCTTGTCAATTTCATAATTTCAATTTCTAAACCATGCCCAACGGCATGTCAACTTTCAATTTCAATTTCAATTTCTAGACCATGCCCAACGGCATGTCAAATTTCAATTTCAACTTCTAGACCATGCCCAACGGCATGTCACACTCCAATTTCTAATCCATGCCCAAACGGCATGTCAATTTCATAATTTCAATTTCTAAGCCATGCCCAACGGCATGTCAACTTTCAATTTCAATTTCTAGACCAAGCCCAATCGGCATGTCAAATTTCATAACTTCAATTTCTAAACCATGCCCAACGGCATGTCAAATTTCAATTTCAATTTCTAGACCATGCCCAACGGCATGTCAAATTTTAATTTCAATTTCTAGACCATGCCCAACGGCATGTCACACTCCAATTTCTAATCCATGCCCAAACGGCATGTCAATTTTATAATTTCAATTTCTAAACTATGCCCAATCGGCATGTCAAATTTCAATTTCTAAGCCATGCCCAAACGGCATGTCAATTTCATAATTTCAATTTCTAAACCATGCCCAACGGCATGTCAACTTTCCATTTCTATTTCAATTTCTAGACCAAGCCCAACGGCAAGTCAAATTTCAATTTCAACTTCTAGACCATGCCCAACGGCATGTCACACTCCAATTTCTAATCCATGCCCAAACGACATGTCAATTTCATAATTTCAATTTCTAAGCCATGCCCAACGGCATGTCAACTTTCAATTTCAATTTCAATTTCTAGACCATGCCCAACCGCATGCCAAATTTCAATTTCAACTTCTAGACCATGCCCAACGGCATGTCACACTCCAATTTCTAATCCATGCCCAAACGGCATGTCAATTTCATAATTTCAATTTCTAAGCCATGCCCAACGGCATGTCAACTTTCAATTTCAATTTCTAGACCATGCCCAATCGGCATGTCGAATTTCATAACTTCAATTTCTAAACCATGCCCAACGGCATGTCAATTTTATAATTTCAATTTCTAGACCATGCCCAACGGCATGTCAAATTTCAATTTCAACTTCTAGACCATGCCCAATGGCATGTCACACTCCAATATCTAATCCATGCCCAAACGGCATGTCAATTTCATAATTTCAATTTCTAAGCCATGCCCAACGGCATGTCAACTTTCAATTTCAATTTCTAGACCATGCCCAATCGGCATGTCGAATTTCATAATTTCAATTTCTAAACCATGCCCAACGGCATGTCAAATTTCAATTTCAATTTCTAGACCATGCCCAACGGCATGTCCAATTTTAATTTCAATTTCTAGACCATGCCCAACGTCATGTCACACTCCAATTTCTAATCCATGCCCAAACGGCATGTCAATTTCATAATTTCAATTTCTAAGCCATGCCCAACGGCATGTCAACTTTCAATTTCAATTTCTAGACCATGCCCAATCGGCATGTCGAATTTCATAATTTCAATTTCTAAGCCATGCCCAACGGCATGTCAACTTTCAATTTCAATTTCTAGACCATGCCCAACGGCATGTCAAATTTATAATTTCAATTTCTAGACCATGCCCAACGGCATGTCAAATTTTAATTTCAATTTCTAGACCATGCCCAACGTCATGTCACACTCCAATTTCTAATCCATGCCCAAACGGCATGTCAATTTTATAATTTCAATTTCTAAACTATGCCCAATCGGCATGTCAAATTTCAATTTCTAATCCATGCCCAAACGGCATGTCAATTTCATAATTTCA
The DNA here is from genome assembly GCA_963691705.1 of Viola odorata. NCBI lineage: Eukaryota > Viridiplantae > Streptophyta > Magnoliopsida > Malpighiales > Violaceae > Viola > Viola odorata. The sequence continues at coordinate 18,001,657 of OY829541.1, forward strand.
ATTTCTAAACCATGCCCAACGGCATGTCAACTTTCCATTTCTATTTCAATTTCTAGACCAAGCCCAACGGCAAGTCAAATTTCAATTTCAATTTCTAGACCATGCCCAACGGCATGTCACATTCCAATTTCTAAACCATGCCCAAACGGCATGTCAATTTTATAATTTCAATTTCTAAACCATGCCCAATCGGCATGTCAAATTTCAATTTCTAATCCATGCCCAAACTGCATGTCAATTTCATAATTTCAATTTCTAAACCATGCCCAAGGGCATGTCAACTTTCAATATCAATTTCAATTTCTAGACCATGCCCAACGGCATGTCAAATTTCAATTTCAACTTCTAGACCATGCCCAACGGCATGTCACACTCCAATATCTAATCCATGCCCAAACGGCATGTCAATTTCATAATTTCAATTTCTAAGCCATGCCCAACGGCATGTCAACTTTCAATTTCAATTTCAATTTCTAGACCATGCCCAACGGCATGTCAAATTTCAATTTCAACTTCTAGACCATGCCCAACGGCATGTCACACTCGAATTTCTAATCCATGCCCAAACGGCATGTCAATTTCATAATTTCAATTTCTAAGCCATGCCCAACGGCATGTCAACTTTCAATTTCAATTTCTAGACCATGCCCAATCGGCATGTCGAATTTCATAACTTCAATTTCTAAACCATGCCCAACGGCATGTCAATTTTATAATTTCAATTTCTAGACCATGCCCAACGGCATGTCAAATTTCAATTTCAACTTCTAGACCATGCCCAACGGCATGTCACACTCAAATATCTAATCCATGCCCAAACGGCATGTCAATTTCATAATTTCAATTTCTAAGCCATGCCCAACGGCATGTCAACTTTCAATTTCAATTTCTAGACCATGCCCAATCGGTATGTCGAATTTCATAATTTCAATTTCTAAACCATGCCCAACGGCATGTCAAATTTCAATTTCAATTTCTAGACCATGCCCAACGGCATGTCAAATTTTAATTTCAATTTCTAGACCATGCCCAACGTCATGTCACACTCCAATTTCTAATCCATGCCCAAACGGCATGTCAATTCTATAATTTCAATTTCTAAACTATGCCCAATCGGCATGTCAAATTTCAATTTCTAATCCATGCCCAAACGGCATGTCAATTTCATAATTTCAATTTCTAAACCATGCCCAACGGCATGTCAACTTTCCATTTCTATTTCAATTTCTAGACCAAGCCCAACGGCAAGTAAAATTTCAATTTCAATTTCTAGACCATGCCCAACGGCATGTCACATTCCAATTTCTAAACCATGCCCAAACGGCATGTCAATTTTATAATTTCAATTTCTAAACCATGCCCAATCCGCATGTCAAATTTCAATTTCTAATCCATGCCCAAACTGCATGTCAATTTCATAATTTCAATTTCTAAACCATGCCCAACGACATGTCAACTTTTAATTTCAATTTCCAGACCATGCCCAACGGCATGTCACACTCCAATATCTAATCCATGCCCAAACTGCATGTCAATTTCATAATTTCAATTTCTAAACCATGCCCAAGGGCATGTCAACTTTCAATATCAATTTCAATTTCTAGACCATGCCCAACGGCATGTCAAATTTCAATTTCAACTTCTAGACCATGCCCAACGGCATGTCACACTCCAATATCTAATCCATGCCCAAACGGCATGTCAATTTCATAATTTCAATTTCTAAGCCATGCCCAACGGCATGTCAACTTTCAATTTCAATTTCTAGACCATGCCCAATCGGCATGTCGAATTTCATAATTTCAATTTCTAAACCATGCCCAACGGCATGTCAAATTTCAATTTCAATTTCTAGACCATGCCCAACGGCATGTCAAATTTTAATTTCAATTTCTAGACCATGCCCAACGGCATGTCACACTCGAATTTCTAATCCATGCCCAAACGACATGTCAATTTTATACTTTCAATTTCTAAACCATGCCCAATCGGCATGTCAAACTTCAATTTCTAATCCATGCCCAAACGGCATGTCAATTTCATAATTTCAATTTCTAAACCATGCCCAACGGCATGTCAACTTTTAATTTCAATTTCAATTTCTAGACCAAGCCCAACGGCATGTCAAATTTCAATTACAATTTCTAGACCATACCCAACGACATGTCAAATTTTAATTTCAATTTCCAGACCATGCCCAACAGCATGTCACACTCCAATTTCTAATCCATGCACAAACGGCATGTCAATTTCATAATTTCAATTTCTAAACCATGCACAACGGCATGTCAACTTTCAATTTCAATTTCAATTTCTAGACCAAGCCCAACGACATCTCAAATTTCAATTACAATTTCTAGACCATGCCCAACGGCATGTCAAATTTTAATTTCAATTTCTAGACCATGCCCAACGGCATGTCACACTCCTTTTTCTAATCCATGCCCAAACGGCATGTCAATTTTATAATTTCAATTTCTAAACCATTCCCAATCGGCATGTCAAATTTCAATTTCTAATCCATGCCCAAACGGCATGTCAATTTCATAATTTCAATTTCTAAACCATGCCCCACGGCATGTCAACTTTCAATTTCAATTTCAATTTCTAGACCAAGCCCAACGGCATGTCAAATTTCAATTTCAATTTCTAGACCATGCCCAACGGCATGTCACATTCCAATTTCTAAACCATGCCCAAACGACATGTCAATTTTATAATTTCAATTTCTAAACCATGCCAAATCGGCATGTCAAATTTCAATTTCTAATCCATGCCCAAACTGCATCTCAATTTCATAATTTCAATTTCTAAACCATGCCCAACGGCATGTCAACTTTCAATTTCAATTTCAATTTCTAGACCATGCCCAACGACATGTCAAATTTCAATTTCAACTTCTAGACCATGCCCAACGGCATGTCACACTCCAATTTCTAATCCATGCCCAAACGGCATGTCAATTTCATAATTTCAATTTCTAAGCCATGCCCAACGGCATGTCAACTTTCAATTTCAATTTCTAGACCATGCCCAACGGCATGTCAATTTGATAATTTCAATTTCTAAACCATGCCCCACGGCATGTCAACTTTCAATTTCAATTTCAATTTCTAGACCAAGCCCAACGGCATGTCAAATTTCAATTTCAATTTCTAGACCATGCCCAACGGCATGTCACATTCCAATTTCTAAACCATGCCCAAACGACATGTCAATTTTATAATTTCAATTTCTAAACTATGCCCAATCGGCATGTCAAATTTCAATTTCTAATCCATGCCCAAACGGCATGTGAATTTCATAATTTCAATTTCTAAACCATGCCCAACGGCATGTCAACTTTCCATTTGTATTTCAATTTCTAGACCAAGCCCAACGGCAAGTCAAATTTCAATTTCAATTTCTAGACCATGCCCAACGGCATGTCACATTCCAATTTCTAAACCATGCCCAAACGGCATGTCAATTTTATAATTTCAATTTCTAAACCATGCCCAATCCGCATGTCAAATTTCAATTTCTAATCCATGCCCAAACTGCATGTCAATTTCATAATTTCAATTTCTAAACCATGCCCAACGACATGTCAACTTTTAATTTCAATTTCCAGACCATGCCCAACGGCATGTCACACTCCAATATCTAATCCATGCCCAAACTGCATGTCAATTTCATAATTTCAATTTCTAAACCATGCCCAAGGGCATGTCAACTTTCAATATCAATTTCAATTTCTAGACCATGCCCAACGGCATGTCAAATTTCAATTTCAACTTCTAGACCATGCCCAACGGCATGTCACACTCCAATATCTAATCCATGCCCAAACGGCATGTCAATTTCATAATTTCAATTTCTAAGCCATGCCCAACGGCATGTCAACTTTCAATTTCAATTTCTAGACCATGCCCAATCGGCATGTCGAATTTCATAATTTCAATTTCTAAACCATGCCCAACGGCATGTCAAATTTCAATTTCAATTTCTAGACCATGCCCAACGGCATGTCAAATTTTAATTTCAATTTCTAGACCATGCCCAACGGCATGTCACACTCGAATTTCTAATCCATGCCCAAACGACATGTCAATTTTATACTTTCAATTTCTAAACCATGCCCAATCGGCATGTCAAACTTCAATTTCTAATCCATGCCCAAACGGCATGTCAATTTCATAATTTCAATTTCTAAACCATGCCCAACGGCATGTCAACTTTTAATTTCAATTTCAATTTCTAGACCAAGCCCAACGGCATGTCAAATTTCAATTACAATTTCTAGACCATACCCAACGACATGTCAAATTTTAATTTCAATTTCCAGACCATGCCCAACGGCATGTCACACTCCAATTTCTAATCCATGCACAAACGGCATGTCAATTTCATAATTTCAATTTCTAAACCATGCACAACGGCATGTCAACTTTCAATTTCAATTTCAATTTCTAGACCAAGCCCAACGACATCTCAAATTTCAATTACAATTTCTAGACCATGCCCAACGGCATGTCAAATTTTAATTTCAATTTCTAGACCATGCCCAACGGCATGTCACACTCCTTTTTCTAATCCATGCCCAAACGGCATGTCAATTTTATAATTTCAATTTCTAAACCATTCCCAATCGGCATGTCAAATTTCAATTTCTAATCCATGCCCAAACGGCATGTCAATTTCATAATTTCAATTTCTAAACCATGCCCCACGGCATGTCAACTTTCAATTTCAATTTCAATTTCTAGACCAAGCCCAACGGCATGTCAAATTTCAATTTCAATTTCTAGACCATGCCCAACGGCATGTCACATTCCAATTTCTAAACCATGCCCAAACGACATGTCAATTTTATAATTTCAATTTCTAAACCATGCCAAATCGGCATGTCAAATTTCAATTTCTAATCCATGCCCAAACTGCATCTCAATTTCATAATTTCAATTTCTAAACCATGCCCAACGGCATGTCAACTTTCAATTTCAATTTCAATTTCTAGACCATGCCCAACGACATGTCAAATTTCAATTTCAACTTCTAGACCATGCCCAACGGCATGTCACACTCCAATTTCTAATCCATGCCCAAACGGCATGTCAATTTCATAATTTCAATTTCTAAGCCATGCCCAACGGCATGTCAACTTTCAATTTCAATTTCTAGACCATGCCCAACGGCATGTCAATTTGATAATTTCAATTTCTAAACCATGCCCCACGGCATGTCAACTTTCAATTTCAATTTCAATTTCTAGACCAAGCCCAACGGCATGTCAAATTTCAATTTCAATTTCTAGACCATGCCCAACGGCATGTCACATTCCAATTTCTAAACCATGCCCAAACGACATGTCAATTTTATAATTTCAATTTCTAAACTATGCCCAATCGGCATGTCAAATTTCAATTTCTAATCCATGCCCAAACGGCATGTGAATTTCATAATTTCAATTTCTAAACCATGCCCAAACGGCATGTGAATTTCATAATTTCAATTTCTAAACCATGCCCAACGGCATGTCAACTTTCCATTTGTATTTCAATTTCTAGACCAAGCCCAACGGCAAGTCAAATTTCAATTTCAATTTCTAGACCATGCCCAACGGCATGTCACATTCCAATTTCTAAACCATGCCCAAACGGCATGTCAATTTTATAATTTCAATTTCTAAACCATGCCCAATCGGCATGTCAAATTTCAATTTCTAATCCATGCCCAAACGGCATGTCAATTTCATAATTTCAATTTCTAAGCCATGCCCAACGGCATGTCAACTTTCAATTTCAATTTCTTGACCATGCCCAATCGGCATGTCGAATTTCATAATTTCAATTTCTAAACCATGCCCAAGGGCATGTCAACTTTCAATATCAATTTCAATTTCTAGACCATGCCCAACGGCATGTCAAATTTCAATTTCAACTTCTAAACCATGCCCAACGGCATGTCACACTCCAATATCTAATCCATGCCCAAACGGCATGTAAATTTCATAATTTCAATTTCTAAGCCATGCCCAACGGCATGTCAACTTTCAATTTCAATTTCTAGACCATGCCCAATCGGCATGTCGAATTTCATAATTTCAATTTCTAAACCATGCCCAACGGCATGTCAACTTTCAATTTCAATTTCTAGACCAAGCCCAACGGCATGTCAAATTTCAATTACAATTTCTAGACCATGCCCAACGGCATGTCAAATTTTAATTTCAATTTCTAGACCATGCCCAACGGCATGTCACACTCCCATTTCTAATCCATGCCCAAACGGCATGTCAATTTTATAATTTCAATTTCTAAACCATGCCCAATCGGCATGTCAAATTTCAATTTCTAATCCATGCCCAAACGGCATGTCAATTTCATAATTTCAATTTCTAAACCATGCCCAACGGCATGTCAACTTTCCATTTCTATTTCAATTTCTAGACCAAGCCCAACGGCATGTCAAATTTCAATTTCAATTTCTAGACCATGCCCAACGGCATGTCACATTCCAATTTCTAAACCATGCCCAAACGGCATGTCAATTTTATAATTTCAATATCTAAACCATGCCAAATCGGCATGTCAAATTTCAATTTCTAATTCATGCCCAAACTGCATGTCAATTTCATAATTTCAATTTCTAAACCATGCCCAACGGCATGTCAACTTTCAATTTCAATTTCAATTTCTAGACCATGCCCAACGGCATGTCAAATTTCAATTTCAACTTCTAGACCATGCCCAACGGCATGTCACACTCCAATTTCTAATCCATGCCCAAACGGCATGTCAATTTCATAATTTCAATTTCTAAGCCATGCCCAACGGCATGTCAACTTTCAATTTCAATTTCTAGACCAAGCCCAATCGGCATGTCGAATTTCATAACTTCAATTTCTAAACCATGCCCAACGGCATGTCAAATTTCAATTTCAATTTCTAGACCATGCCCAACGGCATGTCAAATTTTAATTTCAATTTCTAGACCATGCCCAACGTCATGTCACACTCCAATTTCTAATCCATGCCCAAACGGCATGTCAATTTTATAATTTCAATTTCTAAACTATGCCTAATCGGCATGTCAAATTTCAATTTCTAATCCATGCCCAAACGGCTTGTCAATTTCATAATTTTAATTTCTAAACCATGCCCAAGGGCATGTCAACTTTCCATTTCTATTTCAATTTCTAGACCAAGCCCAACGGCAAGTAAAATTTCAATTTCAACTTCTAGACCATGCCCAACGGCATGTCACACTCCAATTTCTAATCCATGCCCAAACGACATGTCAATTTCATAATTTCAATTTCTAAGCCATGCCCAACGGCATGTCAACTTTCAATTTCAATTTCAATTTCTAGACCATGCCCAACGGCATGTCAAATTTCAATTTCAACTTCTAGACCATGCCCAACGGCATGTCACACTCCAATTTCTAATCCATGCCCAAACGGCATGTCAATTTCATAATTTCAATTTCTAAGCCATGCCCAACGGCATGTCAACTTTCAATTTCAATTTCTAGACCATGCCCAATCGGCATGTCGAATTTCATAACTTCAATTTCTAAACCATGCCCAACGGCATGTCAATTTTATAATTTCAATTTCTAGACCATGCCCAACGGCATGTCAAATTTCAATTTCAACTTCTAGACCATGCCCAATGGCATGTCACACTCCAATATCTAATCCATGCCCAAACGGCATGTCAATTTCATAATTTCAATTTCTAAGCCATGCCCAACGGCATGTCAACTTTCAATTTCAATTTCTAGACCATGCCCAATCGGCATGTCGAATTTCATAATTTCAATTTCTAAACCATGCCCAACGGCATGTCAAATTTCAATTTCAATTTCTAGACCATGCCCAACGTCATGTCAAATTTTAATTTCAATTTCTAGACCATGCCCAACGTCATGTCACACTCCAATTTCTAATCCATGCCCAAACGGCATGTCAATTTTATAATTTCAATTTCTAAACTATGCCCAATCGGCATGTCAAATTTCAATTTCTAATCCATGCCCAAACGGCATGTCAATTTCATAATTTCAATTTCTAAACCATGCCCAACGGCATGTCAACTTTCCATTTCTATTTCAATTTCTAGACCAAGCCCAACGGCAAGTCAAATTTCAATTTCAATTTCTAGACCATGCCCAACGGCATGTCACTTTCTAATTTCTAAACCATGCCCAAACGGCATGTCAATTTTATAATTTCAATTTCTAAACCATGCCCAATCGGCATGTCAAATTTCAATTTCTAATCCATGCCCAAACTGCATGTCAATTTCATAATTTCAATTTCTAAACCATGCCCAAGGGCATGTCAACTTTCAATATCAATTTCAATTTCTAGACCATGCCCAACGGCATGTCAAATTTCAAATTCTACTTCTAGACCATGCCCAACGGCATGTCACACTCCAATATCTAATCCATGCCCAAACGGCATGTCAATTTCATAATGTCAATTTCTAAGCCATGCCCAACGGCATGTCAACTTTCAATTTCAATTTCAATTTCTAGACCATGCCCAATCGGCATGTCGAATTTCATAACTTCAATTTCTAAACCATGCCCAACGGCATGTCAATTTTATAATTTCAATTTCTAGACCATGCCCAACGGCATGTCAAATTTTAATTTCAATTTCTAGACCATGCCCAACGGCATGTCACACTCCAATTTCTAATCCATGCCCAAACGGCATGTCAATTTCATAATTTCAATTTCTAAACCATGCCCAAGGGCATGTCAACTTTCCATTTCTATTTCAATTTCTAGACCAAGCCCAACGGCAAGTAAAATTTCAATTTCAACTTCTAGACCATGCCCAACGGCATGTCACACTCCAATTTCTAATCCATGCCCAAACGACATGTCAATTTCATAATTTCAATTTCTAAGCCATGCCCAACGGCATGTCAACTTTCAATTTCAATTTCAATTTCTAGACCATGCCCAACGGCATGTCAAATTTCAATTTCAACTTCTAGACCATGCCCAACGGCATGTCACACTCCAATTTCTAATCCATGCCCAAACGGCATGTCAATTTCATAATTTCAATTTCTAAGCCATGCCCAACGGCATGTCAACTTTCAATTTCAATTTCTAGACCATGCCCAATCGGCATGTCGAATTTCATAACTTCAATTTCTAAACCATGCCCAACGGCATGTCAATTTTATAATTTCAATTTCTAGACCATGCCCAACGGCATGTCAAATTTCAATTTCAACTTCTAGACCATGCCCAATGGCATGTCACACTCCAATATCTAATCCATGCCCAAACGGCATGTCAATTTCATAATTTCAATTTCTAAGCCATGCCCAACGGCATGTCAACTTTCAATTTCAATTTCTAGACCATGCCCAATCGGCATGTCGAATTTCATAATTTCAATTTCTAAACCATGCCCAACGGCATGTCAAATTTCAATTTCAATTTCTAGACCATGCCCAACGGCATGTCAAATTTTAATTTCAATTTCTAGACCATGCCCAACGTCATGTCACACTCCAATTTCTAATCCATGCCCAAACGGCATGTCAATTTTATAATTTCAATTTCTAAACTATGCCCAATCGGCATGTCAAATTTCAATTTCTAATCCATGCCCAAACGGCATGTCAATTTCATAATTTCAATTTCTAAACCATGCCCAACGGCATGTCAACTTTCCATTTCTATTTCAATTTCTAGACCAAGCCCAACGGCAAGTCAAATTTCAATTTCAATTTCTAGACCATGCCCAACGGCATGTCACATTCTAATTTCTAAACCATGCCCAAACGGCATGTCAATTTTATAATTTCAATTTCTAAACCATGCCCAATCGGCATGTCAAATTTCAATTTCTAATCCATGCCCAAACTGCATGTCAATTTCATAATTTCAATTTCTAAACCATGCCCAAGGGCATGTCAACTTTCAATATCAATTTCAATTTCTAGACCATGCCCAACGGCATGTCAAATTTCAATTTCAACTTCTAGACCATGCCCAACGGCATGTCACACTCCAATATCTAATCCATGCCCAAACGGCATGTCAATTTCATAATGTCAATTTCTAAGCCATGCCCAACGGCATGTCAACTTTCAATTTCAATTTCAATTTCTAGACCATGCCCAACCGCATGTGAAATTTCAATTTCAACTTCTAGACCATGCCCAACGGCATGTCACACTCCAATTTCTAATCCATGCCCAAACGGCATGTCAATTTCATAATTTCAATTTCTAAGCCATGCCCAACGGCATGTCAACTTTCAATTTCAATTTCTAGACCATGCCCAATCGGCATGTCGAATTTCATAACTTCAATTTCTAAACCATGCCCAACGGCATGTCAATTTTATAATTTCAATTTCTAGACCATGCCCAACGGCATGTCAAATTTCAATTTCAACTTCTAGACCATGCCCAACGGCATGTCACACTCCAATATCTAATCCATGCCCAAACGGCATGTCAATTTCATAATTTCAATTTCTAAGCCATGCCCAACGGCATGTCAACTTTCAATTTCAATTTCTAGACCATGCCCAATCGGCATGTCGAATTTCATAATTTCAATTTCTAAACCATGCCCAACGGCATGTCAAATTTCAATTTCAATTTCTAGACCATGCCCAACGGCATGTCAAATTTTAATTTCAATTTCTAGACCATGCCCAACGTCATGTCACACTCCAATTTCTAATCCATGCCCAAACGGCATGTCAATTTTATAATTTCAATTTCTAAACTATGCCCAATCGGCATGTCAAATTTCAATTTCTAATCCATGCCCAAACGGCATGTCAATTTCATAATTTCAATTTCTAAACCATGCCCAACGGCATGTCAACTTTCCATTTCTATTTCAATTTCTAGACCAAGCCCAACGGCAAGTCAAATTTCAATTTCAATTTCTAGACCATGCCCAACGGCATGTCACATTCCAATTTCTAAACCATGCCCAAACGGCATGTCAATTTTATAATTTCAATTTCTAAACCATGCCCAATCGGCATGTCAAATTTCAATTTCTAATCCATGCCCAAACTGCATGTCAATTTCATAATTTCAATTTCTAAACCATGCCCAAGGGCATGTCAACTTTCAATATCAATTTCAATTTCTAGACCATGCCCAACGGCATGTCAAATTTCAATTTCAACTTCTAGACCATGCCCAACGGCATGTCACACTCCAATATCTAATCCATGCCCAAACGGCATGTCAATTTCATAATTTCAATTTCTAAGCCATGCCCAACGGCATGTCAACTTTCAATTTCAATTTCAATTTCTAGACCATGCCCAACGGCATGTCAAATTTCAATTTCAACTTCTAGACCATGCCCAACGGCATGTCACACTCCAATTTCTAATCCATGCCCAAACGGCATGTCAATTTCATAATTTCAATTTCTAAGCCATGCCCAACGGCATGTCAACTTTCAATTTCAATTTCTAGACCATGCCCAATCGGCATGTCGAATTTCATAACTTCAATTTCTAAACCATGCCCAACGGCATGTCAATTTTATAATTTCAATTTCTAGACCATGCCCAACGGCATGTCAAATTTCAATTTCAACTTCTAGACCATGCCCAACGGCATGTCACACTCCAATATCTAATCCATGCCCAAACGGCATGTCAATTTCATAATTTCAATTTCTAAGCCATGCCCAACGGCATGTCAACTTTCAATTTAATTTCTGGACCATGCCCAATCGGCATGTCGAATTTCATAATTTCAATTTCTAAACCATGCCCAACGGCATGTCAAATTTCAATTTCAATTTCTAGACCATGCCCAACGGCATGTCAAATTTCAATTTCAACTTCTAGACCATGCCCAACGGCATGTCACACTCCAATATCTAATCCATGCCCAAACGGCATGTCAATTTCATAATTTCAATTTCTAAGCCATGCCCAACGGCATGTCAACTTTCAATTTCAATTTCTAGACCATGCCCAATCGGCATGTCGAATTTCATAACTTCAATTTCTAAACCATGCCCAACGGCATGTCAATTTTATAATTTCAATTTCTAGACCATGCCCAACGGCATGTCAAATTTCAATTTCAACTTCTAGACCATGCCCAACGGCATGTCACACTCCAATATCTAATCCATGCCCAAACGGCATGTCAATTTCATAATTTCAATTTCTAAGCCATGCCCAACGGCATGTCAACTTTCAATTTAATTTCTGGACCATGCCCAATCGGCATGTCGAATTTCATAATTTCAATTTCTAAACCATGCCCAACGGTATGTCAAATTTCAATTTCAATTTCTAGACCATGCCCAACGGCATGTCAAATTTTAATTTCAATTTCTAGACCATGCCCAACGTCATGTCACACTCCAATTTCTAATCCATGCCCAAACGGCATGTCAATTTTATAATTTCAATTTCTAAACTATGCCCAATCGGCATGTCAAATTTCAATTTCTAATCCATGCCCAAACGGCATGTCAATTTCATAATTTCAATTTCTAAACCATGCCCAACGGCATGTCAACTTTCCATTTCTATTTCAATTTCTAGACCAAGCCCAACGGCAAGTCAAATTTCAATTTCAATTTCTAGACCATGCCCAACGGCATGTCACATTCCAATTTCTAAACCATGCCCAAACGGCATGTCAATTTTATAATTTCAATTTCTAAACCATGCCCAATCGGCATGTCAAATTTCAATTTCTAATCCATGCCCAAACTGCATGTCAATTTCATAATTTCAATTTCTAAACCATGCCCAAGGGCATGTCAACTTTCAATATCAATTTCAATTTCTAGACCATGCCCAACGGCATGTCAAATTTCAATTTCAACTTCTAGACCATGCCCAACGGCATGTCACACTCCAATATCTAATCCATGCCCAAACGGCATGTCAATTTCATAATTTCAATTTCTAAGCCATGCCCAACGGCATGTCAACTTTCAATTTCAATTTCAATTTCTAGACCATGCCCAACGGCATGTCAAATTTCAATTTCAACTTCTAGACCATGCCCAACGGCATGTCACACTCCAATTTCTAATCCATGCCCAAACGGCATGTCAATTTCATAATTTCAATTTCTAAGCCATGCCCAACGGCATGTCAACTTTCAATTTCAATTTCTAGACCATGCCCAATCGGCATGTCGAATTTCATAACTTCAATTTCTAAACCATGCCCAACGGCATGTCAATTTTATAATTTCAATTTCTAGACCATGCCCAACGGCATGTCAAATTTCAATTTCAACTTCTAGACCATGCCCAACGGCATGTCACACTCCAATATCTAATCCATGCCCAAACGGCATGTCAATTTCATAATTTCAATTTCTAAGCCATGCCCAACGGCATGTCAACTTTCAATTTAATTTCTGGACCATGCCCAATCGGCATGTCGAATTTCATAATTTCAATTTCTAAACCATGCCCAACGGCATGTCAAATTTCAATTTCAATTTCTAGACCATGCCCAACGGCATGTCAAATTTCAATTTCAACTTCTAGACCATGCCCAACGGCATGTCACACTCCAATATCTAATCCATGCCCAAACGGCATGTCAATTTCATAATTTCAATTTCTAAGCCATGCCCAACGGCATGTCAACTTTCAATTTCAATTTCTAGACCATGCCCAATCGGCATGTCGAATTTCATAACTTCAATTTCTAAACCATGCCCAACGGCATGTCAATTTTATAATTTCAATTTCTAGACCATGCCCAACGGCATGTCAAATTTCAATTTCAACTTCTAGACCATGCCCAACGGCATGTCACACTCCAATATCTAATCCATGCCCAAACGGCATGTCAATTTCATAATTTCAATTTCTAAGCCATGCCCAACGGCATGTCAACTTTCAATTTAATTTCTGGACCATGCCCAATCGGCATGTCGAATTTCATAATTTCAATTTCTAAACCATGCCCAACGGTATGTCAAATTTCAATTTCAATTTCTAGACCATGCCCAACGGCATGTCAAATTTTAATTTCAATTTCTAGACCATGCCCAACGTCATGTCACACTCCAATTTCTAATCCATGCCCAAACGGCATGTCAATTTTATAATTTCAATTTCTAAACTATGCCCAATCGGCATGTCAAATTTCAATTTCTAATCCATGCCCAAACGGCATGTCAATTTCATAATTTCAATTTCTAAACCATGCCCAACGGCATGTCAACTTTCCATTTCTATTTCAATTTCTAGACCAAGCCCAACGGCAAGTCAAATTTCAATTTCAATTTCTAGACCATGCCCAACGGCATGTCACATTCCAATTTCTAAACCATGCCCAAACGGCATGTCAATTTTATAATTTCAATTTCTAAACCATGCCCAATCGGCATGTCAAATTTCAATTTCTAATCCATGCCCAAACTGCATGTCAATTTCATAATTTCAATTTCTAAACCATGCCCAAGGGCATGTCAACTTTCAATATCAATTTCAATTTCTAGACCATGCCCAACGGCATGTCAAATTTCAATTTCAACTTCTAGACCATGCCCAACGGCATGTCACACTCCAATATCTAATCCATGCCCAAACGGCATGTCAATTTCATAATTTCAATTTCTAAGCCATGCCCAACGGCATGTCAACTTTCAATTTCAATTTCAATTTCTAGACCATGCCCAACGGCATGTCAAATTTCAATTTCAACTTCTAGACCATGCCCAACGGCATGTCACACTCCAATTTCTAATCCATGCCCAAACGGCATGTCAATTTCATAATTTCAATTTCTAAGCCATGCCCAACGGCATGTCAACTTTCAATTTCAATTTCTAGACCATGCCCAATCGGCATGTCGAATTTCATAACTTCAATTTCTAAACCATGCCCAACGGCATGTCAATTTTATAATTTCAATTTCTAGACCATGCCCAACGGCATGTCAAATTTCAATTTCAACTTCTAGACCATGCCCAACGGCATGTCACACTCCAATATCTAATCCATGCCCAAACGGCATGTCAATTTCATAATTTCAATTTCTAAGCCATGCCCAACGGCATGTCAACTTTCAATTTAATTTCTGGACCATGCCCAATCGGCATGTCGAATTTCATAATTTCAATTTCTAAACCATGCCCAACGGCATGTCAAATTTCAATTTCAATTTCTAGACCATGCCCAACGGCATGTCAAATTTCAATTTCAACTTCTAGACCATGCCCAACGGCATGTCACACTCCAATATCTAATCCATGCCCAAACGGCATGTCAATTTCATAATTTCAATTTCTAAGCCATGCCCAACGGCATGTCAACTTTCAATTTCAATTTCTAGACCATGCCCAATCGGCATGTCGAATTTCATAACTTCAATTTCTAAACCATGCCCAACGGCATGTCAATTTTATAATTTCAATTTCTAGACCATGCCCAACGGCATGTCAAATTTCAATTTCAACTTCTAGACCATGCCCAACGGCATGTCACACTCCAATATCTAATCCATGCCCAAACGGCATGTCAATTTCATAATTTCAATTTCTAAGCCATGCCCAACGGCATGTCAACTTTCAATTTCAATTTCTAGACCATGCCCAATCGGCATGTCGAATTTCATAACTTCAATTTCTAAACCATGCCCAACGGCATGTCAATTTTATAATTTCAATTTCTAGACCATGCCCAACGGCATGTCAAATTTCAATTTCAACTTCTAGACCATGCCCAACGGCATGTCACACTCCAATATCTAATCCATGCCCAAACGGCATGTCAATTTAATAATTTCAATTTCTAAGCCATGCCCAACGGCATGTCAACTTTCAATTTAATTTCTGGACCATGCCCAATCGGCATGTCGAATTTCATAATTTCAATTTCTAAACCATGCCCAACGGCATGTCAAATTTCAATTTCAATTTCTAGACCATGCCCAACGGCATGTCAAATTTCAATTTCAACTTCTAGACCATGCCCAACGGCATGTCACACTCCAATATCTAATCCATGCCCAAACGGCATGTCAATTTCATAATTTCAATTTCTAAGCCATGCCCAACGGCATGTCAACTTTCAATTTCAATTTCTAGACCATGCCCAATCGGCATGTCGAATTTCATAACTTCAATTTCTAAACCATGCCCAACGGCATGTCAATTTTATAATTTCAATTTCTAGACCATGCCCAACGGCATGTCAAATTTCAATTTCAACTTCTAGACCATGCCCAACGGCATGTCACACTCCAATATCTAATCCATGCCCAAACGGCATGTCAATTTCATAATTTCAATTTCTAAGCCATGCCCAACGGCATGTCAACTTTCAATTTAATTTCTGGACCATGCCCAATCGGCATGTCGAATTTCATAATTTCAATTTCTAAACCATGCCCAACGGCATGTCAAATTTCAATTTCAATTTCTAGACCAAGCCCAACGGCATGTCAAATTTCAATTTCAATTTCAATTTCTAGACCATGCCCAACGGCATGTCAAATTTCAATTTCAACTTCTAGACCATGCCCAACGGCATGTCACACTCCAATATCTAATCCATGCCCAAACGGCATGTCAATTTCATAATTTCAATTTCTAAGCCATGCCCAACGGCATGTCAACTTTCAATTTAATTTCTGGACCATGCCCAATCGGCATGTCGAATTTCATAATTTCAATTTCTAAACCATGCCCAACGGCATGTCAAATTTCAATTTCAATTTCTAGACCAAGCCCAACGGCATGTCAAATTTCAATTTCAATTTCAATTTCTAAACCATGCCCAACGGCATGTCAAATTTCAATTTCAATTTCTAGACCAAGCCCAACGGCATGTCAACTTTCAATTTCAATTTCAATTTCTAGACCATGCCCAACGGCATGTCAAATTTCAATTTCAACTTCTAGACCATGCCCAACGGCATGTCACACTCCAATTTCTAATCCATGCCCAAACGGCATGTCAATTTCATAATTTCAATTTCTAAGCCATGCCCAACGGCATGTCAACTTTCAATTTCAATTTCTAGACCATGCCCAATCGGCATGTCGAATTTCATAACTTCAATTTCTAAACCATGCCCAACGGCATGTCAATTTTATAATTTCAATTTCTAGACCATGCCCAACGGCATGTCAAATTTCAATTTCAACTTCTAGACCATGCCCAACGGCATGTCACACTCCAATTTCTAATCCATGCCCAAACGGCATGTCAATTTCATAATTTCAATTTCTAAGCCATGCCCAACGGCATGTCAACTTTCAATTTCAATTTCTAGACCATGCCCAATCGGCATGTCGAATTTCATAACTTCAATTTCTAAACCATGCCCAACGGCATGTCAATTTTATAATTTCAATTTCTAGACCATGCCCAACGGCATGTCAAATTTCAATTTCAACTTCTAGACCATGCCCAACGGCATGTCACACTCCAATATCTAATCCATGCCCAAACGGCATGTCAATTTCATAATTTCAATTTCTAAGCCATGCCCAACGGCATGTCAACTTTCAATTTAATTTCTGGACCATGCCCAATCGGCATGTCGAATTTCATAATTTCAATTTCTAAACCATGCCCAACGGCATGTCAAATTTCAATTTCAATTTCTAGACCATGCCCAACGGCATGTCAAATTTCAATTTCAACTTCTAGACCATGCCCAACGGCATGTCACACTCCAATATCTAATCCATGCCCAAACGGCATGTCAATTTCATAATTTCAATTTCTAAGCCATGCCCAACGGCATGTCAACTTTCAATTTCAATTTCTAGACCATGCCCAATCGGCATGTCGAATTTCATAACTTCAATTTCTAAACCATGCCCAACGGCATGTCAATTTTATAATTTCAATTTCTAGACCATGCCCAACGGCATGTCAAATTTCAATTTCAACTTCTAGACCATGCCCAACGGCATGTCACACTCCAATATCTAATCCATGCCCAAACGGCATGTCAATTTCATAATTTCAATTTCTAAGCCATGCCCAACGGCATGTCAACTTTCAATTTAATTTCTGGACCATGCCCAATCGGCATGTCGAATTTCATAATTTCAATTTCTAAACCATGCCCAACGGTATGTCAAATTTCAATTTCAATTTCTAGACCATGCCCAACGGCATGTCAAATTTTAATTTCAATTTCTAGACCATGCCCAACGTCATGTCACACTCCAATTTCTAATCCATGCCCAAACGGCATGTCAATTTTATAATTTCAATTTCTAAACTATGCCCAATCGGCATGTCAAATTTCAATTTCTAATCCATGCCCAAACGGCATGTCAATTTCATAATTTCAATTTCTAAACCATGCCCAACGGCATGTCAACTTTCCATTTCTATTTCAATTTCTAGACCAAGCCCAACGGCAAGTCAAATTTCAATTTCAATTTCTAGACCATGCCCAACGGCATGTCACATTCCAATTTCTAAACCATGCCCAAACGGCATGTCAATTTTATAATTTCAATTTCTAAACCATGCCCAATCGGCATGTCAAATTTCAATTTCTAATCCATGCCCAAACTGCATGTCAATTTCATAATTTCAATTTCTAAACCATGCCCAAGGGCATGTCAACTTTCAATATCAATTTCAATTTCTAGACCATGCCCAACGGCATGTCAAATTTCAATTTCAACTTCTAGACCATGCCCAACGGCATGTCACACTCCAATATCTAATCCATGCCCAAACGGCATGTCAATTTCATAATTTCAATTTCTAAGCCATGCCCAACGGCATGTCAACTTTCAATTTCAATTTCAATTTCTAGACCATGCCCAACGGCATGTCAAATTTCAATTTCAACTTCTAGACCATGCCCAACGGCATGTCACACTCCAATTTCTAATCCATGCCCAAACGGCATGTCAATTTCATAATTTCAATTTCTAAGCCATGCCCAACGGCATGTCAACTTTCAATTTCAATTTCTAGACCATGCCCAATCGGCATGTCGAATTTCATAACTTCAATTTCTAAACCATGCCCAACGGCATGTCAATTTTATAATTTCAATTTCTAGACCATGCCCAACGGCATGTCAAATTTCAATTTCAACTTCTAGACCATGCCCAACGGCATGTCACACTCCAATATCTAATCCATGCCCAAACGGCATGTCAATTTCATAATTTCAATTTCTAAGCCATGCCCAACGGCATGTCAACTTTCAATTTAATTTCTGGACCATGCCCAATCGGCATGTCGAATTTCATAATTTCAATTTCTAAACCATGCCCAACGGCATGTCAAATTTCAATTTCAATTTCTAGACCATGCCCAACGGCATGTCAAATTTCAATTTCAACTTCTAGACCATGCCCAACGGCATGTCACACTCCAATATCTAATCCATGCCCAAACGGCATGTCAATTTCATAATTTCAATTTCTAAGCCATGCCCAACGGCATGTCAACTTTCAATTTCAATTTCTAGACCATGCCCAATCGGCATGTCGAATTTCATAACTTCAATTTCTAAACCATGCCCAACGGCATGTCAATTTTATAATTTCAATTTCTAGACCATGCCCAACGGCATGTCAAATTTCAATTTCAACTTCTAGACCATGCCCAACGGCATGTCACACTCCAATATCTAATCCATGCCCAAACGGCATGTCAATTTCATAATTTCAATTTCTAAGCCATGCCCAACGGCATGTCAACTTTCAATTTCAATTTCTAGACCATGCCCAATCGGCATGTCGAATTTCATAACTTCAATTTCTAAACCATGCCCAACGGCATGTCAATTTTATAATTTCAATTTCTAGACCATGCCCAACGGCATGTCAAATTTCAATTTCAACTTCTAGACCATGCCCAACGGCATGTCACACTCCAATATCTAATCCATGCCCAAACGGCATGTCAATTTAATAATTTCAATTTCTAAGCCATGCCCAACGGCATGTCAACTTTCAATTTAATTTCTGGACCATGCCCAATCGGCATGTCGAATTTCATAATTTCAATTTCTAAACCATGCCCAACGGCATGTCAAATTTCAATTTCAATTTCTAGACCATGCCCAACGGCATGTCAAATTTCAATTTCAACTTCTAGACCATGCCCAACGGCATGTCACACTCCAATATCTAATCCATGCCCAAACGGCATGTCAATTTCATAATTTCAATTTCTAAGCCATGCCCAACGGCATGTCAACTTTCAATTTCAATTTCTAGACCATGCCCAATCGGCATGTCGAATTTCATAATTTCAATTTCTAAACCATGCCCAACGGCATGTCAAATTTCAATTTCAATTTCTAGACCATGCCCAACGGCATGTCAAATTTTAATTTCAATTTCTAGACCATGCCCAACGTCATGTCACACTCCAATTTCTAATCCATGCCCAAACGGCATGTCAATTTTATAATTTCAATTTCTAAACCATGCCCAATCGGCATGTCAAACTTCAATTTCTAATCCATGCCCAAACGGTATGTCAATTTCATAATTTCAATTTCTAAACCATGCCCAACGGCATGTCAACTTTTAATTTCAATTTCAATTTCTAGACCAAGCCCAACGGCATGTCAAATTTCAATTACAATTTCTAGACCATGCCCAACGGCAAGTCAAATTTTAATTTCAATTTCCAGACCATGCCCAACGGCAAGTCACACTCCAATTTCTAGACCAAGCCCAACGGCAAGTCAAATTTGAATTTCAATTTCTAGACCATGCCCAACGGCATGTCAACTTTCAATTTCAATTTCTAGACCATGCCCAATTGGCATGTCGAATTTCATAATTTCAATTTCTAAACCATGCCCAACGGCATGTCAACTTTCAATTTCAATTTCTAGACCAAGCCCAACGGCATGTCAAATTTCAATTACAATTTCTAGACCATGCCCAACGGCATGTCAAATTTTAATTTCAATTTCTAGACCATGCCCAACGGCATGTCACACTCCCATTTCTAATCCATGCCCAAACGGCATGTCAATTTTATAATTTCAATTTCTAAACCATGCCCAATCGGCATGTCAAATTTTAATTTCTAATCCATGCCCAAACAGCATGTCAATTTCATAATTTCAATTTCTAAACCATGCCCAACGGCATGTCAACTTTCAATTTTAATTTCTAGACCATGCCCAATCGGCATGTCGAATTTCATAATTTCAATTTCTAAACCATGCCCAACGGCATGTCAAATTTCAATTTCAATTTCTAGACCATGCCCAACGGCATGTCAAATTTTAATTTCAATTTCTAGACCATGCCCAATGGCATGTCACATTCGAATTTCTAATCCATGCCCAAACGGCATGTCAATTTTATAATTTCAATTTCTAAACCATGCCCAATCGGCATGTCAAACTTCAATTTCTAATCCATGCCCAAACGGCATGTCAATTTCATAATTTCAATTTCTAAACCATGCCCAACGGCATGTCAACTTTTAATTTCAATTTCAATTTCTAGACCAAGCCCAACGACATGTCAAATTTCAATTACAATTTCTAGACCATGCCCAACGGCATGTCAAATTTTAATTTCAATTTCCAGACCATGCCCAACGGCATGTCACACTCCAATTTCTAATCCATGCCCAAACGGCATGTCAATTTCATAATTTCAATTTCTAAACCATGCCCAACGGCATGTCTACTTTCAATTTCAATTTCAATTTCTAGACCAAGCCCAACGGCATGTCAAATTTCAATTTCAATTTCTAGACCATGCCCAACGGCATGTCACATTCCAATTTCTAAACCATGCCCAAACAGCATGTCAATTTCATAATTTCAATTTCTAAACCATGCCAAATCGGCATGTCAAATTTCAATTTCTAATCCATGCCCAAACTGCATGTCAATTTCATAATTTCAATTTCTAAACCATGCCCAACGGCATGTCAACTTTCAATTTCAATTTCAATTTCTAGACCATGCCCAACGGCATGTCAAATTTTAATTTCAATTTCTAGACCATGCCCAACGTCATGTCACACTCCAATTTCTAATCCATGCCCAAACGGCATGTCAATTTCATAATTTCAATTTCTAAGCCATGCCCAACGGCATGTCAACTTTCAATTTCAATTTCTAGACCATGCCCAATCGACATGTCGAATTTCAAAACTTCAATTTCTAAACCATGCCCAACGGCATGTCAATTTTATAATTTCAATTTCTAGACCATGCCCAACGGCATGTCAAATTTCAATATCAATTTCAATTTCTAAACCATGCCAAATCGGCATGTCAAATTTCAATTTCTAATCCATGCCCAAACTGCATGTCAATTTCATAATTTCAATTTCTAAGCCATGCCCAACGGCATGTCAACTTTCAATTTAATTTCTGGACCATGCCCAATCGGCATGTCGAATTTCATAATTTCAATTTCTAAACCATGCCCAACGGCATGTCAAATTTCAATTTCAATTTCTAGACCATGCCCAACGGCATGTCAAATTTCAATTTCAACTTCTAGACCATGCCCAACGGCATGTCACACTCCAATATCTAATCCATGCCCAAACGGCATGTCAATTTCATAATTTCAATTTCTAAGCCATGCCCAACGGCATGTCAACTTTCAATTTCAATTTCTAGACCATGCCCAATCGGCATGTCGAATTTCATAACTTCAATTTCTAAACCATGCCCAACGGCATGTCAATTTTATAATTTCAATTTCTAGACCATGCCCAACGGCATGTCAAATTTCAATTTCAACTTCTAGACCATGCCCAACGGCATGTCACACTCCAATATCTAATCCATGCCCAAACGGCATGTCAATTTCATAATTTCAATTTCTAAGCCATGCCCAACGGCATGTCAACTTTCAATTTAATTTCTGGACCATGCCCAATCGGCATGTCGAATTTCATAATTTCAATTTCTAAACCATGCCCAACGGCATGTCAAATTTCAATTTCAATTTCTAGACCATGCCCAACGGCATGTCAAATTTTAATTTCAATTTCTAGACCATGCCCAACGTCATGTCACACTCCAATTTCTAATCCATGCCCAAACGGCATGTCAATTTTATAATTTCAATTTCTAAACTATGCCCAATCGGCATGTCAAATTTCAATTTCTAATCCATGCCCAAACGGCATGTCAATTTCATAATTTCAATTTCTAAACCATGCCCAACGGCATGTCAACTTTCCATTTCTATTTCAATTTCTAGACCAAGCCCAACGGCAAGTCAAATTTCAATTTCAATTTCTAGACCATGCCCAACGGCATGTCACATTCCAATTTCTAAACCATGCCCAAATGGCATGTCAATTTTATAATTTCAATTTCTAAACCATGCCCAATCGGCATGTCAAATTTCAATTTCTAATCCATGCCCAAACTGCATGTCAATTTCATAATTTCAATTTCTAAACCATGCCCAAGGGCATGTCAACTTTCAATATCAATTTCAATTTCTAGACCATGCCCAACGGCATGTCAAATTTCAATTTCAACTTCTAGACCATGCCCAACGGCATGTCACACTCCAATATCTAATCCATGCCCAAACGGCATGTCAATTTCATAATTTCAATTTCTAAGCCATGCCCAACGGCATGTCAACTTTCAATTTCAATTTCAATTTCTAGACCATGCCCAACGGCATGTCAAATTTCAATTTCAACTTCTAGACCATGCCCAACGGCATGTCACACTCCAATTTCTAATCCATGCCCAAACGGCATGTCAATTTCATAATTTCAATTTCTAAGCCATGCCCAACGGCATGTCAACTTTCAATTTCAATTTCTAGACCATGCCCAATCGGCATGTCGAATTTCATAACTTCAATTTCTAAACCATGCCCAACGGCATGTCAATTTTATAATTTCAATTTCTAGACCATGCCCAACGGCATGTCAAATTTCAATTTCAACTTCTAGACCATGCCCAACGGCATGTCACACTCCAATATCTAATCCATGCCCAAACGGCATGTCAATTTCATAATTTCAATTTCTAAGCCATGCCCAACGGCATGTCAACTTTGAATTTAATTTCTGGACCATGCCCAATCGGCATGTCGAATTTCATAATTTCAATTTCTAAACCATGCCCAACGGCATGTCAAATTTCAATTTCAATTTCTAGACCATGCCCAACGGCATGTCAAATTTCAATTTCAACTTCTAGACCATGCCCAACGGCATGTCACACTCCAATATCTAATCCATGCCCAAACGGCATGTCAATTTCATAATTTCAATTTCTAAGCCATGCCCAACGGCATGTCAACTTTCAATTTCAATTTCTAGACCATGCCCAATCGGCATGTCGAATTTCATAACTTCAATTTCTAAACCATGCCCAACGGCATGTCAATTTTATAATTTCAATTTCTAGACCATGCCCAACGGCATGTCAAATTTCAATTTCAACTTCTAGACCATGCCCAACGGCATGTCACACTCCAATATCTAATCCATGCCCAAACGGCATGTCAATTTCATAATTTCAATTTCTAAGCCATGCCCAACGGCATGTCAACTTTCAATTTAATTTCTGGACCATGCCCAATCGGCATGTCGAATTTCATAATTTCAATTTCTAAACCATGCCCAACGGCATGTCAAATTTCAATTTCAATTTCTAGACCATGCCCAACGGCATGTCAAATTTTAATTTCAATTTCTAGACCATGCCCAACGTCATGTCACACTCCAATTTCTAATCCATGCCCAAACGGCATGTCAATTTTATAATTTCAATTTCTAAACTATGCCCAATCGGCATGTCAAATTTCAATTTCTAATCCATGCCCAAACGGCATGTCAATTTCATAATTTCAATTTCTAAACCATGCCCAACGGCATGTCAACTTTCCATTTCTATTTCAATTTCTAGACCAAGCCCAACGGCAAGTCAAATTTCAATTTCAATTTCTAGACCATGCCCAACGGCATGTCACATTCCAATTTCTAAACCATGCCCAAATGGCATGTCAATTTTATAATTTCAATTTCTAAACCATGCCCAATCGGCATGTCAAATTTCAATTTCTAATCCATGCCCAAACTGCATGTCAATTTCATAATTTCAATTTCTAAACCATGCCCAAGGGCATGTCAACTTTCAATATCAATTTCAATTTCTAGACCATGCCCAACGGCATGTCAAATTTCAATTTCAACTTCTAGACCATGCCCAACGGCATGTCACACTCCAATATCTAATCCATGCCCAAACGGCATGTCAATTTCATAATTTCAATTTCTAAGCCATGCCCAACGGCATGTCAACTTTCAATTTCAATTTCAATTTCTAGACCATGCCCAACGGCATGTCAAATTTCAATTTCAACTTCTAGACCATGCCCAACGGCATGTCACACTCCAATTTCTAATCCATGCCCAAACGGCATGTCAATTTCATAATTTCAATTTCTAAGCCATGCCCAACGGCATGTCAACTTTCAATTTCAATTTCTAGACCATGCCCAATCGGCATGTCGAATTTCATAACTTCAATTTCTAAACCATGCCCAACGGCATGTCAATTTTATAATTTCAATTTCTAGACCATGCCCAACGGCATGTCAAATTTCAATTTCAACTTCTAGACCATGCCCAACGGCATGTCACACTCCAATTTCTAATCCATGCCCAAACGGCATGTCAATTTCATAATTTCAATTTCTAAGCCATGCCCAACGGCATGTCAACTTTCAATTTCAATTTCTAGACCATGCCCAATCGGCATGTCGAATTTCATAACTTCAATTTCTAAACCATGCCCAACGGCATGTCAATTTTATAATTTCAATTTCTAGACCATGCCCAACGGCATGTCAAATTTCAATTTCAACTTCTAGACCATGCCCAACGGCATGTCACACTCCAATATCTAATCCATGCCCAAACGGCATGTCAATTTCATAATTTCAATTTCTAAGCCATGCCCAACGGCATGTCAACTTTGAATTTAATTTCTGGACCATGCCCAATCGGCATGTCGAATTTCATAATTTCAATTTCTAAACCATGCCCAACGGCATGTCAAATTTCAATTTCAATTTCTAGACCATGCCCAACGGCATGTCAAATTTCAATTTCAACTTCTAGACCATGCCCAACGGCATGTCACACTCCAATATCTAATCCATGCCCAAACGGCATGTCAATTTCATAATTTCAATTTCTAAGCCATGCCCAACGGCATGTCAACTTTCAATTTCAATTTCTAGACCATGCCCAATCGGCATGTCGAATTTCATAACTTCAATTTCTAAACCATGCCCAACGGCATGTCAATTTTATAATTTCAATTTCTAGACCATGCCCAACGGCATGTCAAATTTCAATTTCAACTTCTAGACCATGCCCAACGGCATGTCACACTCCAATATCTAATCCATGCCCAAACGGCATGTCAATTTCATAATTTCAATTTCTAAGCCATGCCCAACGGCATGTCAACTTTCAATTTAATTTCTGGACCATGCCCAATCGGCATGTCGAATTTCATAATTTCAATTTCTAAACCATGCCCAACGGCATGTCAAATTTCAATTTCAATTTCTAGACCATGCCCAACGGCATGTCAAATTTTAATTTCAATTTCTAGACCATGCCCAACGTCATGTCACACTCCAATTTCTAATCCATGCCCAAACGGCATGTCAATTTTATAATTTCAATTTCTAAACTATGCCCAATCGGCATGTCAAATTTCAATTTCTAATCCATGCCCAAACGGCATGTCAATTTCATAATTTCAATTTCTAAACCATGCCCAACGGCATGTCAACTTTCCATTTCTATTTCAATTTCTAGACCAAGCCCAACGGCAAGTCAAATTTCAATTTCAATTTCTAGACCATGCCCAACGGCATGTCACATTCCAATTTCTAAACCATGCCCAAATGGCATGTCAATTTTATAATTTCAATTTCTAAACCATGCCCAATCGGCATGTCAAATTTCAATTTCTAATCCATGCCCAAACTGCATGTCAATTTCATAATTTCAATTTCTAAACCATGCCCAAGGGCATGTCAACTTTCAATATCAATTTCAATTTCTAGACCATGCCCAACGGCATGTCAAATTTCAATTTCAACTTCTAGACCATGCCCAACGGCATGTCACACTCCAATATCTAATCCATGCCCAAACGGCATGTCAATTTCATAATTTCAATTTCTAAGCCATGCCCAACGGCATGTCAACTTTCAATTTCAATTTCAATTTCTAGACCATGCCCAACGGCATGTCAAATTTCAATTTCAACTTCTAGACCATGCCCAACGGCATGTCACACTCCAATTTCTAATCCATGCCCAAACGGCATGTCAATTTCATAATTTCAATTTCTAAGCCATGCCCAACGGCATGTCAACTTTCAATTTCAATTTCTAGACCATGCCCAATCGGCATGTCGAATTTCATAACTTCAATTTCTAAACCATGCCCAACGGCATGTCAATTTTATAATTTCAATTTCTAGACCATGCCCAACGGCATGTCAAATTTCAATTTCAACTTCTAGACCATGCCCAACGGCATGTCACACTCCAATATCTAATCCATGCCCAAACGGCATGTCAATTTCATAATTTCAATTTCTAAGCCATGCCCAACGGCATGTCAACTTTCAATTTAATTTCTGGACCATGCCCAATCGGCATGTCGAATTTCATAATTTCAATTTCTAAACCATGCCCAACGGCATGTCAAATTTCAATTTCAATTTCTAGACCATGCCCAACGGCATGTCAAATTTCAATTTCAACTTCTAGACCATGCCCAACGGCATGTCACACTCCAATATCTAATCCATGCCCAAACGGCATGTCAATTTCATAATTTCAATTTCTAAGCCATGCCCAACGGCATGTCAACTTTCAATTTCAATTTCTAGACCATGCCCAATCGGCATGTCGAATTTCATAACTTCAATTTCTAAACCATGCCCAACGGCATGTCAATTTTATAATTTCAATTTCTAGACCATGCCCAACGGCATGTCAAATTTCAATTTCAACTTCTAGACCATGCCCAACGGCATGTCACACTCCAATATCTAATCCATGCCCAAACGGCATGTCAATTTCATAATTTCAATTTCTAAGCCATGCCCAACGGCATGTCAACTTTCAATTTAATTTCTGGACCATGCCCAATCGGCATGTCGAATTTCATAATTTCAATTTCTAAACCATGCCCAACGGCATGTCAAATTTCAATTTCAATTTCTAGACCATGCCCAACGGCATGTCAAATTTTAATTTCAATTTCTAGACCATGCCCAACGTCATGTCACACTACAATTTCTAATCCATGCCCAAACGGCATGTCAATTTTATAATTTCAATTTCTAAACTATGCCCAATCGGCATGTCAAATTTCAATTTCTAATCCATGCCCAAACGGCATGTCAATTTCATAATTTCAATTTCTAAACCATGCCCAACGGCATGTCAACTTTCCATTTCTATTTCAATTTCTAGACCAAGCCCAACGGCAAGTCAAATTTCAATTTCAATTTCTAGACCATGCCCAACGGCATGTCACATTCCAATGTCTAAACCATGCCCAAACGGCATGTCAATTTTATAATTTCAATTTCTAAACCATGCCCAATCGGCATGTCAAATTTCAATTTCTAATCCATGCCCAAACTGCATGTCAATTTCATAATTTCAATTTCTAAACCATGCCCAAGGCCATGTCAACTTTCAATATCAATTTCAATTTCTAGACCATGCCCAACGGCATGTCAAATTTCAATTTCAACTTCTAGACCATGCCCAACGGCATGTCACACTCCAATATCTAATCCATGCCCAAACGGCATGTCAATTTCATAATTTCAATTTCTAAGCCATGCCCAACGGCATGTCAACTTTCAATTTCAATTTCAATTTCTAGACCATGCCCAACGGCATGTCAAATTTCAATTTCAACTTCTAGACCATGCCCAACGGCATGTCACACTCCAATTTCTAATCCATGCCCAAACGGCATGTCAATTTCATAATTTCAATTTCTAAGCCATGCCCAACGGCATGTCAACTTTCAATTTCAATTTCTAGACCATGCCCAATCGGCATGTCGAATTTCATAACTTCAATTTCTAAACCATGCCCAACGGCATGTCAATTTTATAATTTCAATTTCTAGACCATGCCCAACGGCATGTCAAATTTCAATTTCAACTTCTAGACCATGCCCAACGGCATGTCACACTCCAATATCTAATCCATGCCCAAACGGCATGTCAATTTCATAATTTCAATTTCTAAGCCATGCCCAACGGCATGTCAACTTTCAATTTAATTTCTGGACCATGCCCAATCGGCATGTCGAATTTCATAATTTCAATTTCTAAACCATGCCCAACGGCATGTCAAATTTCAATTTCAATTTCTAGACCATGCC
The DNA here is from genome assembly GCA_963691705.1 of Viola odorata. Taxonomy (NCBI): domain Eukaryota; kingdom Viridiplantae; phylum Streptophyta; class Magnoliopsida; order Malpighiales; family Violaceae; genus Viola; species Viola odorata. The sequence continues at coordinate 18,031,048 of OY829541.1, forward strand.
CAACGGCATGTCAAATTTCAATTTCAACTTCTAGACCATGCCCAACGGCATGTCACACTCCAATATCTAATCCATGCCCAAACGGCATGTCAATTTCATAATTTCAATTTCTAAGCCATGCCCAACGGCATGTCAACTTTCAATTTCAATTTCTAGACCATGCCCAATCGGCATGTCGAATTTCATAATTTCAATTTCTAAACCATGCCCAACGGCATGTCAAATTTCAATTTCAATTTCTAGACCATGCCCAACGGCATGTCAAATTTTAATTTCAATTTCTAGACCATGCCCAACGTCATGTCACACTCCAATTTCTAATCCATGCCCAAACGGCATGTCAATTTTATAATTTCAATTTCTAAACCATGCCCAATCGGCATGTCAAACTTCAATTTCTAATCCATGCCCAAACGGTATGTCAATTTCATAATTTCAATTTCTAAACCATGCCCAACGGCATGTCAACTTTTAATTTCAATTTCAATTTCTAGACCAAGCCCAACGGCATGTCAAATTTCAATTACAATTTCTAGACCATGCCCAACGGCAAGTCAAATTTTAATTTCAATTTCCAGACCATGCCCAACGGCAAGTCACACTCCAATTTCTAGACCAAGCCCAACGGCAAGTCAAATTTGAATTTCAATTTCTAGACCATGCCCAACGGCATGTCAACTTTCAATTTCAATTTCTAGACCATGCCCAATTGGCATGTCGAATTTCATAATTTCAATTTCTAAACCATGCCCAACGGCATGTCAACTTTCAATTTCAATTTCTAGACCAAGCCCAACGGCATGTCAAATTTCAATTACAATTTCTAGACCATGCCCAACGGCATGTCAAATTTTAATTTCAATTTCTAGACCATGCCCAACGGCATGTCACACTCCCATTTCTAATCCATGCCCAAACGGCATGTCAATTTTATAATTTCAATTTCTAAACCATGCCCAATCGGCATGTCAAATTTTAATTTCTAATCCATGCCCAAACAGCATGTCAATTTCATAATTTCAATTTCTAAACCATGCCCAACGGCATGTCAACTTTCAATTTTAATTTCTAGACCATGCCCAATCGGCATGTCGAATTTCATAATTTCAATTTCTAAACCATGCCCAACGGCATGTCAAATTTCAATTTCAATTTCTAGACCATGCCCAACGGCATGTCAAATTTTAATTTCAATTTCTAGACCATGCCCAACGGCATGTCACATTCGAATTTCTAATCCATGCCCAAACGGCATGTCAATTTTATAATTTCAATTTCTAAACCATGCCCAATCGGCATGTCAAACTTCAATTTCTAATCCATGCCCAAACGGCATGTCAATTTCATAATTTCAATTTCTAAACCATGCCCAACGGCATGTCAACTTTTAATTTCAATTTCAATTTCTAGACCAAGCCCAACGACATGTCAAATTTCAATTACAATTTCTAGACCATGCCCAACGGCATGTCAAATTTTAATTTCAATTTCCAGACCATGCCCAACGACATGTCACACTCCAATTTCTAATCCATGCCCAAACGGCATGTCAATTTCATAATTTCAATTTCTAAACCAGGCCCAACGGCATGTCTACTTTCAATTTCAATTTCAATTTCTAGACCAAGCCCAACGGCATGTCAAATTTAATTTCAATTTCTAGACCATGCCCAACGGCATGTCACATTCCAATTTCTAAACCATGCCCAAACAGCATGTCAATTTCATAATTTCAATTTCTAAACCATGCCAAATCGGCATGTCAAATTTCAATTTCTAATCCATGCCCAAACTGCATGTCAATTTCATAATTTCAATTTCTAAACCATGCCCAACGGCATGTCAACTTTCAATTTCAATTTCAATTTCTAGACCATGCCCAACGGCATGTCAAATTTTAATTTCAATTTCTAGACCATGCCCAACGTCATGTCACACTCCAATTTCTAATCCATGCCCAAACGGCATGTCAATTTCATAATTTCAATTTCTAAGCCATGCCCAACGGCATGTCAACTTTCAATTTCAATTTCTAGACCATGCCCAATCGACATGTCGAATTTCAAAACTTCAATTTCTAAACCATGCCCAACGGCATGTCAATTTTATAATTTCAATTTCTAGACCATGCCCAACGGCATGTCAAATTTCAATATCAATTTCAATTTCTAAACCATGCCAAATCGGCATGTCAAATTTCAATTTCTAATCCATGCCCAAACTGCATGTCAATTTCATAATTTCAATTTCTAAACCATGCCCAACGGCATGTCAACTTTCAATTTCAATTTCAATTTCTAGACCATGCCCAACGGCATGTCAAATTTTAATTTCAATTTCTAGACCATGCCCAACGTCATGTCACACTCCAATTTCTAATCCATGCCCAAACGGCATGTTAATTTCATAATTTCAATTTCTAAGCCATGCCCAACGGCATGTCAACTTTCAATTTCAATTTCTAGACCATGCCCAATCGACATGTCCAATTTCAAAACTTCAATTTCTAAACCATGCCCAAACGGCATGTCAATTTTATAATTTCAATTTCTAAACCATGCCCAATCGGCATGTCAAATTTCAATTTCTAATCCATGCCCAAACTGCATGTCAATTTCATAATTTCAATTTCTAAACCATGCCCAAGGGCATGTCAACTTTCAATATCAATTTCAATTTCTAGACCATGCCCAACGGCATGTCAAATTTCAATTTCAACTTCTAGACCATGCCCAACGGCATGTCACACTCCAATATCTAATCCATGCCCAAACGGCATGTCAATTTCATAATTTCAATTTCTAAGCCATGCCCAACGGCATGTCAACTTTCAATTTCAATTTCTAGACCATGCCCAATCGGCATGTCGAATTTCATAATTTCAATTTCTAAACGATGCCCAACGGCATGTCAAATTTCAATTTCAATTTCTAGACCATGCCCAACGGCATGTCAAATTTTAATTTCAATTTCTAGACCATGCCCAACGGCATGTCACACTCGAATTTCTAATCCATGCCCAAACGGCATGTCAATTTTATAATTTCAATTTCTAAACCATGCCCAATCGGCATGTCAAACTTCAATTTCTAATCCATGCCCAAACGGTATGTCAATTTCATAATTTCAATTTCTAAACCATGCCCAACGGCATGTCAACTTTTAATTTCAATTTCAATTTCTAGACCAAGCCCAACGGCATGTCAAATTTCAATTACAATTTCTAGACCATGCCCAACGGCATGTCAAATTTTAATTTCAATTTCCAGACCATGCCCAACGGCATGTCACACTCCAATTTCTAATCCATGCCCAAACGGCATGTCAATTTTATAATTTCAATTTCTAAACCATGCCCAATCGGCATGTCAAACTTCAATTTCTGATCCATGCCCAAACGGCATGTCAATTTCATAATTTCAATTTCTAAGCCATGGCCAACGGCATGTCAACTTTCAATTTCAATTTCTAGACCATGCCCAATCGGCATGTCGAATTTCATAATTTCAATTTCTAAACCATGCCCAACGGCATGTCAAATTTCAATTTCAATTTCTAGACCATGCCCAACAGCATGTCAAATTTTAATTTCAATTTCTAGACCATGCCCAACGTCATGTCACACTCCAATTTCTAATCCATGCCCAAACGGCATGTCAATTTTATAATTTCAATTTCTAAACTATGCCCAATCGGCATGTCAAATTTCAATTTCTAATCCATGCCCAAACGGCATGTCAATTTCATAATTTCAATTTCTAAACCATGCCCAACGGCATGTCAACTTTCCATTTCTATTTCAATTTCTAGACCAAGCACAACGACAAGTCAAATTTCAATTTCAATTTCTAGACGATGCCCAACGGCATGTCACATTCCAATTTCTAAACCATGCCCAAACGGCATGTCAATTTTATAATTTCAATTTCTAAACCATGCCCAATCGGCATGTCAAATTTCAATTTCTAATCCATGCCCAAACTGCATGTCAATTTCATAATTTCAATTTCTAAACCATGCCCAAGGGCATGTCAACTTTCAATATCAATTTCAATTTCTAGACCATGCCCAACGGCATGTCAAATTTCAATTTCAACTTCTAGACCATGCCCAACGGCATGTCACACTCCAATATCTAATCCATGCCCAAACGGCATGTCAATTTCATAATTTCAATTTCTAAGCCATGCCCAACGGCATGTCAACTTTCAATTTCAATTTCTGGACCATGCCCAATCGGCATGTCGAATTTCATAATTTCAATTTCTAAACCATGCCCAACTGCATGTCAAATTTCAATTTCAATTTCTAGACCATGCCCAACGGCATGTCAAATTTTAATTTCAATTTCTAGACCATGCCCAACGGCATGTCACACTCGAATTTCTAATCCATGCCCAAACGGCATGTCAATTTTATAATTTCAATTTCTAAACCATGCCCAATCGGCATGTCAAACTTCAATTTCTAATCCATGCCCAAACGGTATGTCAATTTCATAATTTCAATTTCTAAACCATGCCCAACGGCATGTCAACTTTTAATTTCAATTTCAATTTCTAGACCAAGCCCAACGGCATGTCAAATTTCAATTACAATTTCTAGACCATGCCCAACGGCATGTCAAATTTTAATTTCAATTTCCAGACCATGCCCAACGGCATGTCACACTCCAATTTCTAATCCATGCCCAAACGGCATGTCAATTTTATAATTTCAATTTCTAAACCATGCCCAATCGGCATGTCAAACTTCAATTTCTAATCCATGCCCAAACGGCATGTCAATTTCATAATTTCAATTTCTAAGCCATGCCCAACGGCATGTCAACTTTCAATTTCAATTTCTAGACCATGCCCAATCGGCATGTCGAATTTCATAATTTCAATTTCTAAACCATGCCCAACGGCATGTCAAATTTCAATTTCAATTTCTAGACCATGCCCAACAGCATGTCAAATTTTAATTTCAATTTCTAGACCATGCCCAACGTCGTGTCACACTCCAATTTCTAATCCATGCCCAAACGGCATGTCAATTTTATAATTTCAATTTCTAAACTATGCCCAATCGGCATGTCAAATTTCAATTTCTAATCCATGCCCAAACGGCATGTCAATTTCATAATTTCAATTTCTAAACCATGCCCAACGGCATGTCAACTTTCCATTTCTATTTCAATTTCTAGACAAAGCACAACGACAAGTCAAATTTCAATTTCAATTTCTAGACGATGCCCATCGGCATGTCACATTCCAATTTCTAAACCATGCCCAAACGGCATGTCAATTTTATAATTTCAATTTCTAAACCATGCCCAATCGGCATGTCAAATTTCAATTTCTAATCCATGCCCAAACTGCATGTCAATTTCATAATTTCAATTTCTAAACCATGCCCAAGGGCATGTCAACTTTCAATATCAATTTCAATTTCTAGACCATGCCCAACGGCATGTCAAATTTCAATTTCAACTTCTAGACCATGCCCAACGGCATGTCACACTCCAATATCTAATCCATGCCCAATCGGCATGTCGAATTTCATAATTTCAATTTCTAAACCATGCCCAACGGCATGTCAAATTTTAATTTCAATTTCTAGACCTTGCCCAACGGCATGTCAAATTTTAATTTCAATTTCTAGACCATGCCCAACGGCATGTCACACTCGAATTTCTAATCCATGCCCAAACGGCATGTCAATTATATAATTTCAATTTCTAAACCATGCCCAATCGGCATGTCAAATTTCAATTTCTAATCCATGCCCAAACGGTATGTCAATTTCATAATTTCAATTTCTAAACCATGCCCAACGGCATGTCAACATTTAATTTCAATTTCAATTTCTAGACCAAGCCCAACGGCATGTCAAATTTCAATTACAATTTCTAGACCATGCCCAACGGCAAGTCAAATTTTAATTTCAATTTCCAGACCATGCCCAACGGCAAGTCACACTCCAATTTCTAGACCAACCCCAACGGCAAGTCAAATTTTAATTTCAATTTCCAGACCATGCCCAACGGCATGTCACACTCCAATTTCTAAACCATGCCCAAACGGCATGTCAATTTTATAATTTCAATTTCTAAACCATGCCCAATCGGCATGTCAAACTTCAATTTCTAATCCATGCCCAAACGGCATGTCAATTTCATAATTTCAATTTCTAAACCATGCCCAAGGGCATGTCAACTTTCAATATCAATTTCAATTTCTAGACCATGCCCAACGGCATGTCAACTTTCAATTTCAATTTCTAGACCATGCCCAATCAGCATGTCGAATTTCATAATTTCAATTTCTAAACCATGCCCAACGGCATGTCAACTTTCAATTTCAATTTCTAGACCAAGCCCAACGGCATGTCAAATTTCAATTACAATTTCTAGACCATGCCCAACGGCATGTCAAATTTTAATTTCAATTTCTAGACCATGCCCAACGGCATGTCACACTCCCATTTCTAATCCATGCCCAAACGGCATGTCAATTTTATAATTTCAATTTCTAAACCTTGCCCAATCGGCATGTCAAATTTCAATTTCTAATCCATGCCCAAACAGCATGTCAATTTCATAATTTCAATTTCTAAACCATGCCCAACGGCATGTCAACTTTCAATTTCAATTTCTAGACCATGCCCAATCGGCATGTCGAATTTCATAATTTCAATTTCTAAACCATGCCCAACGGCATGTCAAATTTCAATTTCAATTTCTAGACCATGCCCAACGGCATGTCAACTTTCAATTTCAATTTCTAGACCATGCCCAATCGGCATGTCAAATTTCATAACTTCAATTTCTAAACCATGCCCAACGGCATGTCAATTTTATAATTTCAATTTCTAGACCATGCCCAACGGCATGTCAAATTTCAATTTCAACTTCTAGATCATGCCCAACGGCATGTCACACTTCAATATCTAATCCATGCCCAAACGGCATGTCAATTTCATAATTTCAATTTCTAAGCCATGCCCAACGACATGTCAACTTTCAATTTCAATTTCTAGACCATGCCCAATCAGCATGTCGAATTTCATAACTTCAATTTCTAAACCATGTCCAACGGCATGTCAATTTTATAATTTCAATTTCTAGACCACGCCCAACGGCATGTCAAATTTCAATTTCAACTTCTAGACCATGCCCAACGGCATGTCACACTCCAATATCTAATCCATGCCCAAACGGCATGTCAATTTCATAATTTCAATTTCTAAGCCATGCCCAACGGCATGTCAACTTTCAATTTCAATTTCTAGACCATGCCCAATCGGCATGTCGAATTTCATAATTTCAATTTCTAAACCATGCCCAACGGCATGTCAAATTTCAATTTCAATTTCTAGACCATGCCCAACGGCATGTCAAATTTTAATTTCAATTTCTAGACCATGCCCAACGTCATGTCACACTCCAATTTCTAATCCATGCCCAAACGGCATGTCAATTTTATAATTTCAATTTCTAAACTATGCCCAATCGGCATGTCAAATTTCAATTTCTAATCCATGCCCAAACGGCATGTCAATTTCATAATTTCAATTTCTAAACCATGCCCAACGGCATGTCAACTTTCCATTTCTATTTCAATTTCTAGACCTAGCACAACGACAAGTCAAATTTCAATTTCAATTTCTAGACGATGCCCAACGGCATGTCACATTCCAATTTCTAAACCATGCCCAAACGGCATGTCAATTTTATAATTTCAATTTCTAAACCATGCCCAATCGGCATGTCAAATTTCAATTTCTAATCCATGCCCAAACTGCATGTCAATTTCATAATTTCAATTTCTAAACCATGCCCAAGGGCATGTCAACTTTCAATATCAATTTCAATTTCTAGACCATGCCCAACGGCATGTCAAATTTCAATTTCAACTTCTAGACCATGCCCAACGGCATGTCACACTCCAATATCTAATCCATGCCCAAACGGCATGTCAATTTCATAATTTCAATTTCTAAGCCATGCCCAACGGCATGTCAACTTTCAATTTCAATTTCTGGACCATGCCCAATCGGCATGTCGAATTTCATAATTTCAATTTCTAAACCATGCCCAACGGCATGTCAAATTTCAATTTCAATTTCTAGACCATGCCCAACGGCATGTCAAATTTTAATTTCAATTTCTAGACCATGCCCAACGGCATGTCACACTCGAATTTCTAATCCATGCCCAAGCGGCATGTCAATTTTATAATTTCAATTTCTAAACCATGCCCAATCGGCATGTCAAACTTCAATTTCTAATCCATGCCCAAACGGTATGTCAATTTCATAATTTCAATTTCTAAACCATGCCCAACGGCATGTCAACTTTTAATTTCAATTTCAATTTCTAGACCAAGCCCAACGGCATTTCAAATTTCAATTACAATTTCTAGACCATGCCCAACGGCAAGTCAAATTTTAATTTCAATTTCCAGACCATGCCCAACGGCAAGTCACACTCCAATTTCTAGACCAAGCCCAACGGCAAGTCAAATTTTAATTTCAATTTCCAGACCATGCCCAACGGCATGTCACACTCCAATTTCTAATCCATGCCCAAACGGCATGTCAATTTTATAATTTCAATTTCTAAACCATGCCCAATCGGCATGTCAAACTTCAATTTCTAATCCATGCCCAAACGGCATGTCAATTTCATAATTTCAATTTCTAAACCATGCCCAAGGGCATGTCAACTTTCAATATCAATTTCAATTTCTAGACCATGCCCAACGGCATGTCAACTTTCAATTTCAATTTCTAGACCATGCCCAATCGGCATGTCGAATTTCATAATTTCAATTTCTAAACCATGCCCAACGGCATGTCAACTTTCAATTTCAATTTCTAGACCAAGCCCAACGGCATGTCAAATTTCAATTACAATTTCTAGACCATGCCCAACGGCATGTCAAATTTTAATTTCAATTTCTAGACCATGCCCAACGGCATGTCACACTCGCATTTCTAATCCATGCCCAAACGGCATGTCAATTTTATAATTTCAATTTCTAAACCATGCCCAATCGGCATGTCAAATTTCAATTTCTAATCCATGCCCAAACAGCATGTCAATTTCATAATTTCAATTTCTAATCCATGCCCAAACAGCATGTCAATTTTATAATTTCAATTTCTAAACCATGCCCAATCGGCATGTCAAACTTCAATTTCTAATCCATGCCCAAACGGCATGTCAATTTCATAATTTCAATTTCTAAGCCATGCCCAACGGCATGTCAACTTTCAATTTCAATTTGTAGACCATGCCCAATCGGCATGTCGAATTTCATAATTTCAATTTCTAAACCATGCCCAACGGCATGTCAAATTTCAATTTCAATTTCTAGACCATGCCCAACAGCATGTCAAATTTTAATTTCAATTTCTAGACCATGCCCAACGTCATGTCACACTCCAATTTCTAATCCATGCCCAAACGGCATGTCAATTTTATAATTTCAATTTCTAAACCATGCCCAACGGCATGTCACACTCCAATATCTAATCCATGCCCAAACGGCATGTCAATTTCATAATTTCAATTTCTAAGCCATGCCCAACGGCATGTCAACTTTCAATTTAATTTCTGGACCATGCCCAATCGGCATGTCGAATTTCATAATTTCAATTTCTAAACCATGCCCAACGGCATGTCAAATTTCAATTTCAATTTCTAGACCATGCCCAACGGCATGTCAAATTTCAATTTCAACTTCTAGACCATGCCCAACGGCATGTCACACTCCAATATCTAATCCATGCCCAAACGGCATGTCAATTTCATAATTTCAATTTCTAAGCCATGCCCAACGGCATGTCAACTTTCAATTTCAATTTCTAGACCATGCCCAATCGGCATGTCGAATTTCATAACTTCAATTTCTAAACCATGCCCAACGGCATGTCAATTTTATAATTTCAATTTCTAGACCATGCCCAACGGCATGTCAAATTTCAATTTCAACTTCTAGACCATGCCCAACGGCATGTCACACTCCAATATCTAATCCATGCCCAAACGGCATGTCAATTTCATAATTTCAATTTCTAAGCCATGCCCAACGGCATGTCAACTTTCAATTTAATTTCTGGACCATGCCCAATCAGCATGTCGAATTTCATAATTTCAATTTCTAAACCATGCCCAACGGCATGTCAAATTTCAATTTCAATTTCTAGACCATGCCCAACGGCATGTCAAATTTTAATTTCAATTTCTAGACCATGCCCAACGTCATGTCACACTCCAATTTCTAATCCATGCCCAAACGGCATGTCAATTTTATAATTTCAATTTCTAAACTATGCCCAATCGGCATGTCAAATTTCAATTTCTAATCCATGCCCAAACGGCATGTCAATTTCATAATTTCAATTTCTAAACCATGCCCAACGGCATGTCAACTTTCCATTTCTATTTCAATTTCTAGACCAAGCCCAACGGCAAGTCAAATTTCAATTTCAATTTCTAGACCATGCCCAACGGCATGTCACATTCCAATTTCTAAACCATGCCCAAACGGCATGTCAATTTTATAATTTCAATTTCTAAACCATGCCCAATCGGCATGTCAAATTTCAATTTCTAATCCATGCCCAAACTGCATGTCAATTTCATAATTTCAATTTCTAAACCATGCCCAAGGGCATGTCAACTTTCAATAACAATTTCAATTTCTAGACCATGCCCAACGGCATGTCAAATTTCAATTTCAACTTCTAGACCATGCCCAACGGCATGTCACACTCCAATATCTAATCCATGCCCAAACGGCATGTCAATTTCATAATTTCAATTTCTAAGCCATGCCCAACGGCATGTCAACTTTCAATTTCAATTTCAATTTCTAGACCATGCCCAACGGCATGTCAAATTTCAATTTCAACTTCTAGACCATGCCCAACGGCATGTCACACTCCAATTTCTAATCCATGCCCAAACGGCATGTCAATTTCATAATTTCAATTTCTAAGCCATGCCCAACGGCATGTCAACTTTCAATTTCAATTTCTAGACCATGCCCAATCGGCATGTCGAATTTCATAACTTCAATTTCTAAACCATGCCCAACGGCATGTCAATTTTATAATTTCAATTTCTAGACCATGCCCAACGGCATGTCAAATTTCAATTTCAACTTCTAGACCATGCCCAACGGCATGTCACACTCCAATATCTAATCCATGCCCAAACGGCATGTCAATTTCATAATTTCAATTTCTAAGCCATGCCCAACGGCATGTCAACTTTCAATTTAATTTCTGGACCATGCCCAATCGGCATGTCGAATTTCATAATTTCAATTTCTAAACCATGCCCAACGGCATGTCAAATTTCAATTTCAATTTCTAGACCATGCCCAACGGCATGTCAAATTTCAATTTCAACTTCTAGACCATGCCCAACGGCATGTCACACTCCAATATCTAATCCATGCCCAAACGGCATGTCAATTTCATAATTTCAATTTCTAAGCCATGCCCAACGGCATGTCAACTTTCAATTTCAATTTCTAGACCATGCCCAATCGGCATGTCGAATTTCATAATTTCAATTTCTAAACCATGCCCAACGGCATGTCAAATTTCAATTTCAATTTCTAGATCATGCCCAACGGCATGTCAAATTTTAATTTCAATTTCTAGACCATGCCCAACGTCATGTCACACTCCAATTTCTAATCCATGCCCAAACGGCAGGTCAATTTTATAATTTCAATTTCTAAACCATGCCCAATCGGCATGTCAAACTTCAATTTCTAATCCATGCCCAAACGGTATGTCAATTTCATAATTTCAATTTCTAAACCATGCCCAACGGCATGTCAACTTTTAATTTCAATTTCAATTTCTAGACCAAGCCCAACGGCATGTCAAATTTCAATTACAATTTCTAGACCATGCCCAACGGCAAGTCAAATTTTAATTTCAATTTCCAGACCATGCCCAACGGCAAGTCACACTCCAATTTCTAGACCAAGCCCAACGGCAAGTCAAATTTGAATTTCAATTTCTAGACCATGCCCAACGGCATGTCAACTTTCAATTTCAATTTCTAGACCATGCCCAATTGGCATGTCGAATTTCATAATTTCAATTTCTAAACCATGCCCAACGGCATGTCAACTTTCAATTTCAATTTCTAGACCAAGCCCAACGGCATGTCAAATTTCAATTACAATTTCTAGACCATGCCCAACGGCATGTCAAATTTTAATTTCAATTTCTAGACCATGCCCAACGGCATGTCACACTCCCATTTCTAATCCATGCCCAAACGGCATGTCAATTTTATAATTTCAATTTCTAAACCATGCCCAATCGGCATGTCAAATTTTAATTTCTAATCCATGCCCAAACAGCATGTCAATTTCATAATTTCAATTTCTAAACCATGCCCAACGGCATGTCAACTTTCAATTTTAATTTCTAGACCATGCCCAATCGGCATGTCGAATTTCATAATTTCAATTTCTAAACCATGCCCAACGGCATGTCAAATTTCAATTTCAATTTCTAGACCATGCCCAACGGCATGTCAAATTTTAATTTCAATTTCTAGACCATGCCCAACGGCATGTCACACTCCCATTTCTAATCCATGCCCAAACGGCATGTCAATTTTATAATTTCAATTTCTAAACCATGCCCAACGGCATTTCAAATTTCAATTTCAATTTCTAGACCATGCCCAACGGCATGTCAAATTTTAATTTCAATTTCTAGACCATGCCCAACGGCATGTCAATTTTGAATTTCAATTTCTAGACCATGCCCAACGGCATGTCAACTTTCAATTTCAATTTCTAGACCATGCCCAATTGGCATGTCGAATTTCATAATTTCAATTTCTAAACCATGCCCAACGGCATGTCAACTTTTAATTTCAATTTCAATTTCTAGACCAAGCCCAACGACATGTCAAATTTCAATTACAATTTCTAGACCATGCCCAACGGCATGTCAAATTTTAATTTCACTTTCCAGACCATGCCCAACGGCATGTCACACTCCAATTTCTAATCCATGCCCAAACGGCATGTCAATTTCATAATTTCAATTTCTAAACCATGCCCAACGGCATGTCTACTTTCAATTTCAATTTCAATTTCTAGACCAAGCCCAACGGCATGTCAAATTTCAATTTCAATTTCTAGACCATGCCCAACGGCATGTCACATTCCAATTTCTAAACCATGCCCAAACAGCATGTCAATTTCATAATTTCAATTTCTAAACCATGCCAAATCGGCATGTCAAATTTCAATTTCTAATCCATGCCCAAACTGCATGTCAATTTCATAATTTCAATTTCTAAACCATGCCCAACGGCATGTCAACTTTCAATTTCAATTTCAATTTCTAGACCATGCCCAACGGCATGTCAAATTTTAATTTCAATTTCTAGACCATGCCCAACGTCATGTCACACTCCAATTTCTAATCCATGCCCAAACGGCATGTCAATTTCATAATTTCAATTTCTAAGCCATGCCCAACGGCATGTCAACTTTCAATTTCAATTTCTAGACCATGCCCAATCGACATGTCGAATTTCAAAACTTCAATTTCTAAACCATGCCCAACGGCATGTCAATTTTATAATTTCAATTTCTAGACCATGCCCAACGGCATGTCAAATTTCAATATCAATTTCAATTTCTAAACCATGCCAAATCGGCATGTCAAATTTCAATTTCTAATCCATGCCCAAACTGCATGTCAATTTCATAATTTCAATTTCTAAACCATGCCCAACGGCATGTCAACTTTCAATTTCAATTTCAATTTCTAGACCATGCCCAACGGCATGTCAAATTTTAATTTCAATTTCTAGACCATGCCCAACGTCATGTCACACTCCAATTTCTAATCCATGCCCAAACGGCATGTTAATTTCATAATTTCAATTTCTAAGCCATGCCCAACGGCATGTCAACTTTCAATTTCAATTTCTAGACCATGCCCAATCGACATGTCCAATTTCAAAACTTCAATTTCTAAACCATGCCCAAACGGCATGTCAATTTTATAATTTCAATTTCTAAACCATGCCCAATCGGCATGTCAAATTTCAATTTCTAATCCATGCCCAAACTGCATGTCAATTTCATAATTTCAATTTCTAAACCATGCCCAAGGGCATGTCAACTTTCAATATCAATTTCAATTTCTAGACCATGCCCAACGGCATGTCAAATTTCAATTTCAACTTCTAGACCATGCCCAACGGCATGTCACACTCCAATATCTAATCCATGCCCAAACGGCATGTCAATTTCATAATTTCAATTTCTAAGCCATGCCCAACGGCATGTCAACTTTCAATTTCAATTTCAAGACCATGCCCAATCGGCATGTCGAATTTCATAATTTCAATTTCTAAACGATGCCCAACGGCATGTCAAATTTCAATTTCAATTTCTAGACCATGCCCAACGGCATGTCAAATTTTAATTTCAATTTCTAGACCATGCCCAACGGCATGTCACACTCGAATTTCTAATCCATGCCCAAACGGCATGTCAATTTTATAATTTCAATTTCTAAACCATGCCCAATCGGCATGTCAAACTTCAATTTCTAATCCATGCCCAAACGGTATGTCAATTTCATAATTTCAATTTCTAAACCATGCCCAACGGCATGTCAACTTTTAATTTCAATTTCAATTTCTAGACCAAGCCCAACGGCATGTCAAATTTCAATTACAATTTCTAGACCATGCCCAACGGCATGTCAAATTTTAATTTCAATTTCCAGACCATGCCCAACGGCATGTCACACTCCAATTTCTAATCCATGCCCAAACGGCATGTCAATTTTATAATTTCAATTTCTAAACCATGCCCAATCGGCATGTCAAACTTCAATTTCTGATCCATGCCCAAACGGCATGTCAATTTCATAATTTCAATTTCTAAGCCATGGCCAACGGCATGTCAACTTTCAATTTCAATTTCTAGACCATGCCCAATCGGCATGTCGAATTTCATAATTTCAATTTCTAAACCATGCCCAACGGCATGTCAAATTTCAATTTCAATTTCTAGACCATGCCCAACAGCATGTCAAATTTTAATTTCAATTTCTAGACCATGCCCAACGTCATGTCACACTCCAATTTCTAATCCATGCCCAAACGGCATGTCAATTTTATAATTTCAATTTCTAAACTATGCCCAATCGGCATGTCAAATTTCAATTTCTAATCCATGCCCAAACGGCATGTCAATTTCATAATTTCAATTTCTAAACCATGCCCAACGGCATGTCAACTTTCCATTTCTATTTCAATTTCTAGACCAAGCACAACGACAAGTCAAATTTCAATTTCAATTTCTAGACGATGCCCAACGGCATGTCACATTCCAATTTCTAAACCATGCCCAAACGGCATGTCAATTTTATAATTTCAATTTCTAAACCATGCCCAATCGGCATGTCAAATTTCAATTTCTAATCCATGCCCAAACTGCATGTCAATTTCATAATTTCAATTTCTAAACCATGCCCAAGGGCATGTCAACTTTCAATATCAATTTCAATTTCTAGACCATGCCCAACGGCATGTCAAATTTCAATTTCAACTTCTAGACCATGCCCAACGGCATGTCACACTCCAATATCTAATCCATGCCCAAACGGCATGTCAATTTCATAATTTCAATTTCTAAGCCATGCCCAACGGCATGTCAACTTTCAATTTCAATTTCTGGACCATGCCCAATCGGCATGTCGAATTTCATAATTTCAATTTCTAAACCATGCCCAACGGCATGTCAAATTTCAATTTCAATTTCTAGACCATGCCCAACGGCATGTCAAATTTTAATTTCAATTTCTAGACCATGCCCAACGGCATGTCACACTCGAATTTCTAATCCATGCCCAAACGGCATGTCAATTTTATAATTTCAATTTCTAAACCATGCCCAATCGGCATGTCAAACTTCAATTTCTAATCCATGCCCAAACGGTATGTCAATTTCATAATTTCAATTTCTAAACCATGCCCAACGGCATGTCAACTTTTAATTTCAATTTCAATTTCTAGACCAAGCCCAACGGCATGTCAAATTTCAATTACAATTTCTAGACCATGCCCAACGGCATGTCAAATTTTAATTTCAATTTCCAGACCATGCCCAACGGCATGTCACACTCCAATTTCTAATCCATGCCCAAACGGCATGTCAATTTTATAATTTCAATTTCTAAACCATGCCCAATCGGCATGTCAAACTTCAATTTCTAATCCATGCCCAAACGGCATGTCAATTTCATAATTTCAATTTCTAAACCATGCCCAAGGGCATGTCAACTTTCAATATCAATTTCAATTTCTAGACCATGCCCAACGGCATGTCAACTTTCAATTTCAATTTCTAGACCAAGCCCAACGGCATGTCAAATTTCAATTACAATTTCTAGACCATGCCCAACGGCAAGTCAAATTTTAATTTCAATTTCCAGACCATGCCCAACGGCAAGTCACACTCCAATTTCTAGACCAACCCCAACGGCAAGTCAAATTTTAATTTCAATTTCCAGACCATGCCCAACGGCATGTCACACTCCAATTTCTAAACCATGCCCAAACGGCATGTCAATTTTATAATTTCAATTTCTAAACCATGCCCAATCGGCATGTCAAACTTCAATTTCTAATCCATGCCCAAACGGCATGTCAATTTCATAATTTCAATTTCTAAACCATGCCAAAGGGCATGTCAACTTTCAATATCAATTTCAATTTCTAGACCATGCCCAACGGCATGTCAACTTTCAATTTCAATTTCTAGACCATGCCCAATCAGCATGTCGAATTTCATAATTTCAATTTCTAAACCATGCCCAACGGCATGTCAACTTTCAATTTCAATTTCTAGACCAAGCCCAACGGCATGTCAAATTTCAATTACAATTTCTAGACCATGCCCAACGGCATGTCAAATTTTAATTTCAATTTCTAGACCATGCCCAACGGCATGTCACACTCCCATTTCTAATCCATGCCCAAACGGCATGTCAATTTTATAATTTCAATTTCTAAACCATGCCCAATCGGCATGTCAAATTTCAATTTCTAATCCATGCCCAAACAGCATGTCAATTTCATAATTTCAATTTCTAAACCATGCCCAACGGCATGTCAACTTTCAATTTCAATTTCTAGACCATGCCCAATCGGCATGTCGAATTTCATAATTTCAATTTCTAAACCATGCCCAACGGCATGTCAAATTTCAATTTCAATTTCTAGACCATGCCCAACGGCATGTCAACTTTCAATTTCAATTTCTAGACCATGCCCAATCGGCATGTCAAATTTCATAACTTCAATTTCTAAACCATGCCCAACGGCATGTCAATTTTATAATTTCAATTTCTAGACCATGCCCAACGGCATGTCAAATTTCAATTTCAACTTCTAGATCATGCCCAACGGCATGTCACACTTCAATATCTAATCCATGCCCAAACGGCATGTCAATTTCATAATTTCAATTTCTAAGCCATGCCCAACGACATGTCAACTTTCAATTTCAATTTCTAGACCATGCCCAATCGGCATGTCGAATTTCATAACTTCAATTTCTAAACCATGTCCAACGGCATGTCAATTTTATAATTTCAATTTCTAGACCACGCCCAACGGCATGTCAAATTTCAATTTCAACTTCTAGACCATGCCCAACGGCATGTCACACTCCAATTTCTAATCCATGCCCAAACGGCATGTCAATTTCATAATTTCAATTTCTAAGCCATGCCCAACGGCATGTCAACTTTCAATTTCAATTTCTAGACCATGCCCAATCGGCATGTCGAATTTCATAATTTCAATTTCTAAACCATGCCCAACGGCATGTCAAATTTCAATTTCAATTTCTAGACCATGCCCAACGGCATGTCAAATTTTAATTTCAATTTCTAGACCATGCCCAACGTCATGTCACACTCCAATTTCTAATCCATGCCCAAACGGCATGTCAATTTTATAATTTCAATTTCTAAACTATGCCCAATCGGCATGTCAAATTTCAATTTCTAATCCATGCCCAAACGGCATGTCAATTTCATAATTTCAATTTCTAAACCATGCCCAACGGCATGTCAACTTTCCATTTCTATTTCAATTTCTAGACCTAGCACAACGACAAGTCAAATTTCAATTTCAATTTCTAGACGATGCCCAACGGCATGTCACATTCCAATTTCTAAACCATGCCCAAACGGCATGTCAATTTTATAATTTCAATTTCTAAACCATGCCCAATCGGCATGTCAAATTTCAATTTCTAATCCATGCCCAAACTGCATGTCAATTTCATAATTTCAATTTCTAAACCATGCCCAAGGGCATGTCAACTTTCAATATCAATTTCAATTTCTAGACCATGCCCAACGGCATGTCAAATTTCAATTTCAACTTCTAGACCATGCCCAACGGCATGTCACACTCCAATATCTAATCCATGCCCAAACGGCATGTCAATTTCATAATTTCAATTTCTAAGCCATGCCCAACGGCATGTCAACTTTCAATTGCAATTTCTGGACCATGCCCAATCGGCATGTCGAATTTCATAATTTCAATTTCTAAACCATGCCCAACGGCATGTCAAATTTCAATTTCAATTTCTAGACCATGCCCAACGGCATGTCAAATTTTAATTTCAATTTCTAGACCATGCCCAACGGCATGTCACACTCGAATTTCTAATCCATGCCCAAGCGGCATGTCAATTTTATAATTTCAATTTCTAAACCATGCCCAATCGGCATGTCAAACTTCAATTTCTAATCCATGCCCAAACGGTATGTCAATTTCATAATTTCAATTTCTAAACCATGCCCAACGGCATGTCAACTTTTAATTTCAATTTCAATTTCTAGACCAAGCCCAACGGCATTTCAAATTTCAATTACAATTTCTAGACCATGCCCAACGGCAAGTCAAATTTTAATTTCAATTTCCAGACCATGCCCAACGGCAAGTCACACTCCAATTTCTAGACCAAGCACAACGGCAAGTCAAATTTTAATTTCAATTTCCAGACCATGCCCAACGGCATGTCACACTCCAATTTCTAATCCATGCCCAAACGGCATGTCAATTTTATAATTTCAATTTCTAAACCATGCCCAATCGGCATGTCAAATTTCAATTTCTAATCCATGCCCAAACAGCATGTCAATTTCATAATTTCAATTTCTAATCCATGCCCAAACAGCATGTCAATTTTATAATTTCAATTTCTAAACCATGCCCAATCGGCATGTCAAACTTCAATTTCTAATCCATGCCCAAACGGCATGTCAATTTCATAATTTCAATTTCTAAGCCATGCCCAACGGCATGTCAACTTTCAATTTCAATTTCTAGACCATGCCCAATCGGCATGTCGAATTTCATAATTTCAATTTCTAAACCATGCCCAACGGCATGTCAAATTTCAATTTCAATTTCTAGACCATGCCCAACAGCATGTCAAATTTTAATTTCAATTTCTAGACCATGCCCAACGTCATGTCACACTCCAATTTCTAATCCATGCCCAAACGGCATGTCAATTTTATAATTTCAATTTCTAAACCATGCCCAACGGCATGTCACACTCCAATATCTAATCCATGCCCAAACGGCATGTCAATTTCATAATTTCAATTTCTAAGCCATGCCCAACGGCATGTCAACTTTCAATTTAATTTCTGGACCATGCCCAATCGGCATGTCGAATTTCATAATTTCAATTTCTAAACCATGCCCAACGGCATGTCAAATTTCAATTTCAATTTCTAGACCATGCCCAACGGCATGTCAAATTTCAATTTCAACTTCTAGACCATGCCCAACGGCATGTCACACTCCAATATCTAATCCATGCCCAAACGGCATGTCAATTTCATAATTTCAATTTCTAAGCCATGCCCAACGGCATGTCAACTTTCAATTTAATTTCTGGACCATGCCCAATCGGCATGTCGAATTTCATAATTTCAATTTCTAAACCATGCCCAACGGCATGTCAAATTTCAATTTCAATTTCTAGACCATGCCCAACGGCATGTCAACT
This sequence comes from Viola odorata, assembly GCA_963691705.1. Lineage (NCBI taxonomy): Eukaryota > Viridiplantae > Streptophyta > Magnoliopsida > Malpighiales > Violaceae > Viola > Viola odorata. The sequence continues at coordinate 18,051,150 of OY829541.1, forward strand.
TTCAATTTCAATTTCTAGACCATGCCCAATCGGCATGTCGAATTTCATAACTTCAATTTCTAAACCATGCCCAACGGCATGTCAATTTTATAATTTCAATTTCTAGACCATGCCCAACGGCATGTCAAATTTCAATTTCAACTTCTAGACCATGCCCAACGGCATGTCACACTCCAATATCTAATCCATGCCCAAACGGCATGTCAATTTCATAATTTCAATTTCTAAGCCATGCCCAACGGCATGTCAACTTTCAATTTAATTTCTGGACCATGCCCAATCGGCATGTCGAATTTCATAATTTCAATTTCTAAACCATGCCCAACGGCATGTCAAATTTCAATTTCAATTTCTAGACCATGCCCAACGGCATGTCAAATTTTAATTTCAATTTCTAGACCATGCCCAACGTCATGTCACACTCCAATTTCTAAACCATGCCCAAACGGCATGTCAATTTTATAATTTCAATTTCTAAACCATGCCCAATCGGCATGTCAAATTTCAATTTCTAATCCATGCCCAAACTGCATGTCAATTTCATAATTTCAATTTCTAAACCATGCCCAAGGGCATGTCAACTTTCAATATCAATTTCAATTTCTAGACCATGCCCAACGGCATGTCAAATTTCAATTTCAACTTCTAGACCATGCCCAACGGCATGTCACACTCCAATATCTAATCCATGCCCAAACGACATGTCAATTTCATAATTTCAATTTCTAAGCCATGCCCAACGGCATGTCAACTTTCAATTTCAATTTCAATTTCTAGACCATGCCCAACGGCATGTCAAATTTCAATTTCAACTTCTAGACCATGCCCAACGGCATGTCACACTCCAATTTCTAATCCATGCCCAAACGACATGTCAATTTCATAATTTCAATTTCTAAGCCATGCCCAACGGCATGTCAACTTTCAATTTCAATTTCTAGACCATGCCCAATCGGCATGTCGAATTTCATAACTTCAATTTCTAAACCATGCCCAACGGCATGTCAATTTTATAATTTCAATTTCTAGACCATGCCCAACGGCATGTCAAATTTCAATTTCAACTTCTAGACCATGCCCAACGGCATGTCACACTCCAATATCTAATCCATGCCCAAACGGCATGTCAATTTCATAATTTCAATTTCTAAGCCATGCCCAACGGCATGTCAACTTTCAATTTAATTTCTAGACCATGCCCAATCGGCATGTCGAATTTCATAATTTCAATTTCTAAACCATGCCCAACGGCATGTCAAATTTCAATTTCAATTTCTAGACCATGCCCAACGGCATGTCAAATTTCAATTTCAACTTCTAGACCATGCCCAACGGCATGTCACACTCCAATATCTAATCCATGCCCAAACGGCATGTCAATTTCATAATTTCAATTTCTAAGCCATGCCCAACGGCATGTCAACTTTCAATTTCAATTTCTAGACCATGCCCAATCGGCATGTCGAATTTCATAATTTCAATTTCTAAACCATGCCCAACGGCATGTCAAATTTCAATTTCAATTTCTAGACCATGCCCAACGGCATGTCAAATTTTAATTTCAATTTCTAGACCATGCCCAACGTCATGTCACACTCCAATTTCTAATCCATGCCCAAACGGCATGTCAATTTTATAATTTCAATTTCTAAACCATGCCCAATCGGCATGTCAAACTTCAATTTCTAATCCATGCCCAAACGGTATGTCAATTTCATAATTTCAATTTCTAAACCATGCCCAACGGCATGTCAACTTTTAATTTCAATTTCAATTTCTAGACCAAGCCCAACGGCATGTCAAATTTCAATTACAATTTCTAGACCATGCCCAACGGCAAGTCAAATTTTAATTTCAATTTCCAGACCATGCCCAACGGCAAGTCACACTCCAATTTCTAGACCAAGCCCAACGGCAAGTCAAATTTGAATTTCAATTTCTAGACCATGCCCAACGGCATGTCAACTTTCAATTTCAATTTCTAGACCATGCCCAATTGGCATGTCGAATTTCATAATTTCAATTTCTAAACCATGCCCAACGGCATGTCAACTTTCAATTTCAATTTCTAGACCAAGCCCAACGGCATGTCAAATTTCAATTACAATTTCTAGACCATGCCCAACGGCATGTCAAATTTTAATTTCAATTTCTAGACCATGCCCAACGGCATGTCACACTCCCATTTCTAATCCATGCCCAAACGGCATGTCAATTTTATAATTTCAATTTCTAAACCATGCCCAATCGGCATGTCAAATTTTAATTTCTAATCCATGCCCAAACAGCATGTCAATTTCATAATTTCAATTTCTAAACCATGCCCAACGGCATGTCAACTTTCAATTTTAATTTCTAGACCATGCCCAATCGGCATGTCGAATTTCATAATTTCAATTTCTAAACCATGCCCAACGGCATGTCAAATTTCAATTTCAATTTCTAGACCATGCCCAACGGCATGTCAAATTTTAATTTCAATTTCTAGACCATGCCCAACGGCATGTCACATTCGAATTTCTAATCCATGCCCAAACGGCATGTCAATTTTATAATTTCAATTTCTAAACCATGCCCAATCGGCATGTCAAACTTCAATTTCTAATCCATGCCCAAACGGCATGTCAATTTCATAATTTCAATTTCTAAACCATGCCCAACGGCATGTCAACTTTTAATTTCAATTTCAATTTCTAGACCAAGCCCAACGACATGTCAAATTTCAATTACAATTTCTAGACCATGCCCAACGGCATGTCAAATTTTAATTTCAATTTCCAGACCATGCCCAACGGCATGTCACACTCCAATTTCTAATCCATGCCCAAACGGCATGTCAATTTCATAATTTCAATTTCTAAACCATGCCCAACGGCATGTCTACTTTCAATTTCAATTTCAATTTCTAGACCAAGCCCAACGGCATGTCAAATTTCAATTTCAATTTCTAGACCATGCCCAACGGCATGTCACATTCCAATTTCTAAACCATGCCCAAACAGCATGTCAATTTCATAATTTCAATTTCTAAACCATGCCAAATCGGCATGTCAAATTTCAATTTCTAATCCATGCCCAAACTGCATGTCAATTTCATAATTTCAATTTCTAAACCATGCCCAACGGCATGTCAACTTTCAATTTCAATTTCAATTTCTAGACCATGCCCAACGGCATGTCAAATTTTAATTTCAATTTCTAGACCATGCCCAACGTCATGTCACACTCCAATTTCTAATCCATGCCCAAACGGCATGTCAATTTCATAATTTCAATTTCTAAGCCATGCCCAACGGCATGTCAACTTTCAATTTCAATTTCTAGACCATGCCCAATCGACATGTCGAATTTCAAAACTTCAATTTCTAAACCATGCCCAACGGCATGTCAATTTTGTAATTTCAATTTCTAGACCATGCCCAACGGCATGTCACATTCCAATTTCTAAACCATGCCCAAACAGCATGTCAATTTCATAATTTCAATTTCTAAACCATGCCAAATCGGCATGTCAAATTTCAATTTCTAATCCATGCCCAAACTGCATGTCAATTTCATAATTTCAATTTCTAAACCATGCCCAACGGCATGTCAACTTTCAATTTCAATTTCAATTTCTAGACCATGCCCAACGGCATGTCAAATTTTAATTTCAATTTCTAGACCATGCCCAACGTCATGTCACACTCCAATTTCTAATCCATGCCCAAACGGCATGTTAATTTCATAATTTCAATTTCTAAGGCATGCCCAACGGCATGTCAACTTTCAATTTCAATTTCTAGACCATGCCCAATCGACATGTCCAATTTCAAAACTTCAATTTCTAAACCATGCCCAAACGGCATGTCAATTTTATAATTTCAATTTCTAAACCATGCCCAATCGGCATGTCAAATTTCAATTTCTAATCCATGCCCAAACTGCATGTCAATTTCATAATTTCAATTTCTAAACCATGCCCAAGGGCATGTCAACTTTCAATATCAATTTCAATTTCTAGACCATGCCCAACGGCATGTCAAATTTCAATTTCAACTTCTAGACCATGCCCAACGGCATGTCACACTCCAATATCTAATCCATGCCCAAACGGCATGTCAATTTCATAATTTCAATTTCTAAGCCATGCCCAACGGCATGTCAACTTTCAATTTCAATTTCTAGACCATGCCCAATCGGCATGTCGAATTTCATAATTTCAATTTCTAAACGATGCCCAACGGCATGTCAAATTTCAATTTCAATTTCTAGACCATGCCCAACGGCATGTCAAATTTTAATTTCAATTTCTAGACCATGCCCAACGGCATGTCACACTCGAATTTCTAATCCATGCCCAAACGGCATGTCAATTTTATAATTTCAATTTCTAAACCATGCCCAATCGGCATGTCAAACTTCAATTTCTAATCCATGCCCAAACGGTATGTCAATTTCATAATTTCAATTTCTAAACCATGCCCAACGGCATGTCAACTTTTAATTTCAATTTCAATTTCTAGACCAAGCCCAACGGCATGTCAAATTTCAATTACAATTTCTAGACCATGCCCAACGGCATGTCAAATTTTAATTTCAATTTCCAGACCATGCCCAACGGCATGTCACACTCCAATTTCTAATCCATGCCCAAACGGCATGTCAATTTTATAATTTCAATTTCTAAACCATGCCCAATCGGCATGTCAAACTTCAATTTCTGATCCATGCCCAAACGGCATGTCAATTTCATAATTTCAATTTCTAAGCCATGGCCAACGGCATGTCAACTTTCAATTTCAATTTCTAGACCATGCCCAATCGGCATGTCGAATTTCATAATTTCAATTTCTAAACCATGCCCAACGGCATGTCAAATTTCAATTTCAATTTCTAGACCATGCCCAACAGCATGTCAAATTTTAATTTCAATTTCTAGACCATGCCCAACGTCATGTAACACTCCAATTTCTAATCCATGCCCAAACGGCATGTCAATTTTATAATTTCAATTTCTAAACTATGCCCAATCGGCATGTCAAATTTCAATTTCTAATCCATGCCCAAACGGCATGTCAATTTCATAATTTCAATTTCTAAACCATGCCCAACGGCATGTCAACTTTCCATTTCTATTTCAATTTCTAGACCAAGCACAACGACAAGTCAAATTTCAATTTCAATTTCTAGACGATGCCCAACGGCATGTCACATTCCAATTTCTAAACCATGCCCAAACGGCATGTCAATTTTATAATTTCAATTTCTAAACCATGCCCAATCGGCATGTCAAATTTCAATTTCTAATCCATGCCCAAACTGCATGTCAATTTCATAATTTCAATTTCTAAACCATGCCCAAGGGCATGTCAACTTTCAATATCAATTTCAATTTCTAGACCATGCCCAACGGCATGTCAAATTTCAATTTCAACTTCTAGACCATGCCCAACGGCATGTCACACTCCAATATCTAATCCATGCCCAAACGGCATGTCAATTTCATAATTTCAATTTCTAAGCCATGCCCAACGGCATGTCAACTTTCAATTTCAATTTCTGGACCATGCCCAATCGGCATGTCGAATTTCATAATTTCAATTTCTAAACCATGCCCAACGGCATGTCAAATTTCAATTTCAATTTCTAGACCATGCCCAACGGCATGTCAAATTTTAATTTCAATTTCTAGACCATGCCCAACGGCATGTCACACTCGAATTTCTAATCCATGCCCAAACGGCATGTCAATTTTATAATTTCAATTTCTAAACCATGCCCAATCGGCATGTCAAACTTCAATTTCTAATCCATGCCCAAACGGTATGTCAATTTCATAATTTCAATTTCTAAACCATGCCCAACGGCATGTCAACTTTTAATTTCAATTTCAATTTCTAGACCAAGCCCAACGGCATGTCAAATTTCAATTACAATTTCTAGACCATGCCCAACGGCATGTCAAATTTTAATTTCAATTTCCAGACCATGCCCAACGGCATGTCACACTCCAATTTCTAATCCATGCCCAAACGGCATGTCAATTTTATAATTTCAATTTCTAAACCATGCCCAATCGGCATGTCAAACTTCAATTTCTAATCCATGCCCAAACGGCATGTCAATTTCATAATTTCAATTTCTAAGCCATGCCCAACGGCATGTCAACTTTCAATTTCAATTTCTAGACCATGCCCAATCGGCATGTCGAATTTCATAATTTCAATTTCTAAACCATGCCCAACGGCATGTCAAATTTCAATTTCAATTTCTAGACCATGCCCAACAGCATGTCAAATTTTAATTTCAATTTCTAGACCATGCCCAACGTCGTGTCACACTCCAATTTCTAATCCATGCCCAAACGGCATGTCAATTTTATAATTTCAATTTCTAAACTATGCCCAATCGGCATGTCAAATTTCAATTTCTAATCCATGCCCAAACGGCATGTCAATTTCATAATTTCAATTTCTAAACCATGCCCAACGGCATGTCAACTTTCCATTTCTATTTCAATTTCTAGACCAAGCACAACGACAAGTCAAATTTCAATTTCAATTTCTAGACGATGCCCAACGGCATGTCACATTCCAATTTCTAAACCATGCCCAAACGGCATGTCAATTTTATAATTTCAATTTCTAAACCATGCCCAATCGGCATGTCAAATTTCAATTTCTAATCCATGCCCAAACTGCATGTCAATTTCATAATTTCAATTTCTAAACCATGCCCAAGGGCATGTCAACTTTCAATATCAATTTCAATTTCTAGACCATGCCCAACGGCATGTCAAATTTCAATTTCAACTTCTAGACCATGCCCAACGGCATGTCACACTCCAATATCTAATCCATGCCCAAACGGCATGTCAATTTCATAATTTCAATTTCTAAGCCATGCCCAACGGCATGTCAACTTTCAATTTCAATTTCTGGACCATGCCCAATCGGCATGTCGAATTTCATAATTTCAATTTCTAAACCATGCCCAACGGCATGTCAAATTTTAATTTCAATTTCTAGACCTTGCCCAACGGCATGTCAAATTTTAATTTCAATTTCTAGACCATGCCCAACGGCATGTCACACTCGAATTTCTAATCCATGCCCAAACGGCATGTCAATTTTATAATTTCAATTTCTAAACCATGCTCAATCGGCATGTCAAACTTCAATTTCTAATCCATGCCCAAACGGCATGTCAATTTCATAATTTCAATTTCTAAACCATGCCCAACGGCATGTCAACTTTTAATTTCAATTTCAATTTCTAGACCAAGCCCAACGACATGTCAAATTTCAATTACAATTTCTAGACCATGCCCAACGGCATGTCAAATTTTAATTTCAATTTCCAGACCATGCCCAACGGCATGTCACACTCCAATTTCTAATCCATGCCCAAACGGCATGTCAATTTCATAATTTCAATTTCTAAACCATGCCCAACGGCATGTCTACTTTCAATTTCAATTTCAATTTCTAGACCAAGCCCAACGGCATGTCAAATTTCAATTTCAATTTCTAGACCATGCCCAACGGCATGTCACATTCCAATTTCTAAACCATGCCCAAACAGCATGTCAATTTCATAATTTCAATTTCTAAACCATGCCAAATCGGCATGTCAAATTTCAATTTCTAATCCATGCCCAAACTGCATGTCAATTTCATAATTTCAATTTCTAAACCATGCCCAACGGCATGTCAACTTTCAATTTCAATTTCAATTTCTAGACCATGCCCAACGGCATGTCAAATTTTAATTACAATTTCTAGACCATGCCCAACGGCATGTCAAATTTTAATTTCAATTTCCAGACCATGCCCAACGGCATGTCACACTCCAATTTCTAATCCATGCCCAAACGGCATGTCAATTTTATAATTTCAATTTCTAAACCATGCCCAATCGGCATGTCAAACTTCAATTTCTAATCCATGCCCAAACGGCATGTCAATTTCATAATTTCAATTTCTAAGCCATGCCCAACGGCATGTCAACTTTCAATTTCAATTTCTAGACCATGCCCAATCGGCATGTCGAATTTCATAATTTCAATTTCTAAACCATGCCCAACGGCATGTCAAATTTCAATTTCAATTTCTAGACCATGCCCAACAGCATGTCAAATTTTAATTTCAATTTCTAGACCATGCCCAACGTCGTGTCACACTCCAATTTCTAATCCATGCCCAAACGGCATGTCAATTTTATAATTTCAATTTCTAAACTATGCCCAATCGGCATGTCAAATTTCAATTTCTAATCCATGCCCAAACGGCATGTCAATTTCATAATTTCAATTTCTAAACCATGCCCAACGGCATGTCAACTTTCCATTTCTATTTCAATTTCTAGACCAAGCACAACGACAAGTCAAATTTCAATTTCAATTTCTAGACGATGCCCAACGGCATGTCACATTCCAATTTCTAAACCATGCCCAAACGGCATGTCAATTTTATAATTTCAATTTCTAAACCATGCCCAATCGGCATGTCAAATTTCAATTTCTAATCCATGCCCAAACTGCATGTCAATTTCATAATTTCAATTTCTAAACCATGCCCAAGGGCATGTCAACTTTCAATATCAATTTCAATTTCTAGACCATGCCCAACGGCATGTCAAATTTCAATTTCAACTTCTAGACCATGCCCAACGGCATGTCACACTCCAATATCTAATCCATGCCCAAACGGCATGTCAATTTCATAATTTCAATTTCTAAGCCATGCCCAACGGCATGTCAACTTTCAATTTCAATTTCTGGACCATGCCCAATCGGCATGTCGAATTTCATAATTTCAATTTCTAAACCATGCCCAACGGCATGTCAAATTTTAATTTCAATTTCTAGACCTTGCCCAACGGCATGTCAAATTTTAATTTCAATTTCTAGACCATGCCCAACGGCATGTCACACTCGAATTTCTAATCCATGCCCAAACGGCATGTCAATTTTATAATTTCAATTTCTAAACCATGCCCAATCGGCATGTCAAACTTCAATTTCTAATCCATGCCCAAACGGCATGTCAATTTCATAATTTCAATTTCTAAACCATGCCCAACGGCATGTCAACTTTTAATTTCAATTTCAATTTCTAGACCAAGCCCAACGACATGTCAAATTTCAATTACAATTTCTAGACCATGCCCAACGGCATGTCAAATTTTAATTTCAATTTCCAGACCATGCCCAACGGCATGTCACACTCCAATTTCTAATCCATGCCCAAACGGCATGTCAATTTCATAATTTCAATTTCTAAACCATGCCCAACGGCATGTCTACTTTCAATTTCAATTTCAATTTCTAGACCAAGCCCAACGGCATGTCAAATTTCAATTTCAATTTCTAGACCATGCCCAACGGCATGTCACATTCCAATTTCTAAACCATGCCCAAACAGCATGTCAATTTCATAATTTCAATTTCTAAACCATGCCAAATCGGCATGTCAAATTTCAATTTCTAATCCATGCCCAAACTGCATGTCAATTTCATAATTTCAATTTCTAAACCATGCCCAACGGCATGTCAACTTTCAATTTCAATTTCAATTTCTAGACCATGCCCAACGGCATGTCAAATTTTAATTTCAATTTCTAGACCATGCCCAACGTCATGTCACACTCCAATTTCTAATCCATGCCCAAACGGCATGTCAATTTCATAATTTCAATTTCTAAGCCATGCCCAACGGCATGTCAACTTTCAATTTCAATTTCTAGACCATGCCCAATCGACATGTCGAATTTCAAAACTTCAATTTCTAAACCATGCCCAACGGCATGTCAATTTTGTAATTTCAATTTCTAGACCATGCCCAACGGCATGTCAAATTTCAATATCAATTTCAATTTCTAAACCATGCCAAATCGGCATGTCAAATTTCAATTTCTAATCCATGCCCAAACTGCATGTCAATTTCATAATTTCAATTTCTAAACCATGCCCAACGGCATGTCAACTTTCAATTTCAATTTCAATTTCTAGACCATGCCCAACGGCATGTCAAATTTTAATTTCAATTTCTAGACCATGCCCAACGTCATGTCACACTCCAATTTCTAATCCATGCCCAAACGGCATGTTAATTTCATAATTTCAATTTCTAAGCCATGCCCAACGGCATGTCAACTTTCAATTTCAATTTCTAGACCATGCCCAATCGACATGTCCAATTTCAAAACTTCAATTTCTAAACCATGCCCAAACGGCATGTCAATTTTATAATTTCAATTTCTAAACCATGCCCAATCGGCATGTCAAATTTCAATTTCTAATCCATGCCCAAACTGCATGTCAATTTCATAATTTCAATTTCTAAACCATGCCCAAGGGCATGTCAACTTTCAATATCAATTTCAATTTCTAGACCATGCCCAACGGCATGTCAAATTTCAATTTCAACTTCTAGACCATGCCCAACGGCATGTCACACTCCAATATCTAATCCATGCCCAAACGGCATGTCAATTTCATAATTTCAATTTCTAAGCCATGCCCAACGGCATGTCAACTTTCAATTTCAATTTCTAGACCATGCCCAATCGGCATGTCGAATTTCATAATTTCAATTTCTAAACGATGCCCAACGGCATGTCAAATTTCAATTTCAATTTCTAGACCATGCCCAACGGCATGTCAAATTTTAATTTCAATTTCTAGACCATGCCCAACGGCATGTCACACTCGAATTTCTAATCCATGCCCAAACGGCATGTCAATTTTATAATTTCAATTTCTAAACCATGCCCAATCGGCATGTCAAACTTCAATTTCTAATCCATGCCCAAACGGTATGTCAATTTCATAATTTCAATTTCTAAACCATGCCCAACGGCATGTCAACTTTTAATTTCAATTTCAATTTCTAGACCAAGCCCAACGGCATGTCAAATTTCAATTACAATTTCTAGACCATGCCCAACGGCATGTCAAATTTTAATTTCAATTTCCAGACCATGCCCAACGGCATGTCACACTCCAATTTCTAATCCATGCCCAAACGGCATGTCAATTTTATAATTTCAATTTCTAAACCATGCCCAATCGGCATGTCAAACTTCAATTTCTGATCCATGCCCAAACGGCATGTCAATTTCATAATTTCAATTTCTAAGCCATGGCCAACGGCATGTCAACTTTCAATTTCAATTTCTAGACCATGCCCAATCGGCATGTCGAATTTCATAATTTCAATTTCTAAACCATGCCCAACGGCATGTCAAATTTCAATTTCAATTTCTAGACCATGCCCAACAGCATGTCAAATTTTAATTTCAATTTCTAGACCATGCCCAACGTCATGTAACACTCCAATTTCTAATCCATGCCCAAACGGCATGTCAATTTTATAATTTCAATTTCTAAACTATGCCCAATCGGCATGTCAAATTTCAATTTCTAATCCATGCCCAAACGGCATGTCAATTTCATAATTTCAATTTCTAAACCATGCCCAACGGCATGTCAACTTTCCATTTCTATTTCAATTTCTAGACCAAGCACAACGACAAGTCAAATTTCAATTTCAATTTCTAGACGATGCCCAACGGCATGTCACATTCCAATTTCTAAACCATGCCCAAACGGCATGTCAATTTTATAATTTCAATTTCTAAACCATGCCCAATCGGCATGTCAAATTTCAATTTCTAATCCATGCCCAAACTGCATGTCAATTTCATAATTTCAATTTCTAAACCATGCCCAAGGGCATGTCAACTTTCAATATCAATTTCAATTTCTAGACCATGCCCAACGGCATGTCAAATTTCAATTTCAACTTCTAGACCATGCCCAACGGCATGTCACACTCCAATATCTAATCCATGCCCAAACGGCATGTCAATTTCATAATTTCAATTTCTAAGCCATGCCCAACGGCATGTCAACTTTCAATTTCAATTTCTGGACCATGCCCAATCGGCATGTCGAATTTCATAATTTCAATTTCTAAACCATGCCCAACGGCATGTCAAATTTCAATTTCAATTTCTAGACCATGCCCAACGGCATGTCAAATTTTAATTTCAATTTCTAGACCATGCCCAACGGCATGTCACACTCGAATTTCTAATCCATGCCCAAACGGCATGTCAATTTTATAATTTCAATTTCTAAACCATGCCCAATCGGCATGTCAAACTTCAATTTCTAATCCATGCCCAAACGGTATGTCAATTTCATAATTTCAATTTCTAAACCATGCCCAACGGCATGTCAACTTTTAATTTCAATTTCAATTTCTAGACCAAGCCCAACGGCATGTCAAATTTCAATTACAATTTCTAGACCATGCCCAACGGCATGTCAAATTTTAATTTCAATTTCCAGACCATGCCCAACGGCATGTCACACTCCAATTTCTAATCCATGCCCAAACGGCATGTCAATTTCATAATTTCAATTTCTAAACCATGCCCAATCGGCATGTCAAACTTCAATTTCTAATCCATGCCCAAACGGCATGTCAACTTTCAATTTCAATTTCTAGACCATGCCCAATCGGCATGTCGAATTTCATAATTTCAATTTCTAAACCATGCCCAACGGCATGTCAAATTTCAATTTCAATTTCTAGACCATGCCCAACAGCATGTCAAATTTTAATTTCAATTTCTAGACCATGCCCAACGTCGTGTCACACTCCAATTTCTAATCCATGCCCAAACGGCATGTCAATTTTATAATTTCAATTTCTAAACTATGCCCAATCGGCATGTCAAATTTCAATTTCTAATCCAAGCCCAAACGGCATGTCAATTTCATAATTTCAATTTCTAAGCCATGCCCAACGGCATGTCAACTTTCAATTTCAATTTCTAGACCATGCCCAATCGGCATGTCGAATTTCATAATTTCAATTTCTAAACCATGCCCAACGGCATGTCAAATTTCAATTTCAATTTCTAGACCATGCCCAACAGCATGTCAAATTTTAATTTCAATTTCTAGACCATGCCCAACGTCATGTCACACTCCAATTTCTAATCCATGCCCAAACGGCATGTCAATTTTATAATTTCAATTTCTAAACTATGCCCAATCGGCATGTCAAATTTCAATTTCTAATCCATGCCCAAACGGCATGTCAATTTCATAATTTCAATTTCTAAACCATGCCCAACGGCATGTCAACTTTCCATTTCTATTTCAATTTCTAGACCAAGCACAACGACAAGTCAAATTTCAATTTCAATTTCTAGACGATGCCCAACGGCATGTCACATTCCAATTTCTAAACCATGCCCAAACGGCATGTCAATTTTATAATTTCAATTTCTAAACCATGCCCAATCGGCATGTCAAATTTCAATTTCTAATCCATGCCCAAACTGCATGTCAATTTCATAATTTCAATTTCTAAACCATGCCCAAGGGCATGTCAACTTTCAATATCAATTTCAATTTCTAGACTATGCCCAACGGCATGTCAAATTTCAATTTCAACTTCTAGACCATGCCCAACGGCATGTCACACTCCAATATCTAATCCATGCCCAAACGGCATGTCAATTTCATAATTTCAATTTCTAAGCCATGCCCAACGGCATGTCAACTTTCAATTTCAATTTCTGGACCATGCCCAATCGGCATGTCGAATTTCATAATTTCAATTTCTAAACCATGCCCAACGGCATGTCAAATTTCAATTTCAATTTCTAGACCATGCCCAACGGCATGTCAAAATTTAATTTCAATTTCTAGACCATGCCCAACGGCATGTCACACTCGAATTTCTAATCCATGCCCAAACGGCATGTCAATTTTATAATTTCAATTTCTAAACCATGCCCAATCGGCATGTCAAACTTCAATTTCTAATCCATGCCCAAACGGTATGTCAATTTCATAATTTCAATTTCTAAACCATGCCCAACGGCATGTCAACTTTTAATTTCAATTTCAATTTCTAGACCAAGCCCAACGGCATGTCAAATTTCAATTACAATTTCTAGACCATGCCCAACGGCAAGTCAAATTTTAATTTCAATTTCCAGACCATGCCCAACGGCAAGTCACACTCCAATTTCTAGACCAAGCCCAACGGCAAGTCAAATTTTAATTTCAATTTCCAGACCATGCCCAACGGCATGTCACACTCCAATTTCTAATCCATGCCCAAACGGCATGTCAATTTTATAATTTCAATTTCTAAACCATGCCCAATCGGCATGTCAAACTTCAATTTCTAATCCATGCCCAAACGGCATGTCAATTTCATAATTTCAATTTCTAAACCATGCCCAAGGGCATGTCAACTTTCAATATCAATTTCAATTTCTAGACCATGCCCAACGGCATGTCAACTTTCAATTTCAATTTCTAGACCATGCCCAATCGGCATGTCGAATTTCATAATTTCAATTTCTAAACCATGCCCAACGGCATGTCAACTTTCAATTTCAATTTCTAGACCAAGCCCAACGGCATGTCAAATTTCAATTACAATTTCTAGACCATGCCCAACGGCATGTCAAATTTTAATTTCAATTTCTAGACCATGCCCAACGGCATGTCACACTCCCATTTCTAATCCATGCCCAAACGGCATGTCAATTTTATAATTTCAATTTCTAAACCATGCCCAATCGGCATGTCAAATTTCAATTTCTAATCCATGCCCAAACAGCATGTCAATTTCATAATTTCAATTTCTAAACCATGCCCAACGGCATGTCAACTTTCAATTTCAATTTCTAGACCATGTCCAATCGGCATGTCGAATTTCATAATTTCAATTTCTAAACCATGCCCAACGGCATGTCAAATTTCAATTTCAATTTCTAGACCATGCCCAACGGCATGTCAACTTTCAATTTGAATTTCTAGACCATGCCCAATCGGCATGTCGAATTTCATAACTTCAATTTCTAAACCATGCCCAACGGCATGTCAATTTTATAATTTCAATTTCTAGACCATGCCCAACGGCATGTCAAATTTCAATTTCAACTTCTAGACCATGCCCAACGGCATGTCACACTTCAATATCTAATCCATGCCCAAACGGCATGTCAATTTCATAATTTCAATTTCTAAGCCATGCCCAACGGCATGTCAACTTTCAATTTCAATTTCTAGACCATGCCCAATCGGCATGTCGAATTTCATAACTTCAATTTCTAAACCATGCCCAACGGCATGTCAAATTTTAATTTGAATTTCTAGACCATGCCTAACGGCATGTCACACTCCCATTTCTAATCCATGCCCAAACGGCATGTCAATTTTATAATTTCAATTTCTAAACCATGCCCAATCGGCATGTCAAATTTCAATTTCTAATCCATGCCCAAACTGCATGTCAAATTCATAATTTCAATTTCTAAACCATGCCCAAGGGCATGTCAACTTTCAATTTCTAGACCATGCCCAACGGCATGTCAAATTTCAATTTCAACTTCTAGACCATGCCCAACGGCATGTCACACTCCAATTTCTAATCCATGCCCAAACGGCATGTCAATTTCATAATTTCAATTTCTAAGCCATGCCCAACGGCATGTCAACTTTCAATTTCAATTTCTAGACCATGCCCAATCGGCATGTCGAATTTCATAACTTCAATTTCTAAACCATGCCCAACGGCATGTCAAATTTCAATTTCAATTTCTAGACCATGCCCAATCGGCATGTCAAATTTCATATTTTTTTTCTAAACCATGCCCAACGGCATATCAAATTTGAATTTCCATTTCTACACCATGCCCAACGGCATGTCACATTCCAATATCTAATCCATGCCCAAACGGCATGTCAATTTCATAATTTCAATTTCTAAGCCATGCCCAACGGCATGTCAACTTTCAATTTCAATTTCTAGACCATGGCCAATCGGCATCTCGAATTTCATAATTTCAATTTCTAAACCATGCCAAACGGCATGTGAAATTTCAATTTCAATTTCTAGACCATGCCCAACGGCATGTCAAATTTTAATTTCAATTTCTAGACCAAGCCCAACGGCATGTTACACTCCAATTTCTAATCCATGCCCAAACGGCATGTCAATTTTATAATTTCAATTTCTAAACCATGCCCAACGGCATGTCAACTTTCAATTTCAATTTCTAGACCAAGCCCAACGGCATGTCAAATTTCAATTACAATTTCTAGACCATGCCCAACGGCATGTCAAATTTTAATTTCAATTTCTAGACCATGCCCAACGGCATGTCACACTCCCATTTCTAATCCATGCCCAAACGGCATGTCAATTTTATAATTTCAATTTCTAAACCATGCCCAATCGGCATGTCAAATTTCAATTTCTAATCCATGCCCAAACAGCATGTCAATTTCATAATTTCAATTTCTAAACCATGCCCAACGGCATGTCAACTTTCAATTTCAATTTCTAGACCATGCCCAATCGGCATGTCGAATTTCATAATTTCAATTTCTAAACCATGCCCAACGGCATGTCAAATTTCAATTTCAATTTCTAGACCATGCCCAACGGCATGTCAACTTTCAATTTCAATTTCTAGACCATGCCCAATCGGCATGTCGAATTTCATAACTTCAATTTCTAAACCATGCCCAACGGCATGTCAATTTTATAATTTCAATTTCTAGACCATGCCCAACGGCATGTCAAATTTCAATTTCAACTTCTAGACCATGCCCAACGGCATGTCACACTTCAATATCTAATCCATGCCCAAACGGCATGTCAATTTCATAATTTCAATTTCTAAGCCATGCCCAACGGCATGTCAACTTTCAATTTCAATTTCTAGACCATGCCCAATCGGCATGTCGAATTTCATAACTTCAATTTCTGAACCATGCCAAACGGCATGTCAAATTTTAATTTGAATTTCTAGACCATGCCTAACGGCATGTCACACTCCCATTTCTAATCCATGCCCAAACGGCATGTCAATTTTATAATTTCAATTTCTAAACCATGCCCAATCGGCATGTCAAATTTCAATTTCTAATCCATGCCCAAACTGCATGTCAAATTCATAATTTCAATTTCTAAACCATGCCCAAGGGCATGTCAACTTTCAATTTCTAGACCATGCCCAACGGCATGTCAAATTTCAATTTCAACTTCTAGACCATGCCCAACGGCATGTCACACTCCAATTTCTAATCCATGCCCAAACGGCATGTCAATTTCATAATTTCAATTTCTAAGCCATGCCCAACGGCATGTCAACTTTCAATTTCAATTTCTAGACCATGCCCAATCGGCATGTCGAATTTCATAACTTCAATTTCTAAACCATGCCCAACGGCATGTCAAATTTCAATTTCAATTTCTAGACCATGCCCAATCGGCATGTCAAATTTCATATTTTTTTTCTAAACCATGCCCAACGGCATATCAAATTTGAATTTCCATTTCTACACCATGCCCAACGGCATGTCACATTCCAATATCTAATCCATGCCCAAACGGCATGTCAATTTCATAATTTCAATTTCTAAGCCATGCCCAACGGCATGTCAACTTTCAATTTCAATTTCTAGACCATGGCCAATCGGCATTTCGAATTTCATAATTTCAATTTCTAAACCATGCCAAACGGCATGTGAAATTTCAATTTCAATTTCTAGACCATGCCCAACGGCATGTCAAATTTTAATTTCAATTTCTAGACCAAGCCCAACGGCATGTTACACTCCAATTTCTAATCCATGCCCAAACGGCATGTCAATTTTATAATTTCAATTTCTAAACCATGCCCAACGGCATGTCAACTTTCAATTTCAATTTCTAGACCAAGCCCAACGGCATGTCAAATTTCAATTACAATTTCTAGACCATGCCCAACGGCATGTCAAATTTTAATTTCAATTTCTAGACCATGCCCAACGGCATGTCACACTCCCATTTCTAATCCATGCCCAAACGGCATGTCAATTTTATAATTTCAATTTCTAAACCATGCCCAATCGGCATGTCAAATTTCAATTTCTAATCCATGCCCAAACAGCATGTCAATTTCATAATTTCAATTTCTAAACCATGCCCAACGGCATGTCAACTTTCAATTTCAATTTCTAGACCATGCCCAATCGGCATGTCGAATTTCATAATTTCAATTTCTAAACCATGCCCAACGGCATGTCAAATTTCAATTTCAATTTCTAGACCATGCCCAACGGCATGTCAACTTTCAATTTCAATTTCTAGACCATGCCCAATCGGCATGTCGAATTTCATAACTTCAATTTCTAAACCATGCCCAACGGCATGTCAATTTTATAATTTCAATTTCTAGACCATGCCCAACGGCATGTCAAATTTCAATTTCAACTTCTAGACCATGCCCAACGGCATGTCACACTTCAATATCTAATCCATGCCCAAACGGCATGTCAATTTCATAATTTCAATTTCTAAGCCATGCCCAACGGCATGTCAACTTTCAATTTCAATTTCTAGACCATGCCCAATCGGCATGTCGAATTTCATAACTTCAATTTCTGAACCATGCCAAACGGCATGTCAAATTTTAATTTGAATTTCTAGACCATGCCTAACGGCATGTCACACTCCCATTTCTAATCCATGCCCAAACGGCATGTCAATTTTATAATTTCAATTTCTAAACCATGCCCAATCGGCATGTCAAATTTCAATTTCTAATCCATGCCCAAACTGCATGTCAAATTCATAATTTCAATTTCTAAACCATGCCCAAGGGCATGTCAACTTTCAATTTCTAGACCATGCCCAACGGCATGTCAAATTTCAATTTCAACTTCTAGACCATGCCCAACGGCATGTCACACTCCAATTTCTAATCCATGCCCAAACGGCATGTCAATTTCATAATTTCAATTTCTAAGCCATGCCCAACGGCATGTCAACTTTCAATTTCAATTTCTAGACCATGCCCAATCGGCATGTCGAATTTCATAACTTCAATTTCTAAACCATGCCCAACGGCATGTCAAATTTCAATTTCAATTTCTAGACCATGCCCAATCGGCATGTCAAATTTCATATTTTTTTTCTAAACCATGCCCAACGGCATATCAAATTTGAATTTCCATTTCTACACCATGCCCAACGGCATGTCACATTCCAATATCTAATCCATGCCCAAACGGCATGTCAATTTCATAATTTCAATTTCTAAGCCATGCCCAACGGCATGTCAACTTTCAATTTCAATTTCTAGACCATGGCCAATCGGCATTTCGAATTTCATAATTTCAATTTCTAAACCATGCCAAACGGCATGTGAAATTTCAATTTCAATTTCTAGACCATGCCCAACGGCATGTCAAATTTTAATTTCAATTTCTAGACCATGCCCAACGGCATGTCACACTCCCATTTCTAATCCATGCCCAAACGGCATGTCAATTTTATAATTTCAATTTCTAAACCATGCCCAATCGGCATGTCAAATTTCAATTTCTAATCCATGCCCAAACAGCATGTCAATTTCATAATTTCAATTTCTAAACCATGCCCAACGGCATGTCAACTTTCAATTTCAATTTCTAGACCATGCCCAATCGGCATGTCGAATTTCATAATTTCAATTTCTAAACCATGCCCAACGGCATGTCAAATTTCAATTTCAATTTCTAGACCATGCCCAACGGCATGTCAACTTTCAATTTCAATTTCTAGACTATGCCCAATCGGCATGTCGAATTTCATAACTTCAATTTCTAAACCATGCCCAACGGCATGTCAATTTTATAATTTCAATTTCTAGACCATGCCAACGGCATGTCAAATTTCAATTTCAACTTCTAGACCATACCCAACGGCATGTCACACTTCAATATCTAATCCATGCCCAAACGGCATGTCAATTTCATAATTTCAATTTCTAAGCCATGCCCAACGGCATGTCAACTTTCAATTTCAATTTCTAGACCATGCCCAATCGGCATGTCGAATTTCATAACTTCAATTTCTAAACCATGCCCAACGGCATGTCAAATTTTAATTTGAATTTCTAGACCATGCCTAACGGCATGTCACACTCCCATTTCTAATCCATGCCCAAACGGCATGTCAATTTTATAATTTCAATTTCTAAACCATGCCCAATCGGCATGTCAAATTTCAATTTCTAATCCATGCCCAAACTGCATGTCAAATTCATAATTTCAATTTCTAAACCATGCCCAAGGGCATGTCAACTTTCAATTTCTAGACCATGCCCAACGGCATGTCAAATTTCAATTTCAACTTCTAGACCATGCCCAACGGCATGTCACACTCCAATTTCTAATCCATGCCCAAACGGCATGTCAATTTCATAATTTCAATTTCTAAGCCATGCCCAACGGCATGTCAACTTTCAATTTCAATTTCTAGACCATGCCCAATCGGCATGTCGAATTTCATAACTTCAATTTCTAAACCATGCCCAACGGCATGTCAAATTTCAATTTCAATTTCTAGACCATGCCCAATCGGCATGTCAAATTTCATATTTTTTTTCTAAACCATGCCCAACGGCATATCAAATTTGAATTTCCATTTCTACACCATGCCCAACGGCATGTCACATTCCAATATCTAATCCATGCCCAAACGGCATGTCAATTTCATAATTTCAATTTCTAAGCCATGCCCAACGGCATGTCAACTTTCAATTTCAATTTCTAGACCATGGCCAATCGGCATCTCGAATTTCATAATTTCAATTTCTAAACCATGCCAAACGGCATGTGAAATTTCAATTTCAATTTCTAGACCATGCCCAACGGCATGTCAAATTTTAATTTCAATTTCTAGACCATGCCCAACGGCATGTTACACTCCAATTTCTAATCCATGCCCAAACGGCATGTCAATTTTATAATTTCAATTTCTAAACCATGCCCAATCGGCATGTCAAATTTCAATTTCTAATCCATGCCCAAACGGCATGTCAATTTCATAATTTCTATTTCTAAACGATGCACAACGGCATGTCCACTTTCATTTTCAATTTCAATTTCTAGACCAAGCCCAACGGCATGTCAAATTTCAATTACAATTTCTAGACCATGCCCAACGACATGTCAACTTTCATTTTCCATTTCAATTTCTAGACCTTGCCCAACGGCATGTCAAATTTCAATTTCAACTTCTAGACCATGCCCAACGGCGTGTCACGCTCCAATTTCTAATCCATGCCCAAACGGCATGTCAATTTCATAATTTCAATTTCTAAGCCATGCCCAACGGCATGTCAACTTTCAATTTCAATTTCTAGACCATGCCCAACGGCATGTCAAATTTCAATTTCAATTTCTGGACAATGCCCAACGGCATGTCAAATTTCAATTTCAATTTCTAGACCATGCCCAACGGCATGTCACATTCCAATTTCTAATCCATGCCCAAACGGCATGTCAATTTCATAATTTCAATTTCTAAACCATGCCCAATCGGCATATGAAATGTCAAATTCTAATCCATGCCCAAACGGCATGTCAATTTCATAATTTCAATTTCTAAACCATGCCCAATCGGCATGTCAAATTTCAATTTCTAATCCATGCCCAAATGGCATGTCAATTTCATAATTTCAATTTCTAAACCATGCCCAACGGCATGTCAATTTTCCATTTCTAGTTCAATTTCTAGACCAAGCCCAACGGCATGTCAAATTTCAATTTCAATTTCTAGACCATGCCCAACGGCATGTCACATTCCAATTTCTAAACCATGCCCAAACGGCATGTCAATTTTATAATTTCAATTTCTAAACCATGCCCAATCGGCATGTCAAATTTCAATTTCTAATCCATGCCCAACTGCATGTCAAATTCATAATTTCAATTTCTAAATCATGCCCAAGGGCATGTCAACTTTCAATTTCTAAACCATGCCCAACGGCATGTCAAATTTCAATTTCAATTTCTAGACCATGCCCAACGGCATGTCAAATTTCAATTACAACTTCTAGACCATGCCCAACGGCATGTCAAATTTTAATTTGAATTTCTAGACCATGCCCAACGGCATGTCACACTCCAATTTCTAATCCATGCCCAAACTGCATGTCAATTTCATAATTTCTATTTCTAAACGATGCACAACGGCATGTCCACTTTCATTTTCAATTTCAATTTCTAAACCAAGCCCAACGGCATGTCAAATTTCAATTACAATTTCTAGACCATGCCCAACGACATGTCAACTTTCATTTTCAATTTCAATTTCTAGAGCTTGCCCAACGGCATGTCAAATTTCAATTTCAACTTCTCGACCATGCCCAACGGCGTGTCACGCTCCAATTTCTAATCCATGCCCAAACGGCATGTCAATTTCATAATTTCAATTTCTAAGCCATGCCCAACGGCATGTCAACTTTCAATTACAATTTCTAGACCATGCCCAACGACATGTCAACTTTCATTTTCCATTTCAATTTCTAGACCTTGCCCAACGGCATGTCAAATTTCAATTTCAACTTCTAGACCATGCCCAACGGCGTGTCACGCTCCAATTTCTAATCCATGCCCAAACGGCATGTCAATTTCATAATTTCAATTTCTAAGCCATGCCCAACGGCATGTCAACTTTCAATTTCAATTTCTAGACCATGCCCAACGGCATGTCAAATTTCAATTTCAATTTCTGGACAATGCCCAACGGCATGTCAAATTTCAATTTCAATTTCTAGACCATGCCCAACGGCATGTCACATTCCAATTTCTAATCCATGCCCAAACGGCATGTCAATTTCCTAATTTCAATTTCTAAACCATGCCCAATCGGCATATGAAATGTCAATTTCTAATCCATGCCCAAACGGCATGTCAATTTCATAATTTCAATTTCTAAACCATGCCCAATCGGCATGTCAAATTTCAATTTCTAATCCATGCCCAAATGGCATGTCAATTTCATAATTTCAATTTCTAAACCATGCCCAACGGCATGTCAATTTTCCATTTCTAGTTCAATTTCTAGACCAAGCCCAACGGCATGTCAAATTTCAATTTCAATTTCTAGACCATGCCCAACGGCATGTCACATTCCAATTTCTAAACCATGCCCAAACGGCATGTCAATTTTATAATTTCAATTTCTAAACCATGCCCAATCGGCATGTCAAATTTCAATTTCTAATCCATGCCCAACTGCATGTCAAATTCATAATTTCAATTTCTAAATCATGCCCAAGGGCATGTCAACTTTCAATTTCTAAACCATGCCCAACGGCATGTCAAATTTCAATTTCAATTTCTAGACCATGCCCAACGGCATGTCAAATTTCAATTACAACTTCTAGACCATGCCCAACGGCATGTCAAATTTTAATTTGAATTTCTAGACCATGCCCAACGGCATGTCACACTCCAATTTCTAATCCATGCCCAAACGGCATGTCAATTTTATAATTTCAATTTCTAAACCATGCCCAATCGGCATGTCAAATTTCAATTTCTAATCCATACCCAAACTGCATGTCAATTTCATAATTTCTATTTCTAAACGATGCACAACGGCATGTCCACTTTCATTTTCAATTTCAATTTCTAGACCAAGCCCAACGGCATGTCAAATTTCAATTACAATTTCTAGACCATGCCCAACGACATGTCAACTTTCATTTTCAATTTCAATTTCTAGAGCTTGCCCAACGGCATGTCAAATTTCAATTTCAACTTCTCGACCATGCCCAACGGCGTGTCACGCTCCAATTTCTAATCCATGCCCAAACGGCATGTCAATTTCATAATTTCAATTTCTAAGCCATGCCCAACGGCATGTCAACTTTCAATTTCAATTTCTACACCATGCCCAACGGCATGTCAAATTTTAATTTCAATTTCTAGACCATGCCCAACGGCATGTTACACTCCAATTTCTAATCCATGCCCAAACGGCATGTCAATTTTATAATTTCAATTTCTAAACCATGCCCAATCGGCATGTCAAATTTCAATTTCTAATCCATGCCCAAACGGCATGTCAATTTCATAATTTCTATTTCTAAACGATGCACAACGGCATGTCCACTTTCATTTTCAATTTCAATTTCTAGACCAAGCCCAACGGCATGTCAAATTTCAATTACAATTTCTAGACCATGCCCAACGACATGTCAACTTTCATTTTCAATTTCAATTTCTAGAGCTTGCCCAACGGCATGTCAAATTTCAATTTCAACTTCTCGACCATGCCCAACGGCGTGTCACGCTCCAATTTCTAATCCATGCCCAAACGGCATGTCAATTTCATAATTTCAATTTCTAAGCCATGCCCAACGGCATGTCAACTTTCAATTTCAATTTCTAGACCATGCCCAACGGCATGTCAAATTTCAATTTCAATTTCTGGACAATGCCCAACGGCATGTCAAATTTCAATTTCAATTTCTAGACCATGCCCAACGGCATGTCACATTCCAATTTCTAATCCATGCCCAAACGGCATGTCAATTTCATAATTTCAATTTCTAAACCATGCCCAATCGGCATGTCAAATTTCAATTTCTAATCCATGCCCAAACGGCATGTCAATTTCATAATTTCAATTTCTAAACCATGCCCAATCGGCATGTCAAATTTCAATTTCTAATCCATGCCCAAATGGCATGTCAATTTCATAATTTCAATTTCTAAACCATGCCCAACGGCATGTCAACTTTCCATTTCTAGTTCAATTTCTAGACCAACCCCAACGGCATATCAAATTTCAATTTCAATTTCTAGACCATGCCCAACGGCATGTCACATTCCAATTTCTAAACCATGCCCAAACGGCATGTCAATTTTATAATTTCAATTTCTAAACCATGCCCAATCGGCATGTCAAATTTCAATTTCTAATCCATGCCCAACTGCATGTCAAATTCATAATTTCAATTTCTAAATCATGCCCAAGGGCTTGTCAACTTTCAATTTCTAAACCATGCCCAACGGCATGTCAAATTTCAATTTCAATTTCTAGACCATGCCCAACGGCATGTCAAATTTCAATTACAACTTCTAGACCATGCCCAACGGCATGTCAAATTTTAATTTGAATTTCTAGACCATGCCCAACAGCATGTCACACTCCAATTTCTAATCCATGCCCAAACGGCATGTCAATTTTATAATTTCAATTTCTAAACCATGCCCAATCGGCATGTCAAATTTCAATTTCTAATCCATACCCAAACTGCATGTCAAATTCATAATTTCAATTTCTAAACCATGCCCAAGGGCATGTCAACTTTCAATTTCTAGACCATGCCCAACGGCATGTCAAATTTCAATTTCAACTTCTAGACCATGCCCAACGGCATGTCACACTCCAATTTCTAATCCATGCCCAAACGGCATGTCAATTTCATAATTTCAATTTCTAAGCCATGCCCAACGGCATGTCAACTTTCAATTTCAATTTCTAGACCATGCCCAATCGGCATGTCGAATTTCATAACTTCAATTTCTAAACCATGCCCAACGGCATGTCAAATTTCAATTTCAATTTCTAGACCATGCCCAATCGGCATGTCAAATTTCATAACTTCAATTTCTAAACCATGCCCAACGGCATATCAAATTTGAATTTCCATTTCTACACCATGCCCAACGGCATGTCACATTCCAATATCTAATCCATGCCCAAACGGCATGTCAATTTCATAATTTCAATTTCTAAGCCATGCCCAACAGCATGTCAAATTTTAATTTCAATTTCTAGACCATGCCCAACGGCATGTTACACTCCAATTTCTAATCCATGCCCAAACGGCATGTCAATTTTATAATTTCAATTTCTAAACCATGCCCAATCGGCATGTCAAATTTCAATTTCTAATCCATGCCCAAACGACATGTCAATTTCATAATTTCTATTTCTAAACGATGCACAACGGCATGTCCACTTTCAATTTCAATTTCAATTTCTAGACCAAGCCCAACGGCATGTCAAATTTCAATTACAATTTCTAGACCATGCCCAACGACATGTCAACTTTCAATTTCAATTTCAATTTCTAGACCATGCCCAACGGCATGTCAAATTTCAATTTCAACTTCTAGACCATGCCCAACGGCATGTCACGCTCCAATTTCTAATCCATGCCCAAACGGCATGTCAATTTCATAATTTCAATTTCTAAGCCATGCCCAACGGCATGTCAACTTTCAATTTCAATTTCTAGACCATGCCCAATCGGCATGTCGAATTTCATAACTTCTATTTCTAAACCATGCCCAACGGCATGTCAAATTTCAATTTCAATTTCTGGACCATGCCCAACGGCATGTCAAATTTCAATTTCAATTTCTAGACCATGCCCAACGGCATGTCACATTCCAATTTCTAATCCATGCCCAAACGGCATGTCAATTTCATAATTTCAATTTCTAAACCATGCCCAATCGGCATGTCAAATTTCAATTCCTAATCCATGCCCAAACGGCATGTCAATTTCATAATTTCAATTTCTAAACCATGCCCAACGGCATGTCAACTTTCCATTTCTAGTTCTTTTTCTAGACCAAGCCCAACGGCATGTCAAATTTCAATTTCAATTTCTAGACCATGCCCAATGGCATGTCACATTCCAATTTCTAAACCATGCCCAAACGGCATGTCAATTTTATAATTTCAATTTCTAAACCATGCCCAATCGGCATGTCAAATTTGAATTTCTAATCCATGCCCAACTGCATGTCAAATTCATAATTTCAATTTCTAAATCATGCCCAAGGGCATGTCAACTTTCAATTTCTAGACCATGCCCAACGGCATGTCAAATTTCAATTTCAATTTCTACACCATGCCCAACGGCATGTCACATTCCAATATCTAATCCATGCCCAAACGGCATGTCAATTTCATAATTTCAATTTCTAAGCCATGCCCAACGGCATGTCAACATTCAATTTCAATTTCTAGACCATGCCCAATCGGCATCTCGAATTTCATAATTTCAATTTCTAAACCATGCCAAACGGCATGTCAAATTTCAATTTCAATTTCTAGACCAAGCCCAACGGCATGTCAAATTTTAATTTCAATTTCTAGACCATGCCCAACGGCATGTTACACTCCAATTTCTAATCCATGCCCAAACGGCATGTCAACTTTCAATTTCAATTTCTAGACCATGCCCAATCGGCATGTCGAATTTCATAACTTCAATTTCTAAACCATGCCCAACGGCATGTCAAATTTCAATTTCAATTTCTAGACCATGCCCAATCGGCATATCAAATTTCATAACTTCAATTTCTAAACCATGCCCAACGGCATATCAAATTTGAATTTCCATTTCTACACCATGCCCAACGGCATGTCACATTCCAATATCTAATCCATGCCCAAACGGCATGTCAATTTCATAATTTCAATTTCTAAGCCATGCCCAACGGCATGTCAACTTTCAATTTCAATTTCTAGACCATGCCCAATCGGCATCTCGAATTTCATAATTTCAATTTCTAAACCATGCCAAACGGCATGTCAAATTTCAATTTCAATTTCTAGACCATGCCCAACGGCATGTCAAATTTTAATTTCAATTTCTAGACCATGCCCAACGGCATGTTACACTCCAATTTCTAATCCATGCCCAAACGGCATGTCAATTTTATCATTTCAATTTCTAAACGATGCACAATCGCATGTCCACTTTCAATTTCAATTTCAATTTCTAGACCAAGCCCAACGGCATGTCAAATTTCAATTACAATTTCTAGACCATGCCCAACGACATGTCAACTTTCAATTTCAATTTCAATTTCTAGACCATGCCCAACGGCATGTCAAATTTCAATTTCAACTTCTAGACCATGCCCAACGGCATGTCACGCTCCAATTTCTAATCCATGCCCAAACGGCATGTCAATTTCATAATTTCAATTTCTAAGCCATGCCCAACGGCATGTCAACTTTCAATTTCAATTTCTAGACCATGCCCAATCGGCATGTCGAATTTCATAACTTCTATTTCTAAACCATGCCCAACGGCATGTCAAATTTCAATTTCAATTTGTAGACCATGCCCAACGGCATGTCAAATTTCAATTTCAATTTCTAGACCATGCCCAACGGCATGTCAAATTTCAATTTCAATTTCTAGACCATGCCCAACGGCATGTCACATTCCAATTTCTAATCCATGCCCAAACGGCATGTCAATTTCATAATTTCAATTTCTAAACCATGCCCAATCGGCATGTCAAATTTCAATTTCTAATCCATGCCCAAATGGCATGTCAATTTCATAATTTCAATTTCTAAACCATGCCCAACGGCATGTCAACTTTCCATTTCTAGTTCAATTTCTAGACCAAGCCCAACGGCATGTCAAATTTCAATTTCAATTTCTAGACCATGCCCAACGGCATGTCACATTCCAATTTCTAAACCATGCCCAAACGGCATGTCAATTTTATAATTTCAATTTCTAAACCATGCCCAATCGGCATGTCAAATTTCAATTTCTAATCCATGCCCAACTGCATGTCAAATTCATAATTTCAATTTCTAAACCATGCCCAAGGGCATGTCAACTTTCAATTTCTAGACCATGCCCAACGGCATGTCAAATTTCAATTTCAATTTCTACACCATGCCCAACGACATGTCACATTCCAATATCTAATCCATGCCCAAACGGCATGTCAATTTCATAATTTCAATTTCTAAGCCATGCCCAACGGCATGTCAACTTTCAATTTCAATTTCTAGACCATGCCCAATCGGCATCTCGAATTTCATAATTTCAATTTCTAAACCATGCCAAACGGCATGTCAAATTTCAATTTCAATTTCTAGACCAAGCCCAACGGCATGTCAAATTTCAATTACAACTTCTAGACCATGCCCAACGGCATGTCAAATTTTAATTTGAATTTCTAGACCATGCCCAACGGCATGTCACACTCTAATTTCTAATCCATGCCCAAACGGCATGTCAATTTTATAATTTCAATTTCTAAACCATGCCCAATCGGCATGTCAAATTTCAATTTCTAATCCATGCCCAAACTGCATGTCAAATTCATAATTTCAATTTCTAAACCATGCCCAACGGCATGTCAACTTTCCATTTCTAGTTCAATTTCTAGACCAAGCCCAACGGCATGTCAAATTTCAATTTCAATTTCTAGACCATGCCCAACGGCATGTCACATTCCAATTTCTAAACCATGCCCAAACGGCATGTCAATTTTATAATTTCAATTTCTAAACCATGCCCAATCGGCATGTCAAATTTCAATTTCTAATCCATGCCCAAACTGCATGTCAAATTCATAATTTCAATTTCTAAACCATGCCCAACGGCATGTCAACTTTGAATTTCTAGACCATGCCCAACGGCTTGTCAAATTTCAATTTCAACTTCTAGACCATGCCCAACGGCATGTCACACTCCAATTTCTAATCCATGCCCAAACGGCATGTCAATTTCATAATTTCAATTTCTACGCCATGCCCAACGGCATGTCAACTTTCAATTTCAATTTCTAGACCATGCCCAATCGGCATGTCGAATTTCATAACTTCAATTTCTAAACCATGCCCAACGGCATGTCAAATTTCAATTTCAATTTCTAGACCATGCCCAATCGGCATATCAAAGTTCATAACTTCAATTTCTAAACCATGCCCAACGGCATATCAAATTTGAATTTCCATTTCTACACCATGCCCAACGGCATGTCACATTCCAATATCTAATCCATGCCCAAACGGCATGTCAATTTCATAATTTCAATTTCTAAGCCATGCCCAACGGCATGTCAACTTTCAATTTCAATTTCTAGACCATGCCCAATCGGCATCTCGAATTTCATAATTTCAATTTCTAAACCATGCCAAACGGCATGTCAAATTTCAATTTCAATTTCTAGACCATGCCCAACGGCATGTCAAATTTTAATTTCAATTTCTAGACCATGCCCAACGGCATGTTACACTCCAATTTCTAATCCATGCCCAAACGGCATGTCAATTTTATAATTTCAATTTCTAAACCATGCCCAATCGGCATGTCAAATTTCAATTTCTAATCCATGCCCAAACGGCATGTCAATTTCATAATTTCTATTTCTAAACGATGCACAACGGCATGTCCACTTTCAATTTCAATTTCAATTTCTAGACCAAGCCCAACGGCATGTCAAATTTCAATTACAATTTCTAGACCATGCCCAACGACATGTCAACTTTCAATTTCAATTTCAATTTCTAGACCATGCCCAACGGCATGTCAAATTTCAATTTCAACTTCTAGACCATGCCCAACGGCATGTCACGCTCCAATTTCTAATCCATGCCCAAACGGCATGTCAATTTCATAATTTCAAGTTCTAAGCCATACCCAACGGCATGTCAACTTTCAATTTCAATTTCTAGCCCATGCCCAATCGGCATGTCGAATTTCATAACTTCTATTTCTAAACCATGCCCAACGGCATGTCAAATTTCAATTTCAAATTCTAGACCATGCCCAACGGCATGTCAAATTTCAATTTCAATTTCTGGACCATGCCCAACGGCATGTCAAATTTCAATTTCAATTTCTAGACCATGCCCAACGGCATGTCACATTCCAATTTCTAATCCATGCCCAAACGACATGTCAATTTTATAATTTCAATTTCTAAACCATGCCCAATCGGCATGTCAAATTTCAATTTCTAATCCATGCCCAAGTGCATGTCAAATTCATAATTTCAATTTCTAAACCATGCCCAAGGGCATGTCAACTTTCAATTTCTAGACCATGCCCAACGGCATGTCAAATTTCAATTTCAATTTCTACACCATGCCCAACGGCATGTCACATTCCAATATCTAATCCATGCCCAAACGGCATGTCAATTTCATAATTTCAATTTCTAAGCCATGCCCAACGGCATGTCAACTTTCAATTTCAATTTCTAGACCATGCCCAATCGGCATCTCGAATTTCATAATTTCAATTTCTAAACCATGCCAAACGGCATGTCAAATTTCAATTTCAATTTCTAGACCAAGCCCAACGGCATGTCAAATTTCAATTACAACTTCTAGACCATGCCCAACGGCATGTCAAATTTTAATTTGAATTTCTAGACCATGCCCAACGGCATGTCACACTCCAATTTCTAATCCATGCCCAAACGGCATGTCAATTTTATAATTTCAATTTCTAAACCATGCCCAATCGGCATGTCAATTTTATAATTTCAATTTCTAAACCATGCCCAATCGGCATGTCAAATTTCAATTTCTAATCCATACCCAAACTGCATGTCAAATTCATAATTTCAATTTCTAAACCATGCCCAAGGGCATGTCAACTTTCAATTTCTAGACCATGCCCAACGGCATGTCAAATTTCAATTTCAACTTCTAGACCATGCCCAACGGCATGTCACACTCCAATTTCTAATCCATGCCCAAACGGCATGTCAATTTCATAATTTCAATTTCTAAGCCATGCCCAACGGCATGTCAACTTTCAATTTCAATTTCTAGACCATGCCCAATCGGCATGTCGAATTTCATAACTTCAATTTCTAAACCATGCCCAACGGCATGTCAAATTTCAATTTCAATTTCTAGACCATGCCCAATCGGCATGTCAAATTTCATAACTTCAATTTCTAAACCATGCCCAACGGCATATCAAATTTGAATTTCCATTTCTACACCATGCCCAACGGCATGTCACATTCCAATATCTAATCCATGCCCAAACGGCATGTCAATTTCATAATTTCAATTTCTAAGCCATGCCCAACGGCATGTCAACTTTCAATTTCAATTTCTAGACCATGCCCAATCGGCATCTCGAATTTCATAATTTCAATTTCTAAACCATGCCAAACGGCATGTCAAATTTCAATTTCAATTTCTAGACCATGCCCAACGGCATGTCAAATTTTAATTTCAATTTCTAGACCATGCCCAACGGCATGTTACACTCCAATTTCTAATCCATGCCCAAACGGCATGTCAATTTTATAATTTCAATTTCTAAACCATGCCCAATCGGCATGTCAAATTTCAATTTCTAATCCATGCCCAAACGACATGTCAATTTCATAATTTCTATTTCTAAACGATGCACAACGGCATGTCCACTTTAAATTTCAATTTCAATTTCTAGACCAAGCCCAACGGCATGTCAAATTTCAATTACAATTTCTAGACCATGCCCAACGACATGTCAACTTTCAATTTCAATTTCAATTTCTAGACCATGCCCAACGGCATGTCAAATTTCAATTTCAACTTCTAGACCATGCCCAACGGCATGTCACGCTCCAATTTCTAATCCATGCCCAAACGGCATGTCAATTTCATAATTTCAATTTCTAAGCCATGCCCAACGGCATGTCAACTTTCAATTACAATTTCTAAACCATGCCCAACGGCATGTCAACTTTCCATTTCTAGTTCAATTTCTAGACCAAGCCCAACGGCATGTCAAATTTCAATTTCAATTTCTAGACCATGCCCAACGGCATGTCACATTCCAATTTCTAAACCATGCCCAAACGACATGTCAATTTTATAATTTCAATTTCTAAACCATGCCCAATCGGCATGTCAAATTTAAATTTCTAATCCATGCCCAACTGCATGTCAAATTCATAATTTCAATTTCTAAACCATGCCCAAGGGCATGTCAACTTTCAATTTCTAGACCATGCCCAACGGCATGTCAATTTCATAATTTCAATTTCTAAGCCATGCCCAACGGCATGTCAACTTTCAATTTCAATTTCTAGACCATGCCCAATCGGCATCTCGAATTTCATAATTTCAATTTCTAAACCTTGCCAAACGGCATGTCAAATTTCAATTTCAATTTCTAGACCAAGCCCAACGGCATGTCAAATTTCAATTACAACTTCTAGACCATGCCCAACGGCATGTCAAATTTTAATTTGAATTTCTAGACCATGCCCAACGGCATGTCACACTCCAATTTCTAATCCATGCCCAAACGGCATGTCAATTTTATAATTTCAATTTCTAAACCATGCCCAATCGGCATGTCAATTTTATAATTTCAATTTCTAAACCATGCCCAATCGGCATGTCAAATTTCAATTTCTAATCCATACCCAAACTGCATGTCAAATTCATAATTTCAATTTCTAAACCATGCCCAAGGGCATGTCAACTTTCAATTTCTAGACCATGCCCAACGGCATGTCAAATTTCAATTTCAACTTCTAGACCATGCCCAACGGCATGTCACACTCCAATTTCTAATCCATGCCCAAACGGCATGTCGATTTCATAATTTCAATTTCTAAGCCATGCCCAACGGCATGTCAACTTTCAATTTCAATTTCTAGACCATGCCCAATCGGCATGTCGAATTTCATAACTTCAATTTCTAAACCATGCCCAACGGCATGTCAAATTTCAATTTCAATTTCTAGACCATGCCCAATCGGCATGTCAAATTTCATAACTTCAATTTCTAAACCATGCCCAACGGCATATCAAATTTGAATTTCCATTTCTACACCATGCCCAACGGCATGTCACATTCCAATATCTAATCCATGCCCAAACGGCATGTCAATTTCATAATTTCAATTTCTAAGCCATGCCCAACGGCATGTCAACTTTCAATTTCAATTTCTAGACCATGCCCAATCGGCATCTCGAATTTCATAATTTCAATTTCTAAACCATGCCAAACGGCATGTCAAATTTCAATTTCAATTTCTAGACCATGCCCAACGGCATGTCAAATTTTAATTTCAATTTCTAGACCATGCCCAACGGCATGTTACACTCCAATTTCTAATCCATGCCCAAACGGCATGTCAATTTTATAATTTCAATTTCTAAACCATGCCCAATCGGCATGTCAAATTTCAATTTCTAATCCATGCCCAAACGACATGTCAATTTCATAATTTCTATTTCTAAACGATGCACAACGGCATGTCCACTTTAAATTTCAATTTCAATTTCTAGACCAAGCCCAACGGCATGTCAAATTTCAATTACAATTTCTAGACCATGCCCAACGACATGTCAACTTTCAATTTCAATTTCAATTTCTAGACCATGCCCAACGGCATGTCAAATTTCAATTTCAACTTCTAGACCATGCCCAACGGCATGTCACGCTCCAATTTCTAATCCATGCCCAAACGGCATGTCAATTTCATAATTTCAATTTCTAAGCCATGCCCAACGGCATGTCATCTTTCAATTACAATTTCTAAACCATGCCCAACGGCATGTCAACTTTCCATTTCTAGTTCAATTTCTAGACCAAGCCCAACGGCATGTCAAATTTCAATTTCAATTTCTAGACCATGCCCAACGGCATGTCACATTCCAATTTCTAAACCATGCCCAAACGACATGTCAATTTTATAATTTCAATTTCTAAACCATGCCCAATCGGCATGTCAAATTTAAATTTCTAATCCATGCCCAACTGCATGTCAAATTCATAATTTCAATTTCTAAACCATGCCCAAGGGCATGTCAACTTTCAATTTCTAGACCATGCCCAACGGCATGTCAATTTCATAATTTCAATTTCTAAGCCATGCCCAACGGCATGTCAACTTTCAATTTCAATTTCTAGACCATGCCCAATCGGCATCTCGAATTTCATAATTTCAATTTCTAAACCATGCCAAACGGCATGTCAAATTTCAATTTCAATTTCTAGACCAAGCCCAACGGCATGTCAAATTTCAATTACAACTTCTAGACCATGCCCAACGGCATGTCACACTCCAATTTCTAATCCATGCCCAAACGGCATGTCAATTTTATAATTTCAATTTCTAAACCATGCCCAATCGGCATGTCAATTTTATAATTTCAATTTCTAAACCATGCCCAATCGGCATGTCAAATTTCAATTTCTAATCCATGCCCAACTGCATGTCAAATTCATAATTTCAATTTCTAAACCATGCCCAAGGGCATGTCAACTTTCAATTTCTAGACCATGCCCAACGGCATGTCAAATTTCAATTTCAATTTCTACACCATGCACAACGGCATGTCACATTCCAAAATCTAATCCATGCCCAAACGGCATGTCAATTTCATAATTTCAATTTCTAAGCCATGCCCAACGGCATGTCAACTTTCAATTTCAATTTCTAGACCATGCCCAATCGGCATCTCGAATTTCATAATTTCAATTTCTAAACCATGCCAAACGGCATGTCAAATTTCAATTTCAATTTCTAGACCATGCCCAACGGCATGTCAAATTTTAATTTCAATTTCTAGACCATGCCCAACGGCATGTTACACTCCAATTTCTAATCCATGCCCAAACGGCATGTCAATTTTATAATTTCAATTTCTAAACCATGCCCAATCGGCATGTCAAATTTCAATTTCTAATCCATGCCCAAACGGCATGTCAATTTCATAATTTCTATTTCTAAACGATGCACAACGGCATGTCCACTTTCAATTTCAATTTCAATTTCTAGACCAAGCCCAACGGCATGTCAAATTTCAATTACAATTTCTAGACCATGCCCAACGACATGTCAACTTTCAATTTCAATTTCAATTTCTAGACCATGCCCAACGGCATGTCAAATTTCAATTTCAACTTCTAGACCATGCCCAACGGCATGTCACGCTCCAATTTCTAATCCATGCCCAAACGGCATGTCAATTTCATAATTTCAAGTTCTAAGCCATACCCAACGGCATGTCAACTTTCAATTTCAATTTCTAGCCCATGCCCAATCGGCATGTCGAATTTCATAACTTCTATTTCTAAACCATGCCCAACGGCATGTCAAATTTCAATTTCAAATTCTAGACCATGCCCAACGGCATGTCAAATTTCAATTTCAATTTCTGGACCAAGCCCAACGGCATGTCAAATTTCAATTTCAATTTCTAGACCATGCCCAACGGCATGTCACATTCCAATTTCTAATCCATGCCCAAACGACATGTCAATTTTATAATTTCAATTTCTAAACCATGCCCAATCGGCATGTCAAATTTCAATTTCTAATCCATGCCCAAGTGCATGTCAAATTCATAATTTCAATTTCTAAACCATGCCCAAGGGCATGTCAACTTTCAATTTCTAGACCATGCCCAACGGCATGTCAAATTTCAATTTCAATTTCTACACCATGCCCAACGGCATGTCACATTCCAATATCTAATCCATGCCCAAACGGCATGTCAATTTCATAATTTCAATTTCTAAGCCATGCCCAACGGCATGTCAACTTTCAATTTCAATTTCTAGACCATGCCCAATCGGCATCTCGAATTTCATAATTTCAATTTCTAAACCATGCCAAACGGCATGTCAAATTTCAATTTCAATTTCTAGACCAAGCCCAACGGCATGTCAAATTTCAATTACAACTTCTAGACCATGCCCAACGGCATGTCAAATTTTAATTTGAATTTCTAGACCATGCCCAACGGCATGTCACACTCCAATTTCTAATCCATGCCCAAACGGCATGTCAATTTTATAATTTCAATTTCTAAACCATGCCCAATCGGCATGTCAATTTTATAATTTCAATTTCTAAACCATGCCCAATCGGCATGTCAAATTTCAATTTCTAATCCATGCCCAACTGCATGTCAAATTCATAATTTCAATTTCTAAACCATGCCCAAGGGCATGTCAACTTTCAATTTCTAGACCATGCCCAACGGCATGTCAAATTTCAATTTCAATTTCTACACCATGCCCAACGGCATGTCACATTCCAATATCTAATCCATGCCCAAACGGCATGTCAATTTCATAATTTCAATTTCTAAGCCATGCCCAACGGCATGTCAACTTTCAATTTCAATTTCTAGACAATGCCCAATCGGCATCTCGAATTTCATAATTTCAATTTCTAAACCATGCCAAACGGCATGTCAAATTTCAATTTCAATTTCTAGACCATGCCCAACGGCATGTCAAATTTTAATTTCATTTTCTAGACCATGCCCAACGGCATGTTACACTCCAATTTCTAATCCATGCCCAAACGGCATGTCAATTTTATAATTTCAATTTCTAAACCATGCCCAATCGGCATGTCAAATTTCAATTTCTAATCCATGCCCAAACGGCATGTCAATTTCATAATTTCTATTTCTAAACGATGCACAACGGCATGTCCACTTTCAATTTCAATTTCAATTTCTAGACCAAGCCCAACGGCATGTCAAATTTCAATTACAAGTTCTAGACCATGCCCAACGACATGTCAACTTTCAATTTCAATTTCAATTTCTAGACCATGCCCAACGGCATGTCAAATTTCAATTTCAACTTCTAGACCATGCCCAACGGCATGTCACGCTCCAATTTCTAATCCATGCCCAAACGGCATGTCAATTTCATAATTTCAATTTCTAAGCCATACCCAACGGCATGTCAACTTTCAATTTCAATTTCTAGCCCATGCCCAATCGGCATGTCGAATTTCATAACTTCTATTTCTAAACCATGCCCAACGGCATGTCAAATTTCAATTTCAATTTCTAGACCATGCCCAACGGCATGTCAAATTTCAATTTCAATTTCTGGACCATGCCCAACGGCATGTCAAATTTCAATTTCAATTTCTAGACCATGCCCAACGGCATGTCACATTCCAATTTCTAATCCATGCCCAAACGACATGTCAATTTTATAATTTCAATTTCTAAACCATGCCCAATCGGCATGTTAAATTTCAATTTCTAATCCATGCCCAAGTGCATGTCAAATTCATAATTTCAATTTCTAAACCATGCCCAAGGGCATGTCAACTTTCAATTTCTAGACCATGCCCAACGGCATGTCAAATTTCAATTTCAATTTCTACACCATGCCCAACGGCATGTCACATTCCAATATCTAATCCATGCCCAAACGGCATGTCAATTTCATAATTTCAATTTCTAAGCCATGCCCTACGGCATGTCAACTTTCAATTTCAATTTCTAGACCATGCCCAATCGGCATCTCGAATTTCATAATTTCAATTTCTAAACCATGCCAAACGGCATGTCAAATTTCAATTTCAATTTCTAGACCAAGCCCAACGGCATGTCAAATTTCAATTACAACTTCTAGACCATGCCCAACGGCATGTCAAATTTTAATTTGAATTTCTAGACCATGCCCAACGGCATGTCACACTCCAATTTCTAATCCATGCCCAAACGGCATGTCAATTTTATAATTTCAATTTCTAAACCATGCCCAATCGGCATGTCAATTTTATAATTTCAATTTCTAAACCATGCCCAATCGGCATGTCAAATTTCAATTTCTAATCCATGCCCAACTGCATGTCAAATTCATAATTTCAATTTCTAAACCATGCCGAAGGGCATGTCAACTTTCAATTTCTAGACCATGCCCAACGGCATGTCAAATTTCAATTTCAATTTCTACACCATGCCCAACGGCATGTCACATTCCAATATCTAATCCATGCCCAAACGGCATGTCAATTTCATAATTTCAATTTCTAAGCCATGCCCAACGGCATGTCAACTTTCAATTTCAATTTCTAGACCATGCCCAATTGGCATCTCAAATTTCATAATTTCAATTTCTAAACCATGCCAAACGGCATGTCAAATTTCAATTTCAATTTCTAGACCATGCCCAACGGCATGTCAAATTTTAATTTCATTTTCTAGACCATGCCCAACGGCATGTTACACTCCAATTTCTAATCCATGCCCAAACGGCATGTCAATTTTATAATTTCAATTTCTAAACCATGCCCAATCGGCATGTCAAATTTCAATTTCTAATCCATGCCCAAACGGCATGTCAATTTCATAATTTCTATTTCTAAACGATGCACAACGGCATGTCCACTTTCAATTTCAATTTCAATTTCTAGACCAAGCCCAACGGCATGTCAAATTTCAATTACAATTTCTAGACCATGCCCAACGACATGTCAACTTTCAATTTCAATTTCAATTTCTAGACCATGCCCAACGGCATGTCAAATTTCAATTTCAACTTCTAGACCATGCCCAACGGCATGTCACGCTCCAATTTCTAATCCATGCCCAAACGGCATGTCAATTTCATAATTTCAATTTCTAAGCCATACCCAACGGCATGTCAACTTTCAATTTCAATTTCTAGCCCATGCCCAATCGGCATGTCGAATTTCATAACTTCTATTTCTAAACCATGCCCAACGGCATGTCAAATTTCTTTTTCAATTTCTAGACCATGCCCAACGGCATGTCAAATTTCAATTTCAATTTCTGGACCATGCCCAACGGCATGTCAAATTTCAATTTCAATTTCTAGACCATGCCCAACGGCATGTCACATTCCAATTTCTAATCCATGCCCAAACGGCATGTCGATTTCATAATTTCAATTTCTAAACCATGCCCAATCGGCATGTCAAATTTCAATTTCTAATCCATGCCCAAATGGCATGTCAATTTCATAATTTCAATTTCTAAACCATGCCCAACGGCATGTCAACTTTCCATTTCTAGTTCAATTTCTAGACCAAGCCCAACGGCATGTCAAATTTCAATTTCAATTTCTAGACCATGCCCAACGGCATGTCACATTCCAATTTCTAAACCATGCCCAAACGGCATGTCAATTTTATAATTTCAATTTCTAAACCATGCCCAATCTGCATGTCAAATTTCAATTTCTAATCCATGCCCAACTGCATGTCAAATTCATAATTTCAATTTCTAAACCATGCCCAAGGGCATGTCAACTTTCAATTTCTAGACCATGCCCAACGGCATGTCAAATTTCAATTTCAATTTCTACACCATGCCCAACAGCATGTCACATTCCAATATCTAATCCATGCCCAAACGGCATGTCAATTTCATAATTTCAATTTCTAAGCCATGCCCAACGGCATGTCAACTTTCAATTTCAATTTCTAGACCATGCCCAATCGGCATCTCGAATTTCATAATTTCAATTTCTAAACCATGCCAAACGACATGTCAAATTTCAAATTTCAATTTCTAGACCAAGCCCAACGGCATGTCAAATTTCAATTACAACTTCTAGACCATGCCCAACGGCATGTCAAATTTTAATTTGAATTTCTAGACCATGCCCAACGGCATGTCACACTCCAATTTCTAATCCATGCCCAAACGGCATGTCAATTTTATAATTTCAATTTCTAAACCATGCCCAATCGACATGTCAAATTTCAATTTCTAATCCATGCCCAAACTGCATGTCGAATTCATAATTTCAATTTCTAAACCATGCCCAAGGGCATATCAACTTTCAATTTCTAGACCATGCCCAACGGCATGTCAAATTTCAATTTCAATTTCTACACCATGCCCAACAGCATGTCACATTCCAATATCTAATCCATGCCCAAACGGCATGTCAATTTCATAATTTCAATTTCTAAGCCATGCCCAACGGCATGTCAACTTTCAATTTCAATTTCTAGACCATGCCCAATCGGCATCTCGAATTTCATAATTTCAATTTCTAAACCATGCCAAACGACATGTCAAATTTCAAATTTCAATTTCTAGACCAAGCCCAACGGCATGTCAAATTTCAATTACAACTTCTAGACCATGCCCAACGGCATGTCAAATTTTAATTTGAATTTCTAGACCATGCCCAACGGCATGTCACACTCCAATTTCTAATCCATGCCCAAACGGCATGTCAATTTTATAATTTCAATTTCTAAACCATGCCCAATCGACATGTCAAATTTCAATTTCTAATCCATGCCCAAACTGCATGTCAAATTCATAATTTCAATTTCTAAACCATGCCCAAGGGCATGTCAACTTTCAATTTCTAGACCATGCCCAACGACATGTCAAATTTCAATTTCAATTTCTAGATCATGCCCAACGGCATGTCAAATTTCAATTTCAATTTCTGGACCATGCCCAACGGCATGTCAAATTTCAATTTCAATTTCAATTTCTAGACCATGCCCAACGGCATGTCACATTCCAATTTCTAATCCATGCCCAAACGGCATGTCAATTTCATAATTTCAATTTCTAAACCATGCCCAATCGGCATGTCAAATTTCAATTTCTAATCCATGCCCAAATGGCATGTCAATTTCATAATTTCAATTTCTAAACCATGCCCAACGGCATGTCAAATTTCCATTTCTAGTTCAATTTCTAGACCAAGCCCAACGGCATGTCAAATTTCAATTTCAATTTCTAGACCATGCCCAACGGCATGTCACATTCCAATTTCTAAACCATGCCCAAACGGCATGTCAATTTTATAATTTCAATTTCTAAACCATGCCCAATCGGCATGTCAAATTTCAATTTCTAATCCATGCCCAACTGCATGTCAAATTCATAATTTCAATTTCTAAACCATGCCCAAGGGCATGTCAACTTTCAATTTCTAGACCATGCCCAACGGCATGTCAAATTTCAATTTCAATTTCTACACCATGCCCAACAGCATGTCACATTCCAATATCTAATCCATGCCCAAACGGCATGTCAATTTCATAATTTCAATTTCTAAGCCATGCCCAACGGCATGTCAACTTTCAATTTCAATTTCTAGACCATGCCCAATCGGCATCTCGAATTTCATAATTTCAATTTCTAAACCATGCCAAACGACATGTCAAATTTCAAATTTCAATTTCTAGAACAAGCCCAACGGCATGTCAAATTTCAATTACAACTTCTAGACCATGCCCAACGGCATGTCAAATTTTAATTTGAATTTCTAGACCATGCCCAACGGCATGTCACACTCCAATTTCTAATCCATGCCCAAACGGCATGTCAATTTTATAATTTCAATTTCTAAACCATGCCCAATCGACATGTCAAATTTCAATTTCTAATCCATGCCCAAACTGCATGTCAAATTCATAATTTCAATTTCTAAACCATGCCCAAGGGCATGTCAACTTTCAATTTCTAGACCATGCCCAACGACATGTCAAATTTCAATTTCAACTTCTAGACCATGCCCAACGGCATGTCACACTCCAATTTCTAATCCATGCCCAAACGGTATGTCAATTTTATAATTTCAATTTCTAAACCATGCCCAATCGGCATGTCAAATTTCAATTTCTAATCCATGCCCAAACTGCATGTCAAATTCATAATTTCAATTTCTAAACCATGCCCGAGGGCATGTCAACTTTCAATTTCTATACCATGCCCAACGGCATGTCAAATTTCAATTTCAACTTCTAGACCATGCCCAACGGCATGTCACACTCCAATTTCTAATCCATGCCCAAACGGCATGTCAATTTCATAATTTCAATTTCTAAGCCATGCCCAACGGCATGTCAACTTTCAATTTCAATTTCTAGACCATGCCCAATCGGCATGTCGAATTTCATAACTTCAATTTATAAACCATGCCCAACGGCATGTCAAATTTCAATTTCAATTTCTAGACCATGCCCAATCGGCATGTCAAATTTCATAACTTCAATTTCTAAACCATGCCGAACGGCATATCA
This sequence comes from Viola odorata, assembly GCA_963691705.1. Lineage (NCBI taxonomy): Eukaryota > Viridiplantae > Streptophyta > Magnoliopsida > Malpighiales > Violaceae > Viola > Viola odorata. Next base: position 18,093,529 of record OY829541.1, read on the forward strand.
AATTTGAATTTCCATTTCTACACCATGCCCAACGGCATGTCACATTCCAATATCTAATCCATGCCCAAACGGCATGTCAATTTCATAATTTCAATTTCTAAGCCATGCCCAACGGCATGTCAACTTTCAATTTCAATTTCTAGACCATGCCCAATCGGCATCTCGAATTTCATAATTTCAATTTCTAAACCATGCCAAACGGCATGTCAAATTTCAATTTCAATTTCTAGACCATGCCCAACGACATGTCAAATTTTAATTTCAATTTCTAGACCATGCCCAACGGCATGTTACACTCCAATTTCTAATCCATGCCCAAACGGCATGTCAATTTTATAATTTCAATTTCTAAACCATGCCCAATCGGCATGTCAAATTTCAATTTCTAATCCATGCCCAAACGGCATGTCAATTTCATAATTTCTATTTCTAAACGATGCACAACGGCATGTCCACTTTCAATTTCAATTTCAATTTCTAGACCAAGCCCAACGGCATGTCAAATTTCAATTACAATTTCTAGACCATGCCCAACGACATGTCAACTTTCAATTTCAATTTCAATTTCTAGACCATGCCCAACGGCATGTCAAATTTCAATTTCAACTTCTAGACCATGCCCAACGGCATGTCACGCTCCAATTTCTAATCCATGCCCAAACGGCATGTCAATTTCATAATTTCAATTTCTAAGCCATGCCCAACGGCATGTCAACTTTCAATTTCAATTTCTAGACCATGCCCAATCGGCATGTCGAATTTCATAACTTCTATTTCTAAACCATGCCCAACGGCATGTCAAATTTCAATTTCAATTTCTAGACCATGCCCAACGGCATGTCAAATTTCAATTTCAATTTCTGGACCATGCCCAACGGCATGTCAAATTTCAATTTCAATTTCTAGACCATGCCCAACGGCATGTCACATTCCAATTTCTAATCCATGCCCAAACGGCATGTCAATTTCATAATTTCAATTTCTAAACCATGCCCAATCGGCATGTCAAATTTCAATTTCTAATCCATGCCCAAATGGCATGTCAATTTCATAATTTCAATTTCTAAACCATGCCCAACGGCATGTCAACTTTCCATTTCTAGTTCAATTTCTAGACCAAGCCCAACGGCATGTCAAATTTCAATTTCAATTTCTAGACCATGCCCAACGGCATGTCACATTCCAATTTCTAAACCATGCCCAAACGGCATGTCAATTTTATAATTTCAATTTCTAAACCATGCCCAATCGGCATGTCAAATTTCAATTTCTAATCCATGCCCAACTGCATGTCAAATTCATAATTTCAATTTCTAAACCATGCCCAAGGGCATGTCAACTTTCAATTTCTAGACCATGCCCAACGGCATGTCAAATTTCAATTTCAATTTCTACACCATGCCCAACAGCATGTCACATTCCAATATCTAATCCATGCCCAAACGGCATGTCAATTTCATAATTTCAATTTCTAAGCCATGCCCAACGGCATGTCAACTTTCAATTTCAATTTCTAGACCATGCCCAATCGGCATCTCGAATTTCATAATTTCAATTTCTAAACCATGCCAAACGACATGTCAAATTTCAAATTTCAATTTCTAGAACAAGCCCAACGGCATGTCAAATTTCAATTACAACTTCTAGACCATGCCCAACGGCATGTCAAATTTTAATTTGAATTTCTAGACCATGCCCAACGGCATGTCACACTCCAATTTCTAATCCATGCCCAAACGGCATGTCAATTTTATAATTTCAATTTCTAAACCATGCCCAATCGACATGTCAAATTTCAATTTCTAATCCATGCCCAAACTGCATGTCAAATTCATAATTTCAATTTCTAAACCATGCCCAAGGGCATGTCAACTTTCAATTTCTAGACCATGCCCAACGACATGTCAAATTTCAATTTCAACTTCTAGACCATGCCCAACGGCATGTCACACTCCAATTTCTAATCCATGCCCAAACGGTATGTCAATTTTATAATTTCAATTTCTAAACCATGCCCAATCGGCATGTCAAATTTCAATTTCTAATCCATGCCCAAACTGCATGTCAAATTCATAATTTCAATTTCTAAACCATGCCCAAGGGCATGTCAACTTTCAATTTCTATACCATGCCCAACGGCATGTCAAATTTCAATTTCAACTTCTAGACCATGCCCAACGGCATGTCACACTCCAATTTCTAATCCATGCCCAAACGGCATGTCAATTTAATAATTTCAATTTCTAAGCCATGCCCAACGGCATGTCAACTTTCAATTTCAATTTCTAGACCATGCCCAATCGGCATGTCGAATTTCATAACTTCAATTTCTAAACCATGCCCAACGGCATGTCAAATTTCAATTTCAATTTCTAGACCATGCCCAATCGGCATGTCAAATTTCATAACTTCAATTTCTAAACCATGCCGAACGGCATATCAAATTTGAATTTCCATTTCTACACCATGCCCAACGGCATGTCACATTCCAATATCTAATCCATGCCCAAACGGCATGTCAATTTCATAATTTCAATTTCTAAGCCATGCCCAACGGCATGTCAACTTTCAATTTCAATTTCTAGACCATGCCCAATCGGCATCTCGAATTTCATAATTTCAATTTCTAAACCATGCCAAACGGCATGTCAAATTTCAATTTCAATTTCTAGACCATGCCCAACGACATGTCAAATTTTAATTTCAATTTCTAGACCATGCCCAACGGCATGTTACACTCCAATTTCTAATCCATGCCCAAACGGCATGTCAATTTTATAATTTCAATTTCTAAACCATGCCCAATCGGCATGTCAAATTTCAATTTCTAATCCATGCCCAAACGGCATGTCAATTTCATAATTTCTATTTCTAAACGATGCACAACGGCATGTCCACTTTCAATTTCAATTTCAATTTCTAGACCAAGCCCAACGGCATGTCAAATTTCAATTACAATTTCTAGACCATGCCCAACGACATGTCAACTTTCAATTTCAATTTCAATTTCTAGACCATGCCCAACGGCATGTCAAATTTCAATTTCAACTTCTAGACCATGCCCAACGGCATGTCACGCTCCAATTTCTAATTCATGCCCAAACGGCATGTCAATTTCATAATTTCAATTTCTAAGCCATGCCCAACGGCATGTCAACTTTCAATTTCAATTTCTAGACCATGCCCAATCGGCATGTCGAATTTCATAACTTCTATTTCTAAACCATGCCCAACGGCATGTCAAATTTCAATTTCAATTTCTAGACCATGCCCAACGGCATGTCAAATTTCAATTTCAATTTCTGGACCATGCCCAACGGCATGTCAAATTTCAATTTCAATTTCTAGACCATGCCCAACGGCATGTCACATTCCAATTTCTAATCCATGCCCAAACGGCATGTCAATTTCATAATTTCAATTTCTAAACCATGCCCAATCGGCATGTCAAATTTCAATTTCTAATCCATGCCCAAATGGCATGTCAATTTCATAATTTCAATTTCTAAACCATGCCCAACGGCATGTCAACTTTCCATTTCTAGTTCAATTTCTAGACCAAGCCCAACGGCATGTCAAATTTCAATTTCAATTTCTAGACCATGCCCAACGGCATGTCACATTCCAATTTCTAAACCATGCCCAAACGGCATGTCAATTTTATAATTTCAATTTCTAAACCATGCCCAATCGGCATGTCAAATTTCAATTTCTAATCCATGCCCAACTGCATGTCAAATTCATAATTTCAATTTCTAAACCATGCCCAAGGGCATGTCAACTTTCAATTTCTAGACCATGCCCAACGGCATGTCAAATTTCAATTTCAATTTCTACACCATGCCCAACGGCATGTCACATTCCAATATCTAATCCATGCCCAAACGGCATGTCAATTTCATAATTTCAATTTCTAAGCCATGCCCAACGGCATGTCAACTTTCAATTTCAATTTCTAGACCATGCCCAATCGGCATCTCGAATTTCATAATTTCAATTTCTAAACCATGCCAAACGGCATGTCAAATTTCAATTTCAATTTCTAGACCAAGCCCAACGGCATGTCAAATTTCAATTACAACTTCTAGAACATGCCCAACGGCATGTCAAATTTTAATTTGAATTTCTAGACCATGCCCAACGGCATGTCACACTCCAATTTCTAATCCATGCCCAAACGGTATGTCAATTTTATAATTTCAATTTCTAAACCATGCCCAATCGGCATGTCAAATTTCAATTTCTAATCCATGCCCAAACTGCATGTCAAATTCATAATTTCAATTTCAAAACCATGCCCAAGGGCATGTCAACTTTCAATTTCTAGACCATGCCCAACGGCATGTCAAATTTCAATTTCAACTTCTAGACCATGCCCAACGGCATGTCACACTCCAATTTCTAATCCATGCCCAAACGGCATGTCAATTTCATAATTTCAATTTCTAAGCCATGCCCAACGGCATGTCAACTTTCAATTTCAATTTCTAGACCATGCCCAACGGCATATCAAATTTGAATTTCCATTTCTACACCATGCCCAACGGCATGTCACATTCCAATATCTAATCCATGCCCAAACGGCATGTCAATTTCATAATTTCAATTTCTAAGCCATGCCCAACGGCATGTCAACTTTCAATTTCAATTTCTAGACCATGCCCAATCGGCATGTTGAATTTCATAACTTCAATTTCTAAACCATGCCCAACGGCATATCAAATTTCAATTTCAATTTCTAGACCATGCCCAATCGGCATGTCAAATTTCATAACTTCAATTTCTAAACCATGCCCAACGGCATATCAAATTTGAATTTCCATTTCTAGACCATGCCCAACGGCATGTCACACTCCAATTTCTAATCCATGCCCAAACGGCATGTCAATTTCATAATTTCAATTTCTAAGCCATGCCCAAAGGCATGTCAACTTTCAATTTCAATTTCTAGACCATGCCCAACGGCATATCAAATTTGAATTTCCATTTCTACACCATGCCCAACGGCATGTCACATTCCAATATCTAATCCATGCCCAAACGGCATGTCAATTTCATAATTTCAATTTCTAAGCCATGCCCAACGGCATGTCAACTTTCAATTTCAATTTCTAGACCATGCCCAATCGGCATGTCGAATTTCATAACTTCAATTTCTAAACCATGCCCAACGGCATATCAAATTTCAATTTCAATTTCTAGACCATGCCCAATCGGCATCTCGAATTTCATAATTTCAATTTCTAAACCATGCCAAACGGCATGTCAAATTTCAATTTCAATTTCTAGACCATGCCCAACGGCATGTCAAATTTTAATTTCAATTTCTAGACCATGCCCAACGGCATGTTACACTCCAATTTCTAATCCATGCCCAAACGGCATGTCAATTTTATAATTTCAATTTCTAAACCATGCCCAATCGGCATGTCAAATTTCAATTTCTAATCCATGCCCAAACGGCATGTCAATTTCATAATTTCTATTTCTAAACGATGCACAACGGCATGTCCACTTTCAATTTCAATTTCAATTTCTAGACCAAGCCCAACGGCATGTCAAATTTCAATTACAATTTCTAGACCATGCCCAACGACATGTCAACTTTCAATTTCAATTTCAATTTCTAGACCATGCCCAACGGCATGTCAAATTTCAATTTCAACTTCTAGACCATGCCCAACGGCATGTCCCGCTCCAATTTCTAATCCATGCCCAAACGGCATGTCAATTTCATAATTTCAATTTCTAAGCCATGCCCAACGGCATGTCAACTTTCAATTTCAATTTCTAGACCATGCCCAATCGGCATGTCGAATTTCATAACTTCTATTTCTAAACCATGCCCAACGGCATGTCAAATTTCAATTTCAATTTCTAGACCATCCCAACGGCATGTCAAATTTCAATTTCAATTTCTGGACCATGCCCAACGGCATGTCAAATTTCAATTTCAATTTCTATACCATGCCCAACGGCATGTCACATTCCAATTTCTAATCCATGCCCAAACGGCATGTCAATTTCATAATTTCAATTTCTAAACCATGCCCAATCGGCATGTCAAATTTCAATTTCTAATCCATGCCCGAACGACATGTCAATTTCATAATTTCAATTTCTAAATCATGCCCAACGGCATGTCAACTTTCAATTTCAATTTCTAGACCATGCCCAATCGGCATGTCAAATTTCATAACTTCAATTTCTAAACCATGCCCAACGGCATGTCAAATTTCAATTTCAATATCTATACCATGCCCAGCGGCATGTCAAATTTCAATTTCTAATCCATGCCCAAACGGCATGTCAATTTCATAATTTCAATTTCTAAGCCATGCCCAACGGCATGCCAACTTTCAATTTCAATTTCTAGACCATGCCCGACGGCATGTCACCTTTCAATTTCAATTTCTAGACCATGCCCAATCGGCATGTCAAATTTCAATTTCAATTTCTAGATCATGCCCAACGGCATGTCAAATTTCAATTTCAATTTCTAGACCATGCCCAACGGCATGTCACATTCCAATTTCTAATCCATGCCCAAACGGCATGTCAATTTCATAATTTCAATTTCTAAACCATGCCCAATCGGCATGTCAAATTTCAATTTCTAATCCATGCCCAAACGACATGTCAATTTCATAATTTGAATTTCTAAACCATGCCCAACGACATGTCAACTTTCAATTTGAATTTCTAGACCATGCCGAATCGGCATGTCGAATTTCATAACTTCAATTTCTAAACCATGCCCAACGGCTTGTCAAATTTCAATTTCAATTTCTAGACCATGCCCAATCGGCATGTCAAATTTCATAACTTCAATTTCTAAACCATGCCCAACGGCATATCAAATTTCAATTTCCATTTCTAGACCATGCCCAACGGCATGTCACATTCCAATATCTAATCCATGCCCAAACGGCATGTCAATTTCATAATTTCAATTTCTAAGCCATGCCCAACGGCATGTCAACTTTCAATTTCAATTTCTAGACCATGCCCAATCGGCATGTCGAATTTCATAATTTCAATTTCTAAACCATGCCCAACGGCATGTCAAATTTCAATTTCAATTTCTAGGCCATGCCCAACGGCATGTCAAATTTTAATTTCAATTTCTAGACCATGCCCAACGGCATGTTACACTCCAATTTCTTATCCATGCCCAAACGGCATGTCAATTTTATAATTTCAATTTCTAAACCATGCCAAATCGGCATGTCAAATTTCAATTTCTAATCCATGCCCAAACGGCATGTCAAATTTCAATTTCAAATCCAAACCCAATCGGCATGTCAAATTTCAATTTCTAATCCATGCCCAAACGGCATGTCAATTTCATAATTTCAATTTCTAAACCATGCACAACGGCATGTCAACTTTCAATTTCAATTTCAATTTCTAGACCAAGCCCAACGGCATGCCAAATTTCAATTTCAATTTCTAGACCATGCCCAACGGCATGTCAAATTTCAATTTCAATTTCTAGACCATGCCCAACGGCATGTCACATTCCAATTTCTAATCCATGCCCAAACGGCATGTCAATTTCATAATTTCAATTTCTAAACCATGCCCAATCGGCATGTCAAATTTCAATTTCTAAGCCATGCCCAAACGACATGTCAATTTCATAATTTGAATTTCTAAACCATGCCCAACGACATGTCAACTTTCAATTTCAATTTCTAGACCATGCCCAATCGGCATGTCGAATTTCATAACTTCAATTTCTAAACCATGCCCAACGGCTTGTCAAATTTCAATTTCAATTTCTAGACCATGCCCAATCGGCATGTCAAATTTCATAACTTCAATTTCTAAACCATGCCCAACGGCATATCAAATTTCAATTTCCATTTCTAGACCATGCCCAACGGCATGTCACATTCCAATATCTAATCCATGCCCAAACGGCATGTCAATTTCATAATTTCATTTTCTAAGCCATGCCCAACGGCATGTCAACTTTCAATTTCAATTTCTAGACCATGCCCAATCGGCATGTCGAATTTCATAATTTCAATTTCTAAACCATGCCCAACGGCATGTCAAATTTCAATTTCAATTTCTAGGCCATGCCCAACGGCATGTCAAATTTTAATTTCAATTTCTAGACCATGCCCAACGGCATGTTACACTCCAATTTCTTATCCATGCCCAAACGGCATGTCAATTTTATAATTTCAATTTCTAAACCATGCCAAATCGGCATGTCAAATTTCAATTTCTAATCCATGCCCAAACGGCATGTCAAATTTCAATTTCTAATCCAAACCCAATCGGCATGTCAAATTTCAATTTCTAATCCATGCCCAAACGGCATGTCAATTTCATAATTTCAATTTCTAAACCATGCACAACGGCCTGTCAACTTTCAATTTCAATTTCAATTTCTAAACCAAGCCCAACGGCATGCCAAATTTCAATTACAATTTCTAGACCATGCCCAACGGCATGTCAAATTTTAATTTCAATTTCTAAACCATGCCCAACGGCATGTCACACTCCAATTTCTAATCCATGCCCAAACGGCATGTCAATTTTATAATTTCAATTTCTAAATCATGCCCAATCGGCATGTCAAATTTCAATTTCTAATCCATGTCCAAACGGCATGTCAATTTCATAATTTCAATTTCTAAACCATGCCCAACGGCATGTCAACTTTCCATTTCTAGTTCAATTTCTAGACCAAGCCCAAAGGCATGTCAAATTTCAATTTCAATTTCTAGACCATGCCCAACGGCATGTCACATTCCAATTTCTAAACCATGCCCAAATGGCATGTCAATTTTATAATTTCAATTTCTAAACCATGCCCAATCGGCATGTAAAATTTCAATTTCTAATCCATGCCCAACTGCATGTCAAATTCATAATTTCAATTTCTAAACCATGCCCAAGGACATGTCAACTTTCAATTTCTAGACCATGCCCAACGGCATGTCAAATTTCAATTTCAATTTCTACACCATGCCCAACGGGATGTCACATTCCAATATCTAATCCATGCCCAAACGGCATGTCAATTTCATAATTTCAATTTCTAAGCCATGCCCAACGGCATGTCAACTTTCAATTTCAATTTCTAGACCATGCCCAATCGGCATCTCGAATTTCATAATTTCAATTTCTAAAACATGCCAAACGGCATGTCAAATTTCAATTTCAATTTCTAGACCAAGCCCAACGGCATGTCAAATTTCAATTACAACTTCTAGACCATGCCCAACGGCATGTCAAATTTTAATTTGAATTTCTAGACCATGCCCAACGGCATGTCACACTCCAATTTCTAATCCATGCCCAAACGGCATGACAATTTTATAATTTCAATTTCTAAACCATGCCCAATCGGCATGTCAAATTTCAATTTCTAATCCATGCCCAAACTGCATGTCAAATTCATAATTTCAATTTCTAAACCATGCCCAAGGGCATGTCAACTTTCAATTTCTAGACCATGCCCAACGGCATGTCAAATTTCAATTTCAACTTCTAGACCATGCCCAACGGCATGTCACACTCCAATTTCTAATCCATGCCCAAACGGCATGTCAATTTCATAATTTCAATTTCTAAGCCATGCCCAACGGCATGTCAACTTTCAATTTCAATTTCTAGACCATGCCCAATCGGAATGTCGAATTTCATAACTTCAATTTCTAAACCATGCCCAACGGCATATCAAATTTCAATTTCAATTTCTAGACCATGCCCAATCGGCATGTCAAATTTCATAACTTCAATTTCTAAACCATGCCCAACGGCATATCAAATTTGAATTTCCATTTCTACACCATGCCCAACGGCATGTCACATTCCAATCTCTAATCCATGCCCAAACGGCATGTCAATTTCACAATTTCAATTTCTAAGCCATGCCCAACGGCATGTCAACTTTCAATTTCAATTTCTAGACCATGCCCAATCGGCATCTCGAATTTCATAATTTCAATTTCTAAACCATGCCAAACGGCATGTAAAATTTCAATTTCAATTTCTAGACCATGCCCAACGGCATGTCAAATTTTAATTTCAATTTCTAGACCATGCCCAACGACATGTTACACTCCAATTTCTAATCCATGCCCAAACGGCATGTCAATTTTATAATTTCAATTTCTAAACCATGCCCAATCGGCATGTCAAATTTCAATTTCTAATCCATGCCCAAACGGCATGTCAATTTCATAATTTTTATTTCTAAACGATGCACAACGGCATGTCCACTTTCAATTTCAATTTCAATTTCTAGACCAAGCCCAACGGCATGTCAAATTTCAATTACAATTTGTAGACCATGCCCAACGACATGTCAACTTTCAATTTCAATTTCAATTTCTAGACCATGCCCAACGGCATGTCAAATTTCAATTTCAACTTCTAGACCATGCCCAACGGCATGTCCCGCTCCAATTTCTAATCCATGCCCAAACGACATGTCAATTTCATAATTTGAATTTCTAAACCATGCCCAACGACATGTCAACTTTCAATTTCAATTTCTAGACCATGCCCAATCGGCATGTCGAATTTCATAACTTCAATTTCTAAACCATGCCCAACGGCTTGTCAAATTTCAATTTCAATTTCTAGACCATGCCGAATCGGCATGTCAAATTTCATAACTTCAATTTCTAAACCATGCCCAACGGCATATCAAATTTCAATTTCCATTTCTAGACCATGCCCAACGGCATGTCACATTCCAATATCTAATCCATGCCCAAACGGCATGTCAATTTCATAACTTCAATTTCTAAGCCATGCCCAACGGCATGTCAACTTTCAATTTCAATTTCTAGACCATGCCCAATCGGCATGTAAAATTTCATAACTTCAATTTCTAAACCATACCCAACGGCATGTCAAATTTCAATTTCAATTTCTAAAACATGACCAATCAGCATGTCAAATTTCATAACTTCAATTTCTAAACCATGCCCAAACGGCATGTCAAATTTCAATTTGAATGTCTAGACCATGCCCAACGGCATGTCACATTCCAATTTCTAATCCATGCCCAAACGGCATGTCAATTTCATAATTTCAATTTCTAAACCATGCCCAATCGGCATGTCAACTTTCAATTTCAATTTCTAGACCATGCCCAATCGGCATCTCGAATTTCATAATTTCAATTTCTAAACCATGCCAAACGGCATGTCAAATTTCAATTTCAATTTCTAGACCATGCCCAACGGCATGTCAAATTTTAATTTCAATTTCTAGACCATGCCCAACGACATGTTACACTCCAATTTCTAATCCATGCCCAAACGGCATGTCAATTTTATAATTTCAATTTCTAAACCATGCCCAATCGGCATGTCAAATTTCAATTTCTAATCCATGCCCAAACGGCATGTCAATTTCATAATTTTTATTTCTAAACGATGCACAACGGCATGTCCACTTTCAATTTCAATTTCAATTTCTAGACCAAGCCCAACGGCATGTCAAATTTCAATTACAATTTGTAGACCATGCCCAACGACATGTCAACTTTCAATTTCAATTTCAATTTCTAGACCATGCCCAACGGCATGTCAAATTTCAATTTCAACTTCTAGACCATGCCCAACGGCATGTCCCGCTCCAATTTCTAATCCATGCCCAAACGACATGTCAATTTCATAATTTGAATTTCTAAACCATGCCCAACGACATGTCAACTTTCAATTTCAATTTCTAGACCATGCCCAATCGGCATGTCGAATTTCATAACTTCAATTTCTAAACCATGCCCAACGGCTTGTCAAATTTCAATTTCAATTTCTAGACCATGCCGAATCGGCATGTCAAATTTCATAACTTCAATTTCTAAACCATGCCCAACGGCATATCAAATTTCAATTTCCATTTCTAGACCATGCCCAACGGCATGTCACATTCCAATATCTAATCCATGCCCAAACGGCATGTCAATTTCATAATTTCAATTTCTAAGCCATGCCCAACGGCATGTCAACTTTCAATTTCAATTTCTAGACCATGCCCAATCGGCATGTCGAATTTCATAATTTCAATTTCTAAACCATGCCCAACGGCATGTCAAATTTCAATTTCAATTTCTAGGCCATGCCCAACGGCATGTCAAATTTTAATTTCAATTTCTAGACCATGCCCAACGGCATGTTACACTCCAATTTCTTATCCATGCCCAAACGGCATGTCAATTTTATAATTTCAATTTCTAAACCATGCCAAATCGGCATGTCAAATTTCAATTTCTAATCCATGCCCAAACGGCATGTCAAATTTCAATTTCTAATCCAAACCCAATCGGCATGTCAAATTTCAATTTCTAATCCATGCCCAAACGGCATGTCAATTTCATAATTTCAATTTCTAAACCATGCACAACGGCCTGTCAACTTTCAATTTCAATTTCAATTTCTAGACCAAGCCCAACGGCATGCCAAATTTCAATTACAATTTCTAGACCATGCCCAACGGCATGTCAAATTTTAATTTCAATTTCTAAACCATGCCCAACGGCATGTCACACTCCAATTTCTAATCCATGCCCAAACGGCATGTCAATTTTATAATTTCAATTTCTAAATCATGCCCAATCGGCATGTCAAATTTCAATTTCTAATCCATGTCCAAACGGCATGTCAATTTCATAATTTCAATTTCTAAACCATGCCCAACGGCATGTCAACTTTCCATTTCTAGTTCAATTTCTAGACCAAGCCCAAAGGCATGTCAAATTTCAATTTCAATTTCTAGACCATGCCCAACGGCATGTCACATTCCAATTTCTAAACCATGCCCAAATGGCATGTCAATTTTATAATTTCAATTTCTAAACCATGCCCAATCGGCATGTCAAATTTCAATTTCTAATCCATGCCCAACTGCATGTCAAATTCATAATTTCAATTTCTAAACCATGCCCAAGGACATGTCAACTTTCAATTTCTAGACCATGCCCAAAGGCATGTCAAATTTCAATTTCAATTTCTACACCATGCCCAACGGGATGTCACATTCCAATATCTAATCCATGCCCAAACGGCATGTCAATTTCATAATTTCAATTTCTAAGCCATGCCCAACGGCATGTCAACTTTCAATTTCAATTTCTAGACCATGCCCAATCGGCATCTCGAATTTCATAATTTCAATTTCTAAAACATGCCAAACGGCATGTCAAATTTCAATTTCAATTTCTAGACCAAGCCCAACGGCATGTCAAATTTCAATTACAACTTCTAGACCATGCCCAACGGCATGTCAAATTTTAATTTGAATTTCTAGACCATGCCCAACGGCATGTCACACTCCAATTTCTAATCCATGCCCAAACGGCATGTCAATTTTATAATTTCAATTTCTAAACCATGCCCAATCGGCATGTCAAATTTCAATTTCTAATCCATGCCCAAACTGCATGTCAAATTCATAATTTCAATTTCTAAACCATGCCCAAGGGCATGTCAACTTTCAATTTCTAGACCATGCCCAACGGCATGTCAAATTTCAATTTCAACTTCTAGACCATGCCCAACGGCATGTCACACTCCAATTTCTAATCCATGCCCAAACGGCATGTCAATTTCATAATTTCAATTTCTAAGCCATGCCCAACGGCATGTCAACTTTCAATTTCAATTTCTAGACCATGCCCAATCGGAATGTCGAATTTCATAACTTCAATTTCTAAACCATGCCCAACGGCATATCAAATTTCAATTTCAATTTCTAGACCATGCCCAATCGGCATGTCAAATTTCATAACTTCAATTTCTAAACCATGCCCAACGGCATATCAAATTTGAATTTCCATTTCTACACCATGCCCAACGGCATGTCACATTCCAATCTCTAATCCATGCCCAAACGGCATGTCAATTTCACAATTTCAATTTCTAAGCCATGCCCAACGGCATGTCAACTTTCAATTTCAATTTCTAGACCATGCCCAATCGGCATCTCGAATTTCATAATTTCAATTTCTAAACCATGCCAAACGGCATGTCAAATTTCAATTTCAATTTCTAGACCATGCCCAACGGCATGTCAAATTTTAATTTCAATTTCTAGACCATGCCCAACGACATGTTACACTCCAATTTCTAATCCATGCCCAAACGGCATGTCAAATTTATAATTTCAATTTCTAAACCATGCCCAATCGGCATGTCAAATTTCAATTTCTAATCCATGCCCAAACGGCATGTCAATTTCATAATTTTTATTTCTAAACGATGCACAACGGCATGTCCACTTTCAATTTCAATTTCAATTTCTAGACCAAGCCCAACGGCATGTCAAATTTCAATTACAATTTGTAGACCATGCCCAACGACATGTCAACTTTCAATTTCAATTTCAATTTCTAGACCATGCCCAACGGCATGTCAAATTTCAATTTCAACTTCTAGACCATGCCCAACGGCATGTCCCGCTCCAATTTCTAATCCATGCCCAAACGACATGTCAATTTCATAATTTGAATTTCTAAACCATGCCCAACGACATGTCAACTTTCAATTTCAATTTCTAGACCATGCCCAATCGGCATGTCGAATTTCATAACTTCAATTTCTAAACCATGCCCAACGGCTTGTCAAATTTCAATTTCAATTTCTAGACCATGCCGAATCGGCATGTCAAATTTCATAACTTCAATTTCTAAACCATGCCCAACGGCATATCAAATTTCAATTTCCATTTCTAGACCATGCCCAACGGCATGTCACATTCCAATATCTAATCCATGCCCAAACGGCATGTCAATTTCATAATTTCAATTTCTAAGCCATGCCCAACGGCATGTCAACTTTCAATTTCAATTTCTAGACCATGCCCAATCGGCATGTAAAATTTCATAACTTCAATTTCTAAACCATACCCAACGGCATGTCAAATTTCAATTTCAATTTCTAAACCATGACCAATCAGCATGTCAAATTTCATAACTTCAATTTCTAAACCATGCCCAAACGGCATGTCAAATTTCAATTTGAATGTCTAGACCATGCCCAACGGCATGTCACATTCCAATTTCTAATCCATGCCCAAACGGCATGTCAATTTCATAATTTCAATTTCTAAACCATGCCCAATCGGCATGTCAAATTTCAATTTCTAATCCATGCCCGAACGACATGTCAATTTCATAATTTCAATTTCTAAATCATGCCCAACGGCATGTCAACTTTCAATTTCAATTTCTAGACCATGCCCAATCGGCATGTCAAATTTCATAACTTCAATTTCTAAACCATGCCCAACGGCATGTCAAATTTCAATTTCAATATCTATACCATGCCCAGCGGCATGTCAAATTTCAATTTCTAATCCATGCCCAAACGGCATGTCAATTTCATAATTTCAATTTCTAAGCCATGCCCAACGGCATGCCAACTTTCAATTTCAATTTCTAGACCATGCCCGACGACATGTCACCATTCAATTTCAATTTCTAGACCATGCCCAATCGGCATGTCAAATTTCATAACTTCAATTTCTAAACCATACCCAACGGCATGTCAAATTTCAATTTCAATTTCTAGACCATGCCCAACGGCATGTCAAATTTCAATTTCAATTTCTAGACCATGCCCAACGGCATGTCACATTCCAATTTCTAATCCATGCCCAAACGGCATGTCAATTTCATAATTTCAATTTCTAAACCATGCCCAATCGGCATGTCAAATTTCAATTTCTAATCCATGCCCAAACGACATGTCAATTTCATAATTTGAATTTCTAAACCATGCCCAACGACATGTCAACTTTCATTTTCAATTTCTAGACCATGCCCAATCGGCATGTCGAATTTCATAACTTCAATTTCTAAACCATGCCCAACGGCTTGTCAAATTTCAATTTCAATTTCTAGACCATGCCCAATCGGCATGTCAAATTTCATAACTTCAATTTCTAAACCATGCCCAACGGCATATCAAATTTCAATTTCCATTTCTAGACCATGCCCAACGGCATGCCACATTCCAATATCTAATCCATGCCCAAACGGCATGTCAATTTCATAATTTCAATTTCTAAGCCATGCCCAACGGCATGTCAACTTTCAATTTCAATTTCTAGACCATGCCCAATCGGCATGTGGAATTTCATAATTTCAATTTCTAAACTATGCCCAACGGCATGTCAAATTTCAATTTCAATTTCTAGGCCATGCCCAACGGCATGTCAAATTTTAATTTCAATTTCTAGACCATGCCCAACGGCATGTTACACTCCAATTTCTTATCCATGCCCAAACGGCATGTCAATTTTATAATTTCAATTTCTAAACCATGCCAAATCGGCATGTCAAATTTCAATTTCTAATCCATGCCCAAACGGCATGTCAAATTTCAATTTCTAATCCAAACCCAATCGGCATGTCAAATTTCAATTTCTAATCCATGCCCAAACGGCATGTCAATTTCATAATTTTTATTTCTAAACGATGCACAACGGCATGTCCACTTTCAATTTCAATTTCAATTTCTAGACCAAGCCCAACGGCATGTCAAATTTCAATTACAATTTGTAGACCATGCCCAACGACATGTCAACTTTCAATTTCAATTTCAATTTCTAGACCATGCCCAACGGCATGTCAAATTTCAATTTCAACTTCTAGACCATGCCCAACGGCATGTCCCGCTCCAATTTCTAATCCATGCCCAAACGACATGTCAATTTCATAATTTGAATTTCTAAACCATGCCCAACGACATGTCAACTTTCAATTTCAATTTCTAGACCATGCCCAATCGGCATGTCGAATTTCATAACTTCAATTTCTAAACCATGCCCAACGGCTTGTCAAATTTCAATTTCAATTTCTAGACCATGCCGAATCGGCATGTCAAATTTCATAACTTCAATTTCTAAACCATGCCCAACGGCATATCAAATTTCAATTTCCATTTCTAGACCATACCCAACGGCATGTCACATTCCAATATCTAATCCATGCCCAAACGGCATGTCAATTTCATAATTTCAATTTCTAAGCCATGCCCAACGGCATGTCAACTTTCAATTTCAATTTCTAGACCATGCCCAATCGGCATGTCGAATTTCATAATTTCAATTTCTAAACCATGCCCAACGGCATGTCAAATTTCAATTTCAATTTCTAGGCCATGCCCAACGGCATGTCAAATTTTAATTTCAATTTCTAGACCATGCCCAACGGCATGTTACACTCCAATTTCTTATCCATGCCCAAACGGCATGTCAATTTTATAATTTCAATTTCTAAACCATGCCAAATCGGCATGTCAAATTTCAATTTCTAATCCATGCCCAAACGGCATGTCAAATTTCAATTTCTAATCCAAACCCAATCGGCATGTCAAATTTCAATTTCTAATCCATGCCCAAACGGCATGTCAATTTCATAATTTCAATTTCTAAACCATGCACAACGGCCTGTCAACTTTCAATTTCAATTTCAATTTCTAGACCAAGCCCAACGGCATGCCAAATTTCAATTACAATTTCTAGACCATGCCCAACGGCATGTCAAATTTTAATTTCAATTTCTAAACCATGCCCAACGGCATGTCACACTCCAATTTCTAATCCATGCCCAAACGGCATGTCAATTTTATAATTTCAATTTCTAAATCATGCCCAATCGGCATGTCAAATTTCAATTTCTAATCCATGTCCAAACGGCATGTCAATTTCATAATTTCAATTTCTAAACCATGCCCAACGGCATGTCAACTTTCCATTTCTAGTTCAATTTCTAGACCAAGCCCAAAGGCATGTCAAATTTCAATTTCAATTTCTAGACCATGCCCAACGGCATGTCACATTCCAATTTCTAAACCATGCCCAAATGGCATGTCAATTTTATAATTTCAATTTCTAAACCATGCCCAATCGGCATGTCAAATTTCAATTTCTAATCCATGCCCAACTGCATGTCAAATTCATAATTTCAATTTCTAAACCATGCCCAAGGACATGTCAACTTTCAATTTCTAGACCATGCCCAACGGCATGTCAAATTTCAATTTCAATTTCTACACCATGCCCAACGGGATGTCACATTCCAATATCTAATCCATGCCCAAACGGCATGTCAATTTCATAATTTCAATTTCTAAGCCATGCCCAACGGCATGTCAACTTTCAATTTCAATTTCTAGACCATGCCCAATCGGCATCTCGAATTTCATAATTTCAATTTCTAAAACATGCCAAACGGCATGTCAAATTTCAATTTCAATTTCTAGACCAAGCCCAACGGCATGTCAAATTTCAATTACAACTTCTAGACCATGCCCAACGGCATGTCAAATTTTAATTTGAATTTCTAGACCATGCCCAACGGCATGTCACACTCCAATTTCTAATCCATGCCCAAACGGCATGTCAATTTTATAATTTCAATTTCTAAACCATGCCCAATCGGCATGTCAAATTTCAATTTCTAATCCATGCCCAAACTGCATGTCAAATTCATAATTTCAATTTCTAAACCAAGCCCAAGGGCATGTCAACTTTCAATTTCTAGACCATGCCCAACGGCATGTCAAATTTCAATTTCAACTTCTAGACCATGCCCAACGGCATGTCACACTCCAATTTCTAATCCATGCCCAAACGGCATGTCAATTTCATAATTTCAATTTCTAAGCCATGCCCAACGGCATGTCAACTTTCAATTTCAATTTCTAGACCATGCCCAATCGGAATGTCGAATTTCATAACTTCAATTTCTAAACCATGCCCAACGGCATATCAAATTTCAATTTCAATTTCTAGACCATGCCCAATCGGCATGTCAAATTTCATAACTTCAATTTCTAAACCATGCCCAACGGCATATCAAATTTGAATTTCCATTTCTACACCATGCCCAACGGCATGTCACATTCCAATCTCTAATCCATGCCCAAACGGCATGTCAATTTCACAATTTCAATTTCTAAGCCATGCCCAACGGCATGTCAACTTTCAATTTCAATTTCTAGACCATGCCCAATCGGCATCTCGAATTTCATAATTTCAATTTCTAAACCATGCCAAACGGCATGTCAAATTTCAATTTCAATTTCTAGACCATGCCCAACGGCATGTCAAATTTTAATTTCAATTTCTAGACCATGCCCAACGACATGTTACACTCCAATTTCTAATCCATGCCCAAACGGCATGTCAATTTTATAATTTCAATTTCTAAACCATGCCCAACGGCATGTCACACTCCAATTTCTAATCCATGCCCAAACGGCATGTCAATTTTATAATTTCAATTTCTAAATCATGCCCAATCGGCATGTCAAATTTCAATTTCTAATCCATGTCCAAACGGCATGTCAATTTCATAATTTCAATTTCTAAACCATGCCCAACGGCATGTCAACTTTCCATTTCTAGTTCAATTTCTAGACCAAGCCCAAAGGCATGTCAAATTTCAATTTCAATTTCTAGACCATGCCCAACGGCATGTCACATTCCAATTTCTAAACCATGCCCAAATGGCATGTCAATTTTATAATTTCAATTTCTAAACCATGCCCAATCGGCATGTCAAATTTCAATTTCTAATCCATGCCCAACTGCATGTCAAATTCATAATTTCAATTTCTAAACCATGCCCAAGGACATGTCAACTTTCAATTTCTAGACCATGCCCAACGACATGTCAAATTTCAATTTCAATTTCTACACCATGCCCAACGGGATGTCACATTCCAATATCTAATCCATGCCCAAACGGCATGTCAATTTCATAATTTCAATTTCTAAGCCATGCCCAACGGCATGTCAACTTTCAATTTCAATTTCTAGACCATGCCCAATCGGCATCTCGAATTTCATAATTTCAATTTCTAAAACATGCCAAACGGCATGTCAAATTTCAATTTCAATTTCTAGACCAAGCCCAACGGCATGTCAAATTTCAATTACAACTTCTAGACCATGCCCAACGGCATGTCAAATTTTAATTTGAATTTCTAGACCATGCCCAACGGCATGTCACACTCCAATTTCTAATCCATGCCCAAACGGCATGTCAATTTTATAATTTCAATTTCTAAACCATGCCCAATCGGCATGTCAAATTTCAATTTCTAATCCATGCCCAAACTGCATGTCAAATTCATAATTTCAATTTCTAAACCATGCCCAAGGGCATGTCAACTTTCAATTTCTAGACCATGCCCAACGGCATGTCAAATTTCAATTTCAACTTCTAGACCATGCCCAACGGCATGTCACACTCCAATTTCTAATCCATGCCCAAACGGCATGTCAATTTCATAATTTCAATTTCTAAGCCATGCCCAACGGCATGTCAACTTTCAATTTCAATTTCTAGACCATGCCCAATCGGAATGTCGAATTTCATAACTTCAATTTCTAAACCATGCCCAACGGCATATCAAATTTCAATTTCAATTTCTAGACCATGCCCAATCGGCATGTCAAATTTCATAACTTCAATTTCTAAACCATGCCCAACGGCATATCAAATTTGAATTTCCATTTCTACACCATGCCCAACGGCATGTCACATTCCAATCTCTAATCCATGCCCAAACGGCATGTCAATTTCACAATTTCAATTTCTAAGCCATGCCCAACGGCATGTCAACTTTCAATTTCAATTTCTAGACCATGCCCAATCGGCATCTCGAATTTCATAATTTCAATTTCTAAACCATGCCAAACGGCATGTCAAATTTCAATTTCAATTTCTAGACCATGCCCAACGGCATGTCAAATTTTAATTTCAATTTCTAGACCATGCCCAACGACATGTTACACTCCAATTTCTAATCCATGCCCAAACGGCATGTCAATTTTATAATTTCAATTTCTAAACCATGCCCAATCGGCATGTCAAATTTCAATTTCTAATCCATGCCCAAACGGCATGTCAATTTCATAATTTTTATTTCTAAACGATGCACAACGGCATGTCCACTTTCAATTTCAATTTCAATTTCTAGACCAAGCCCAAAGGCATGTCAAATTTCAATTACAATTTGTAGACCATGCCCAACGACATGTCAACTTTCAATTTCAATTTCAATTTCTAGACCATGCCCAACGGCATGTCAAATTTCAATTTCAACTTCTAGACCATGCCCAACGGCATGTCCCGCTCCAATTTCTAATCCATGCCCAAACGACATGTCAATTTCATAATTTGAATTTCTAAACCATGCCCAACGACATGTCAACTTTCAATTTCAATTTCTAGACCATGCCCAATCGGCATGTCGAATTTCATAACTTCAATTTCTAAACCATGCCCAACGGCTTGTCAAATTTCAATTTCAATTTCTAGACCATGCCGAATCGGCATGTCAAATTTCATAACTTCAATTTCTAAACCATGCCCAACGGCATATCAAATTTCAATTTCCATTTCTAGACCATGCCCAACGGCATGTCACATTCCAATATCTAATCCATGCCCAAACGGCATGTCAATTTCATAATTTCAATTTCTAAGCCATGCCCAACGGCATGTCAACTTTCAATTTCAATTTCTAGACCATGCCCAATCGGCATGTAAAATTTCATAACTTCAATTTCTAAACCATACCCAACGGCATGTCAAATTTCAATTTCAATTTCTAAACCATGACCAATCAGCATGTCAAATTTCATAACTTCAATTTCTAAACCATGCCCAAACGGAATGTCAAATTTCAATTTGAATGTCTAGACCATGCCCAACGGCATGTCACATTCCAATTTCTAATCCATGCCCAAACGGCATGTCAATTTCATAATTTCAATTTCTAAACCATGCCCAATCGGCATGTCAAATTTCAATTTCTAATCCATGCCCGAACGACATGTCAATTTCATAATTTCAATTTCTAAATCATGCCCAACGGCATGTCAACTTTCAATTTCAATTTCTAGACCATGCCCAATCGGCATGTCAAATTTCATAACTTCAATTTCTAAACCATGCCCAACGGCATGTCAAATTTCAATTTCAATATCTATACCATGCCCAGCGGCATGTCAAATTTCAATTTCTAATCCATGCCCAAACGGCATGTCAATTTCATAATTTCAATTTCTAAGCCATGCCCAACGGCATGCCAACTTTCAATTTCAATTTCTAGACCATGCCCGACGGCATGTCACCATTCAATTTCAATTTCTAGACCATGCCCAATCGGCATGTCAAATTTCATAACTTCAATTTCTAAACCATATCCAACGGCATGTCAAATTTCAATTTCAATTTCTAGACCATGCCCAACGGCATGTCAAATTTCAATTTCAATTTCTAGACCATGCCCAACGGCATGTCACATTCCAATTTCTAATCCATGCCCAAACGGCATGTCAATTTCATAATTTCAATTTCTAAACCATGCCCAATCGGCATGTCAAATTTCAATTTCTAATCCATGCCCAAACGACATGTCAATTTCATAATTTGAATTTCTAAACCATGCCCAACGACATGTCAACTTTCATTTTCAATTTCTAGACCATGCCCAATCGGCATGTCGAATTTCATAACTTCAATTTCTAAACCATGCCCAACGGCTTGTCAAATTTCAATTTCAATTTCTAGACCATGCCCAATCGGCATGTCAAATTTCATAACTTCAATTTCTAAACCATGCCCAACGGCATATCAAATTTCAATTTCCATTTCTAGACCATGCCCAACGGCATGCCACATTCCAATATCTAATCCATGCCCAAACGGCATGTCAATTTCATAATTTCAATTTCTAAGCCATGCCCAACGGCATGTCAACTTTCAATTTCAATTTCTAGACCATGCCCAATCGGCATGTGGAATTTCATAATTTCAATTTCTAAACTATGCCCAACGGCATGTCAAATTTCAATTTCAATTTCTAGGCCATGCCCAACGACATGTCAAATTTTAATTTCAATTTCTAGACCATGCCCAACGGCATGTTACACTCCAATTTCTTATCCATGCCCAAACGGCATGTCAATTTTATAATTTCAATTTCTAAACCATGCCAAATCGGCATGTCAAATTTCTATTTCTAATCCATGCCCAAACGGCATGTCAAATTTCAATTTCTAATCCAAACCCAATCGGCATGTCAAATTTCAATTTCTAATCCATGCCCAAACGGCATGTCAATTTCATAATTTCAATTTCTAAACCATGCACAACGGCATGTCAACTTTCAATTTCAATTTCAATTTCTAGACCAAGCCCAACGGCATGCCAAATTTCAATTACAATTTCTAGACAATGCCCAACGGCATGTCAAATTTTAATTTCAATTTCTAAACCATGCCCAACGGCATGTCACACTCCAATTTCTAATCCATGCCCAAACGACATGTCAATTTTTTAATTTCAATTTCTAAATCATGCCCAATCGGCATGTCAAATTTCAATTTCTAATCCATGTCCAAACGGCATGTCAATTTCATAATTTCAATTTCTAAACCATGCCCAACGGCATGTCAAATTTCAATTTCAATTTCTAGGCCATGCCCAACGGCATGTCAAATTTTAATTTCAATTTCTAGACCATGCCCAACGGCATGTTACACTCCAATTTCTTATCCATGCCCAAACGGCATGTCAATTTTATAATTTCAATTTCTAAACCATGCCAAATCGGCATGTCAAATTTCAGTTTCTAATCCATGCCCAAACGGCATGTCAAATTTCAATTTCTAATCCAAACCCAATCGGCATGTCAAATTTCAATTTCTAATCCATGCCCAAACGGCATGTCAATTTCATAATTTCAATTTCTAAACCATGCACAACGGCATGTCAACTTTCAATTTCAATTTCAATTTCTAGACCAAGCCCAACGGCATGCCAAATTTCAATTACAATTTCTAGACCATGCCCAACGGCATGTCAAATTTCAATTTCAATTTCTAGACCATGCCCAATCGGCATCTCGAATTTCATAATTTCAATTTCTAAACCATGCAAAACGGCATGTCAAATTTCAATTTCAATTTCTAGACCATGCCCAACGGCATGTCAAATTTTAATTTCAATTTCTAGACCATGCCCAACGGCATGTTACACTCCAATTTCTAATCCATGCACAAACGGCATGTCAATTTTATAATTTCAATTTCTAAACCATGCCCAATCGGCATGTCAAATTTCAATTTCTAATCCATGCCCAAACGGCATGTCAATTTCATAATTTCTATTTCTAAACGATGCACATCGGCATGTCGACTTTCAATTTCAATTTCAATTTCTAGACCAAGCCCAACGGCATGTCAAATTTCAATTACAATTTCTAGACCATGCCCAACGACATGTCAACTTTCAATTTCAATTTCAATTTCAATTTCAAGACCATGCCCAACGGCATGTCAAATTTCAATTTCAACTTCTAGACCATGCCCAATGGCATGTCACGCCCCAATTTCTAATCCATGCCCAAACGGCATGTCAATTTCATAATTTCAATTTCTAATCCATGCCCAAACGGCATGTCAAATTTCAATTTCAATTTCTAGACCATGCCAATCGGCATGTCGAATTTCATAACTTCTATTTCTAAACCATGCCCAACGGCATGTCAAATTTCAATTTCAATTTCTAGACCATGCCCAACGGCATGTCAAATTTCAATTTCAATTTCTGGACCATGCCCAACGGCATGTCAAATTTCAATTTCAATTTCTAGACCATGCCCAACGGCATGTCACATTCCAATTTCTAATCCATGCCCAAACGGCATGTCAATTTCATAATTTCAATTTCTAAACCATGCCCAATCGGCATGTCAAATTTCAATTTCTAATCCATGCCCGAACGACATGTCAATTTCATAATTTCAATTTCTAAATCATGCCCAACGGCATGTCAACTTTCAATTTCAATTTCTAGACCATGCCCAATCGGCATGTCAAATTTCATAACTTCAATTTCTAAACCATGCCCAACGGCATGTCAAATTTCAATTTTAATATCTATACCATGCCCAGCGGCATGTCAAATTTCAATTTCTAATCCATGCCCAAACGGCATGTCAATTTCATAATTTCATTTTCTAAGCCATGCCCAACGACATGCCAACTTTCAATTTCAATTTCTAGACCATGCCCGACGACATGTCAACTTTCAATTTCAATTTCTAGACCATGCCCAATCGGCATGTCAAATTTCATAACTTCAATTTCTAAACCATACCCAACGGCATGTCAAATTTCAATTTCAATTTCTAGACCATGCCCAACGGCATGTCAAATTTCAATTTCAATTTCTAGACCATGCCCAATCGGCATGTCAAATTTCATAACTTCAATTTCTAAACCATGCCCAAGGGCATATCAAATTTCAATTTCCATTTCTAGACCATGCCCAACGGCATGTCACATTCCAATATCTAATCCATGCCCAAACGGCATGTCAATTTCATAATTTCAATTTCTAAGCCATGCCCAACGGCATGTCAACTTTCAATTTCAATTTCTAGACCTTGCCCAATCGGCATGAAGAATTTCATAATTTCAATTTCTAAACCATGCCCAACGGCATGTCAAATTTCAATTTCAATTTCTAGACCATGCCCAACGGCATGTCAAATTTCAATTTCAATTTCTGGACCATGCCCAACGGCATGTCAAATTTCAATTTCAATTTCTAGACCATGCCCAACGACATGTCAAATTTCAATTTCAATTTCTGGACCATGCCCAACAGCATGTCCAATTTCAATTTCAATTTCTAGACCATGCCCAACGGCATGTCACATTCCAATTTCTAATCCATGCCCAAACGGCATGTCAATTTCATAATTTCAATTTCTAAACCATGCCCAATCGGCATGTGAAATTTCAATTTCTAATCCATGCCCAAACGGCATGTCAATTTCATAATTTCAATTTCTAAACCATGCCCAACGGCATGTCAACTTTCCATTTCTAGTTCAATTTCTAGACCAAGCCCAACGACGTGTGAAATTTCAATTTCAATTTCTAGACCATGCCCAACGGCATGTCATATTCCAATTTCTAAACCATGCCCAAACGGCATGTCAATTTTATAATTTCAATTTCTAAACCATGCCCAATCGGCATGTAAAATTTCAATTTCTAATCCATGCCCAACTGCATGTCAAATTCATAATTTCAATTTCTAAACCATGCCCAAGGGCATGTCAACTTTCAATTTCTAGACCATGCCCAACGGCATGCCAAATTTCAATTTCAACTTCTAGACCATGCCCAACGGCATGTCACACTCCAATTTCTAATCCATGCCCAACGGCATGTCAATTTCTAATCCATGCCCAAACGGCATGTCAATTTCATAATTTCAATTTCTAAGCCATGCCCAACGGCATGTCAACTTTCAATTTCAATTTCTAGACCATGCCCAATCGGCATCTCGAATTTCATAATTTCAATTTCTAAACCATGCCAAACGGCATGTCAAATTTCAATTTCAACTTCTAGACCAAGCCCAACGGCATGTCAAATTTCAATTACAACTTCTAGACCATGCCCAACGGCATGTCAAATTTTAATTTGAATTTCTAGACCATGCCCAACGGCATGTCACACTCCAATTTCTAATCCATGCCGAAACGGCATGTCAATTTTATAATTTCAATTTCTAAACCATGCCCAATCGGCATGTCAAATTTCAATTTCTAATCCATGCCCAAACTGCATGTCAAATTCATAATTTCAATTTCTAAACCATGCCCAAGGGCATGTCAACTTTCAATTTCTAGACCATGCCCAACGGCATGTCAAATTTCAATTTCAACTTCTAGACCATGCCCAACGGCATGTCAAATTTCTAGACCATGCCCAACGGCATGTCACACTCCAATTTCTAATCCATGCCCAAACGGCATGTCACACTCCAATTTCAATTTTAATTTGAATTTCTAGACCATGCCCAACGGCATGTCACACTCCAATTTCTAATCCATGCCCAAACGGCATGTCAATTTCATAATTTCAATTTCTAAGCCATGCCCAACGGCATGTCAACTTTCAATTTCAATTTCTAGACCATGCCCAATCGGCATGTCGAATTTCATAACTTCAATTTCTAAACCATGCCCAACGGCATGTCAAATTTCAATTTCAATTTCTAGACCATGCCCAATCGGCATGTCAAATTTCATAACTTCAATTTCTAAACCATGCCCAACGGCATATCAAATTTGAATTTCCATTTCTACACCATGCCCAACGGCATGTCACATTCCAATATCTAATCCATGCCCAAACGGCATGTCAATTTCATAATTTCAATTTCTAAGCCATGCCCAACGGCATGTCAACTTTCAATTTCAATTTCTAGACCATGCCCAATCGGCATCTCGAATTTCATAATTTCAATTTCTAAACCATGCCAAACGGCTTGTCAAATTTCAATTTCAATTTCTAGACCATGCCCAACGGCATGTCAAATTTTAATTTCAATTTCTAGACCATGCCCAACGGCATGTTACACTCCAATTTCTAATCCATGCCCAAACGGCATGTCAATTTTATAATTTCAATTTCTAAACCATGCCCAATCGGCATGTCAAATTTCAATTTCTAATCCATGCCCAAACGGCATGTCAATTTCATAATTTCTATTTCTAAACGATGCACAACGGCATGTCGACTTTCAATTTCAATTTCAATTTCTAGACCAAGCCCAACGGCATGTCAAATTTCAATTACAATTTCTAGACCATGCCCAACGACATGTCAACTTTCAATTTCAATTTCTAGACCATGCCCAACGGCATCTCAAATTTCAATTTCAACTTCTAGACCAT
This sequence comes from Viola odorata, assembly GCA_963691705.1. NCBI lineage: Eukaryota > Viridiplantae > Streptophyta > Magnoliopsida > Malpighiales > Violaceae > Viola > Viola odorata. Next base: position 18,121,287 of record OY829541.1, read on the forward strand.
GCCCAACGGCATGTCACGCCCCAATTTCTAATCCATGCCCAAACGGCATGTCAATTTCATAATTTCAATTTCTAATCCATGCCCAAACGGCATGTCAAATTTCAATTTCAATTTCTAGACCATGCCAATCGGCATGTCGAATTTCATAACTTCTATTTCTAAACCATGCCCAACGGCATGTCAAATTTCAATTTCTATTTCTAAACCATGCCCAACGGCATGTCGAATTTCATAACTTCAATTTCTAAACCATACCCAACGGCATGTCAAATTTCAATTTCAATTTCTAAACCATGACCAATCAGCATGTCAAATTTCATAACTTCAATTTCTAAACCATGCCCAAACGGCATGTCAAATTTCAATTTGAATGTCTAGACCATGCCCAACGGCATGTCGAATTTCATAACTTCTATTTCTAAACCATGCCCAACGACATGTCAAATTTCAATTTCAATTTCTAGACCATGCCCAATCGGCATGTCAAATTTCATAACTTCAATTTCTAAACCATGCCCAACGGCATATCAAATTTGAATTTCCATTTCTACACCATGCCCAACGGCATGTCACATTCCAATATCTAATCCATGCCCAAACGGCATGTCAATTTCATAATTTCAATTTCTAAGCCATGCCCAACGGCATGTCAACTTTCAATTTCAATTTCTAGACCATGCCCAATCGGCATCTCGAATTTCATAATTTCAATTTCTAAACCATGCCAAACGGCATGTCAAATTTCAATTTCAATTTCTAGACCATGCCCAACGGCATGTCAAATTTTAATTTCAATTTCTAGACCATGCCCAACGGCATGTTACACTCCAATTTCTAATCCATGCCCAAACGGCATATCAAATTTGAATTTCAATTTCTAGACCATGCCCAACGGCATGTCAAATTTTAATTTCAATTTCTAGACCATGCCCAACGGCATGTTACACTCCAATTTCTAATCCATGCCCAAACGGCATGTCAATTTCATAATTTCAATTTCTAAGCCATGCCCAACGGCATGTCAACTTTCAATTTCAATTTCTAGACCATGCCCAATCGGCATCTCGAATTTCATAATTTCAATTTCTAAACCATGCCAAACGGCATGTCAAATTTCAATTTCAATTTCTAGACCATGCCCAACGGCATGTCAAATTTCAATTTCTATTTCTAAACCATGCCCAACGGCATGTCGAATTTCATAACTTCAATTTCTAAACCATACCCAACGGCATGTCAAATTTCAATTTCAATTTCTAAACCATGACCAATCAGCATGTCAAATTTCATAACTTCAATTTCTAAACCATGCCCAAACGGCATGTCAAATTTCAATTTGAATGTCTAGACCATGCCCAACGGCATGTCACATTCCAATTTCTAATCCATGCCCAAACGGCATGTCGATTTCATAATTTCAATTTCTAAACCATGCCCAATCGGCATGTCAAATTTCAATTTCTAATCCATGCCCGAACGACATGTCAATTTCATAATTTCAATTTCTAAATCATGCCCAACGGCATGTCAACTTGCAATTTCAATTTCTAGGCCATGCCCAATCGGCATGTCAAATTTCATAACTTCAATTTCTAAACCATGCCCAACGGCATGTCAAATTTCAATTTCAATATCTATACCATGCCCAGCGGCATGTCAAATTTCAATTTCTAATCCATGCCCAAACGGCATGTCAATTTCATAATTTCATTTTCTAAGCCATGCCCAACGACATGCCAACTTTCAATTTCAATTTCTAGACCATGCCCGACGGCATGTCACCTTTCAATTTCAATTTCTAGACCATGCTCAATCGGCATGTCAAATTTCATAACTTCAATTTCTAAACCATACCCAACGGCATGTCAAATTTCAATTTCAATTTCTAGACCATGCCCAATCGGCATCTCGAATTTCTTAATTTCAATTTCTAAACCATGCCAAACGGCATGTCAAATTTCAATTTCAATTTCTAGACCATGCCCAACGGCATGTCAAATTTTAATTTCAATTTCTAGACCATGCCCAACGGCATGTTACACTCCAATTTCTAATCCATGCCCAAACGGCATGTCAATTTTATAATTTCAATTTCTAAACCATGCCCAATCGGCATGTCAAATTTCAATTTCTAATCCATGCCCAAACGGCATGTCAATTTCATAATTTCTATTTCTAAACGATGCACATCGGCATGTCGACTTTCAATTTCAATTTCAATTTCTAGACCAAGCCCAACGGCATGTCAAATTTCAATTACAATTTCTAGACCATGCCCAACGACATGTCAACTTTCAATTTCAATTTCAATTTCAATTTCTAGACCATGCCCAACGGCATGTCAAATTTCAATTTCAACTTCTAGACCATGCCCAACGGCATGTCACGCCCCAATTTCTAATCCATGCCCAAACGGCATGTCAATTTCATAATTTCAATTTCTAATCCATGCCCAAACGGCATGTCAAATTTCAATTTCAATTTCTAGACCATGCCAATCGGCATGTCGAATTTCATAACTTCTATTTCTAAACCATGCCCAACGGCATGTCAAATTTCAATTTCAATTTCTAGACCATGCCCAACGGCATGTCAAATTTCAATTTCAATTTCTGGACCATGCCCAACGGCATGTCAAATTTCAATTTCAATTTCTAGACCATGCCCAACGGCATGTCACATTCCAATTTCTAATCCATGCCCAAACGGCATGTCAATTTCATAATTTCAATTTCTAAACCATGCCCAATCGGCATGTCAAATTTCAATTTCTAATCCATGCCCGAACGACATGTCAATTTCATAATTTCAATTTCTAAATCATGCCCAACGGCATGTCAACTTTCAATTTCAATTTCTAGACCATGCCCAATCGGCATGTCAAATTTCATAACTTCAATTTCTAAACCATGCCCAACGGCATGTCAAATTTCAATTTTAATATCTATACCATGCCCAGCGGCATGTCAAATTTCAATTTCTAATCCATGCCCAAACGGCATGTCAATTTCATAATTTCATTTTCTAAGCCATGCCCAACGACATGCCAACTTTCAATTTCAATTTCTAGACCATGCCCGACGGCATGTCACCTTTCAATTTCAATTTCTAGACCATGCCCAATCGGCATGTCAAATTTCATAACTTCAATTTCTAAACCATACCCAACGGCATGTCAAATTTCAATTTCAATTTCTAGACCATGCCCAACGGCATGTCAAATTTCAATTTCAATTTCTAGACCATGCCCAATCGGCATGTCAAATTTCCTTCAATTTCTAAACCATGCCCAAGGGCATATCAAATTTCAATTTCCATTTCTAGACCATGCCCAACGGCATGTCACATTCCAATATCTAATCCATGCCCAAACGGCATGTCAATTTCATAATTTCAATTTCTAAGCCATGCCCAACGGCATGTCAACTTTCAATTTCAATTTCTAGACCTTGCCCAATCGGCATGAAGAATTTCATAATTTCAATTTCTAAACCATGCCCAACGGCATGTCAAATTTCAATTTCAATTTCTAGACCATGCGCAACGGCATGTCAAATTTCAATTTCAATTTCTGGACCATGCCCAACGGCATGTCAAATTTCAATTTCAATTTCTAGACCATGCCCAACGGCATGTCAAATTTCAATTTCAATTTCTGGACCATGCCCAACGGCATGTCAAATTTCAATTTCAATTTCTAGACCATGCCCAACGGCATGTCACATTCCAATTTCTAATCCATGCCCAAACGGCATGTCAATTTCATAATTTCAATTTCTAAACCATGCCCAATCGGCATGTGAAATTTCAATTTCTAATCCATGCCCAAACGGCATGTCAATTTCATAATTTCAATTTCTAAACCATGCCCAACGGCATGTCAACTTTCCATTTCTAGTTCAATTTCTAGACCAAGCCCAACGACGTGTCAAATTTCAATTTCAATTTCTAGACCATGCCCAACGGCATGTCATATTCCAATTTCTAAACCATGCCCAAACGGCATGTCAATTTTATAATTTCAATTTCTAAACCATGCCCAATCGGCATGTCACATTTCAATTTCTAATCCATGCCCGAACGACATGTCAATTTCATAATTTCAATTTCTAAATCATGCCCAACGGCATGTCAACTTTTAATTTCAATTTCTAGACCATGCCCAACGGCATGTCAAATTTCAATTTCAATATCTATACCATGCCCAGCGGCATGTCAAATTTCAATTTCTAATCCATGCCCAAACGGCATGTCAATTTCATAATTTCATTTTCTAAGCCATGCCCAACGACATGCCAACTTTCAATTTCAATTTCTAGACCATGCCCGACGGCATGTCACCTTTCAATTTCAATTTCTAGACCATGCCCAATCGGCATGTCAAATTTCATAACTTCAATTTCTAAACCATACCCAACGGCATGTCAAATTTCAATTTCAATTTCTAGACCATGCCCAACGACATGTCAAATTTCAATTTCAATTTCTAGACCATGCCCAACGGCATGTCACATTCCAATTTCTAATCCATGCCCAAACGGCATGTCAATTTCATAATTTCAATTTCTAAACCATGCCCAATCGGCATGTCAAATTTCAATTTCTAATCCATGCCCAAACGACATGTCAATTTCATAATTTGAATTTCTAAACCATGCCCAACGACATGTCAACTTTCAATTTCAATTTCTAGACCATGCCCAATCGGCATGTCGAATTTCATAACTTCAATTTCTAAACCATGCCCAACGGCATGTCAAATTTCAATTTCAATTTCTAGACCATGCCCAATCGGCATGTCAAATTTCATAACTTCAATTTCTAAACCATGCCCAACGGCATATCAAATTTCAATTTCCATTTCTAGACCATGCCCAACGGCATGTCACATTCCAATATCTAATCCATGCCCAAACGTCATGTCAATTTCATAATTTCAATTTCTAAGCCATGCCCAACGGCATGTCAACTTTCAATTTCAATTTCTAGACCTTGCCCAATCGGCATGAAGAATTTCATAATTTCAATTTCTAAACCATGCCCAACGGCATGTCAAATTTCAATTTCAATTTCTAGACCATGCCCAACGGCATGTCAAATTTCAATTTCAATTTCTGGACCATGCCCGACGGCATGTCAAATTTCAATTTCAATTTCTGGACCATGCCCAACGGCATGTCAAATTTCAATTTCAATTTCTAGACCATGCCCAACGGCATGTCACATTCCAATTTCTAATCCATGCCCAAACGGCATGTCAATTTCATATTTTCAATTTCTAAACCATGCCCAATCGGCATGTGAAATTTCAATTTCTAATCCATGCCCAAACGGCATGTCAATTTCATAATTTCAATTTCTAAACCATGCCCAACGGCATGTCAACTTTCCATTTCTAGTTCAATTTCTAGACCAAGCCCAACGACGTGTCAAATTTCAATTTCAATTTCTAGACCATGCCCAACGGCATGTCATATTCCAATTTCTAAACCATGCCCAAACGGCATGTCAATTTTATAATTTCAATTTCTAAACCATGCCCAATCGGCATGTCAAATTTCAATTTCTAATCCATGCCCGAACGACATGTCAATTTCATAATTTCAATTTCTAAATCATGCCCAACGGCATGTCAACTTTTAATTTCAATTTCTAGACCATGCCCAACGGCATGTCAAATTTCAATTTCAATATCAATACCATGCCCAGCGGCATGTCAAATTTCAATTTCTAATCCATGCCCAAACGGCATGTCAATTTCATAATTTCATTTTCTAAGCCATGCCCAACGACATGCCAACTTTCAATTTCAATTTCTAGACCATGCCCGACGGCATGTCACCTTTCAATTTCAATTTCTAGACCATGCCCAATCGGCATGTCAAATTTCATAACTTCAATTTCTAAACCATACCCAACGGCATGTCAAATTTCAATTTCAATTTCTAGACCATGCCCAACGGCATGTCAAATTTCAATCTCAATTTCTAGACCATGCCCAACGGCATGTCACATTCCAATTTCTAATCCATGCCCAAACGGCATGTCAATTTCATAATTTCAATTTCTAAACCATGCCCAATCGGCATGTCAAATTTCAATTTCTAATCCATGCCCAAACGACATGTCAATTTCATAATTTGAATTTCTAAACCATGCCCAACGACATGTCAACTTTCAATTTCAATTTCTAGACCATGCCCAATCGGCATGTCGAATTTCATAACTTCAATTTCTAAACCATGCCCAACGGCATGTCAAATTTCAATTTCAATTTCTAGACCATGCCCAATCGGCATGTCAAATTTCATAACTTCAATTTCTAAACCATGCCCAACGGCATATCAAATTTCAATTTCCATTTCTAGACCATGCCCAACGGCATGTCACATTCCAATATCTAATCCATGCCCAAACGGCATGTCAATTTCATAATTTCAATTTCTAAGCCATGCCCAACGGCATGTCAACTTTCAATTTCAATTTCTAGACCATGCCCAATCGGCATGTCGAATTTCATAATTTCAATTTCTAAACCATGCCCAACGGCATGTCAAATTTCAATTTCAATTTCTAGGCCATGCCCAACGGCATGTCAAATTTTAATTTCAATTTCTAGACCATGCCCAACGGCATGTTACACTCCAATTTCTTATCCATGCCCAAACGGCATGTCAATTATATAATTTCAATTTCTAAACCATGCCAAATCGGCATGTCAAATTTCAATTTCTAATCCATGCCCAAACGGCATGTCAAATTTTAATTTCTAATCCAAACCCAATCGGCATGTCAAATTTCTATTTCTAATCCATGCCCAAACGGCATGTCAATTTCATAATTTCAATTTCTAAACCATGCACAACGGCATGTCAACTTTCAATTTCAATTTCAATTTCTAGACCAAGCCCAACGACATGCCAAATTTCAATTACAATTTCTAGACCATGCCCAACGGCATGTCAAATTTTAATTTCAATTTCTAAACCATGCCCAACGGCATGTCACACTCCAATTTCTAATCCATGCCCAAACGGCATGTCAATTTTATAATTTCAATTTCTAAATCTTGCCCAATCGGCATGTCAAATTTCAATTTCTAATCCATGTCCAAACGGCATGTCAATTTCATAATTTCAATTTCTAAACCATGCCCAACGGCATGTCAATTTCAATTTCAATTTCAATTTCTAGACCAAGCCCAACGGCATGTCAAATTTCAATTTCAATTTCTAGACCATGCCCAATGGCATGTCACATTCCAATTTCTAAACCATGCCCAAACGGCATGTCAATTTTATAATTTCAATTTCTAAACCATGCCCAATCGGCATGTCAAATTTCAATTTCTAATCCATGCCCAAACAGCATGTCAATTTCATAATTTCAATTTCTAAACCATGCCCAACGGCATGTCAACTTTCAATTTCAATTTCAATTTCTAGACCATGCCCAACTGCATGTCAAATTTCAATTTCAATTTCTGGACCATGCCCAACGGCATGTCAAATTTCAATTTCAATTTCTAGACCATGCCCAACGGCATGTCAAATTTCAATTTAAATTTCTGGAGCATGCCCAACGGCATGTCAAATTTCAATTTCAATTTCTAGACCATGCCCAACGGCATGTCATATTCCAATTTCTAATCCATGCCCAAACGGCATGTCAATTTCATAATTTCAATTTCTAAACCATGCCCAATCGGCATGTCAAATTTCAATTTCTAATCCATGCCCAAACGGCATGTCAATTTCATAATTTCAATTTCTAAACCGTGCCCAACGGCATGTCAACTTTCCATTTCTAGTTCAATTTCTAGACCAAGCCCAACGGCATGTCAAATTTCAATTTCAATTTCTAGACCATGCCCAACGGCATGTCACATTCCAATTTCTAAACCATGCCCAAACGGCATGTCAATTTTATAATTTCAATTTCTAAACCATGCCCAATCGGCATGTCAAATTTCAATTTCTAATCCATGCCCAACCGCATGTCAAATTCATAATTTCGATTTCTAAACCATGCCCAAGGGCATGTCAACTTTCAATTTCTAGACCATGCCCAACGGCATGTCAAATTTCAATTTCAATTCTACACCTTGCCCAACGGCATGTCACATTCCAATATCTAATCCATGCCCAAACGGCATGTCAATTTCATAATTTCAATTTCTAAGCCATGCCCAACGGCATGTCAACTTTCAATTTCAATTTCTAGACCATGCCCAATCGGCATCTCGAATTTCATAATTTCAATTTCTAAACCATGCCAAACGGCATGTCAAATTTCAATTTCAATTTCTAGACCAAGCCCAACGGCATGTCAAATTTCAATTACAACTTCTAGACCATGCCCAACGGCATGTCAAATTTTAATTTGAATTTCTAGACCATGCCCAACGGCATGTCAGACTCCAATTTCTAATCCATGCCCAAACGGCATGTCAATTTTATAATTTCAATTTCTAAACCATGCCCAATCAGCATGTCAAATTTCAATTTCTAATCCATGCCCAAACTGCATGTCAAATTCATAATTTCAATTTCTAAACCATGCCCAAGGGCATGTCAACTTTCAATTTCTAGACCATGCCCAACGGCATGTCAAATTTCAATTTCAACTTCTAGACCATGCCCAACGGCATGTCACACTCCAATTTCTAATCCATGCCCAAACGGCATGTCAATTTCATAATTTCAATTTCTAAGCCATGCCCAACGGCATGTCAACTTTCAATTTCAATTTCTAGACCATGCCCAATCGGCATGTCGAATTTCATAACTTCAATTTCTAAACCATGCCCAACGGCATATCAAATTTCAATTTCAATTTCTAGACCATGCCCAATCGGCATGTCGAATTTCATAACTTCAATTTCTAAACCATGCCCAACGGCATGTCAAATTTCAATTTCAATTTCTAGACCATGCCCAATCGGCATGTCAAATTTCAATTTCAATTCTACACCATGCCCAACGGCATGTCACATTCCAATATCTAATCCATGCCCAAACGGCATGTCAATTTCATAATTTCAATTTCTAAGCCATGCCCAACGGCATGTCAACTTTCAATTTCAATTTCTAGACCATGCCCAATCGGCATCTCGAATTTCATAATTTCAATTTCTAAACCATGCCAAACGGCATGTCAAATTTCAATTTCAATTTCTAGACCAAGCCCAACGGCATGTCAAATTTCAATTACAACTTCTAGACCATGCCCAACGGCATGTCAAATTTTAATTTGAATTTCTAGACCATGCCCAACGGCATGTCACACTCCAATTTCTAATCCATGCCCAAACGGCATGTCAATTTTATAATTTCAATTTCTAAACCATGCCCAATCGGCATGTCAAATTTCAATTTCTAATCCATGCCCAAACGGCATGTCAATTTCATAATTTCAATTTCTAAACCATGCCCAACGGCATGTCAACTTTCCATTTCTAGTTCAATTTCTAGACCAAGCCCAACGGCATGTCAAATTTCAATTTCAATTTCTAGACCATGCCCAACGGCATGTCACATTCCAATTTCTAAACCATGCCCAAACGGCATGTCAATTTTATAATTTCAATTTCTAAACCATGCCCAATCGGCATGTCAAATTTCAATTTCTAATCCATGCCCAACTGCATGTCAAATTCATAATTTCAATTTCTAAACCATGCCCAAGGGCATGTCAACTTTCAATTTCTAGACCATGCCCAACGGCATGTCAAATTTCAATTTCAATTCTACACCATGCCCAACGGCATGTCACATTCCAATATCTAATCCATGCCCAAACGGCATGTCAATTTCATAATTTCAATTTCTAAGCCATGCCCAACGGCATGTCAACTTTCAATTTCAATTTCTAGACCATGCCCAATCGGCATCTCGAATTTCATAATTTCAATTTCTAAACCATGCCAAACGGCATGTCAAATTTCAATTTCAATTTCTAGACCAAGCCCAACGGCATGTCAAATTTCAATTACAACTTCTAGACCATGCCCAACGGCATGTCAAATTTTAATTTGAATTTCTAGACCATGCCCAACGGCATGTCACACTCCAATTTCTAATCCATGCCCAAACGGCATGTCAATTTTATAATTTCAATTTCTAAACCATGCCCAATCGGCATGTCAAATTTCAATTTCTAATCCATGCCCAAACTGCATGTCAAATTCATAATTTCAATTTCTAAACCATGCCCAAGGGCATGTCAACTTTCAATTTCTAGACCATGCCCAACGGCATGTCAAATTTCAATTTCAACATCTAGACCATGCCCAACGGATGTCACACTCCAATTTCTAATCCATGCCCAAACGGCATGTCAATTTCATAATTTCAATTTCTAAGCCATGCCCAACGGCATGTCAACTTTCAATTTCAATTTCTAGACCATGCCCAATCGGCATGTCGAATTTCATAACTTCAATTTCTAAACCATGCCCAACGGCATGTCAAATTACAATTTCAATTTCTAGACCATGCCCAATCGGCATGTCAAATTTCATAACTTCAATTTCTAAACCATGCCCAACGGCATATCAAATTTGAATTTCCATTTCTACACCATGCCCAACGGCATGTCACATTCCAATATCTAATCCATGCCCAAACGGCATGTCAATTTCATAATTTCAATTTCTAAGCCATGCCCAACGGCATGTCAACTTTCAATTTCAATTTCTAGACCATGCCCAATCGGCATCTCGAATTTCATAATTTCAATTTCTAAACCATGCCAAACGGCATGTCAAATTTCAATTTCAATTTCTATACCATGCCCAACGGCATGTCAAATTTTAATTTCAATTTCTAGACCATGCCCAACGGCATGTTACACTCCAATTTCTAATCCATGCCCAAACGGCATGTCAATTTTATAATTTCAATTTCTAAACCATGCCCAATCGGCATGTCAAATTTCAATTTCTAATCCATGCCCAAACGGCATGTCAATTTCATAATTTCTATTTCTAAACGATGCACAATGGCATGTCCACTTTCAATTTCAATTTCAATTTCTAGACCAAGCCCAACGGCATGTCAAATTTCAATTACAATTTCTAGACCATGCCCAACGACATGTCAACTTTCAATTTCAATTTCAATTTCAATTTCTAGACCATGCCCAACGGCATGTCAAATTTCAATTTCAACTTCATGCCCAAACGGCATGTCAATTTCATAATTTCAATTTCTAATCCATGCCCAAACGGCATGTCAATGTCAACTTTCAATTTCAATTTCTAGACCATGCCCAATCGGCATGTCGAATTTCATAACTTCTATTTCTAAACCATGCCCAACGGCATGTCAAATTTCAATTTCAATTTCTAGACCATGCCCAACGGCATGTCAAATTTCAATTTCAATTTCTGGACCATGCCCAACGGCATGTCAAATTTCAATTTCAATTTCAATTTCTAGACCATGCCCAACGGCATGTCACATTCCAATTTCTAATCCATGCCCAAACGGCATGTCAATTTCATAATTTCAATTTCTGAACCATGCCCAATCGGCATGTCAAATTTCAATTTCTAATCCATGCCCGAACGACATGTCAATTTCATAATTTCAATTTCTAAATCATGCCCAACGGCATGTCAACTTTCAATTTCAATTTCTAGACCATGCCCAATCGACATGTCAAATTTCATAACTTCAATTTCTAAACCATGCCCAACGGCATGTCAAATTTCAATTTCAATATCTATACCATGCCCAGCGCATGTCAAATTTCAATTTCTAATCCATGCCCAAACGGCATGTCAATTTCATAATTTCATTTTCTAAGCCATGCCCAACGACATGCCAACTTTCAATTTCAATTTCTAGACCATGCCCGACGGCATGTCACCTTTCAATTTCAATTTCTAGACCATGCCCAATCGGCATGTCAAATTTCATAACTTCAATTTCTAAACCATACCCAACGGCATGTCAAATTTCAATTTCAATTTCTAGACCATGCCCAACGGCATGTCACATTCCAATTTCTAAACCATGCCCAAACGGCATGTCAATTTTATAATTTCAATTTCTAAACCATGCCCAATCGGCATGTCAAATTTCAATTTCAATTTCTAGACCATGCCCAACGGCATGTCACATTCCAATTTCTAAACCATGCCCAAACGGCATGTCAATTTTATAATTTCAATTTCTAAACCATGCCCAATCGGCATGTCAAATTTCAATTTCTAATCCATGCCCAACCGCATGTCAAATTCATAATTTCGATTTCTAAACCATGCCCAAGGGCATGTCAACTTTCAATTTCTAGACCATGCCCAACGGCATGTCAAATTTCAATTTCAATTCTACACCTTGCCCAACGGCATGTCACATTCCAATATCTAATCCATGCCCAAACGGCATGTCAATTTCATAATTTCAATTTCTAAGCCATGCCCAACGGCATGTCAACTTTCAATTTCAATTTCTAGACCATGCCCAATCGGCATCTCGAATTTCATAATTTCAATTTCTAAACCATGCCAAACGGCATGTCAAATTTCAATTTCAATTTCTAGACCAAGCCCAACGGCATGTCAAATTTCAATTACAACTTCTAGACCATGCCCAACGGCATGTCAAATTTTAATTTGAATTTCTAGACCATGCCCAACGGCATGTCAGACTCCAATTTCTAATCCATGCCCAAACGGCATGTCAATTTTATAATTTCAATTTCTAAACCATGCCCAATCGGCATGTCAAATTTCAATTTCTAATCCATGCCCAAACTGCATGTCAAATTCATAATTTCAATTTCTAAACCATGCCCAAGGGCATGTCAACTTTCAATTTCTAGACCATGCCCAACGGCATGTCAAATTTCAATTTCAACTTCTAGACCATGCCCAACGGCATGTCACACTCCAATTTCTAATCCATGCCCAAACGGCATGTCAATTTCATAATTTCAATTTCTAAGCCATGCCCAACGGCATGTCAACTTTCAATTTCAATTTCTAGACCATGCCCAATCGGCATGTCGAATTTCATAACTTCAATTTCTAAACCATGCCCAACGGCATATCAAATTTCAATTTCAATTTCTAGACCATGCCCAATCGGCATGTCGAATTTCATAACTTCAATTTCTAAACCATGCCCAACGGCATGTCAAATTTCAATTTCAATTTCTAGACCATGCCCAATCGGCATGTCAGATTTCATAACTTCAATTTCTAAACCATGCCCAACGGCATATCAAATTTGAATTTCCATTTCTACACCATGCCCAACGGCATGTCACATTCCAATATCTAATCCATGCCCAAACGGCATGTCAATTTCATAATTTCAATTTCTAAGCCATGCCCAACGGCATGTCAACTTTCAATTTCAATTTCTAGACCATGCCCAATCGGCATCTCGAATTTCATAATTTCAATTTCCAAACCATGCCAAACGGCATGTCAAATTTCAATTTCAATTTCTAGACCATGCCCAACGGCATGCCAAATTTCAATTACAATTTCTAGACCATGCCCAACGGCATGTCAAATTTTAATTTGAATTTCTAAACCATGCCCAACGGCATGTCACACTCCAATTTCTAATCCATGCCCAAACGGCATGTCAATTTTATAATTTCAATTTCTAAATCATGCCCAATCGGCATGTCAAATTTCAATTTCTAATCCATGCCCAAACGGCATGTCAATTTCATAATTTCAATTTCTAAACAATGCCCAACGGCATGTCAACTTTCAATTTCAATTTCAATTTCTAGACCAAGCCCAACGGCATGTCAAATTTCAATTTCAATTTCTAGACCATGCCCAACGGCATGTCACATTCCAATTTCAATTTCAATTTCAATTTCTAGACCATGCCCAATGGCATGTCACATTCCAATTTCTAAACCATGCCCAAACGGCATGTCAATTTTATAATTTCAATTTCTAAACCATGCCCAATCGGCATGTCAAATTTCAATTTCTAATCCATGCCCAAACGGCATGTCAATTTCATAATTTCAATTTCTAAACCATGCCCAACGGCATGTCAACTTTCCATTTCTAGTTCAATTTCTAGACCAAGCCCAACGGCATGTCAAATTTCAATTTCAATTTCTAGACCATGCCCAACGGCATGTCACATTCCAATTTCTAAACCATGCCCAAACGGCATGTCAATTTTATAATTTCAATTTCTAAACCATGCCCAATCGGCATGTCAAATTTCAATTTCTAATCCATGCCCAACTGCATGTCAAATTCATAATTTCAATTTCTAAACCATGCCCAAGGGCATGTCAACTTTCAATTTCTAGACCATGCCCAACGGCATGTCAAATTTCAATTTCAATTCTACACCATGCCCAACGGCATGTCACATTCCAATATCTAATCCATGCCCAAACGGCATGTCAATTTCATAATTTCAATTTCTAAGCCATGCCCAACGGCATGTCAACTTTCAATTTCAATTTCTAGACCATGCCCAATCGGCATCTCGAATTTCATAATTTCAATTTCTAAACCATGCCAAACGGCATGTCAAATTTCAATTTCAATTTCTAGACCAAGCCCAACGGCATGTCAAATTTCAATTACAACTTCTAGACCATGCCCAACGGCATGTCAAATTTTAATTTGAATTTCTAGACCATGCCCAACGGCATGTCACACTCCAATTTCTAATCCATGCCCAAACGGCATGTCAATTTTATAATTTCAATTTCTAAACCATGCCCAATCGGCATGTCAAATTTCAATTTCTAATCCATGCCCAAACTGCATGTCAAATTCATAATTTCAATTTCTAAACCATGCCCAAGGGCATGTCAACTTTCAATTTCTAGACCATGCCCAACGGCATGTCAAATTTCAATTTCAACATCTAGACCATGCCCAACGGATGTCACACTCCAATTTCTAATCCATGCCCAAACGACATGTCAATTTCATAATTTCAATTTCTAAGCCATGCCCAACGGCATGTCAACTTTCAATTTCAATTTCTAGACCATGCCCAATCGGCATGTCGAATTTCATAACTTCAATTTCTAAACCATGCCCAACGGCATGTCAAATTACAATTTCAATTTCTAGACCATGCCCAATCGGCATGTCAAATTTCATAACTTCAATTTCTAAACCATGCCCAACGGCATATCAAATTTGAATTTCCATTTCTACACCATGCCCAACGGCATGTCACATTCCAATATCTAATCCATGCCCAAACGGCATGTCAATTTCATAATTTCAATTTCTAAGCCATGCCCAACGGCATGTCAACTTTCAATTTCAATTTCTAGACCATGCCCAATCGGCATCTCGAATTTCATAATTTCAATTTCTAAACCATGCCAAACGGCATGTCAAATTTCAATTTCAATTTCTAGACCATGCCCAACGGCATGTCAAATTTTAATTTCAATTTCTAGACCATGCCCAACGGCATGTTACACTCCAATTTCTAATCCATGCCCAAACGGCATGTCAATTTTATAATTTCAATTTCTAAACCATGCCCAATCGGCATGTCAAATTTCAATTTCTAATCCATGCCCAAACGGCATGTCAATTTCATAATTTCTATTTCTAAACGATGCACAATGGCATGTCCACTTTCAATTTCAATTTCAATTTCTAGACCAAGCCCAACGGCATGTCAAATTTCAATTACAATTTCTAGACCATGCCCAACGACATGTCAACTTTCAATTTCAATTTCAATTTCAATTTCTAGACCATGCCCAACGGCATGTCAAATTTCAATTTCAACTTCATGCCCAAACGGCATGTCAATTTCATAATTTCAATTTCTAATCCATGCCCAAACGGCATGTCAATGTCAACTTTCAATTTCAATTTCTAGACCATGCCCAATCGGCATGTCGAATTTCATAACTTCTATTTCTAAACCATGCCCAACGGCATGTCAAATTTCAATTTCAATTTCTAGACCATGCCCAACGGCATGTCACATTCCAATTTCTAAACCATGCCCAAACGGCATGTCAATTTTATAATTTCAATTTCTAAACCATGCCCAATCGGCATGTCAAATTTCAATTTCTAATCCATGCCCAACTGCATGTCAAATTCATAATTTCAATTTCTAAACCATGCCCAAGGGCATGTCAACTTTCAATTTCTAGACCATGCCCAACGGCATGTCAAATTTCAATTTCAATTCTACACCATGCCCAACGGCATGTCACATTCCAATATCTAATCCATGCCCAAACGGCATGTCAATTTCATAATTTCAATTTCTAAGCCATGCCCAACGGCATGTCAACTTTCAATTTCAATTTCTAGACCATGCCCAATCGGCATCTCGAATTTCATAATTTCAATTTCTAAACCATGCCAAACGGCATGTCAAATTTCAATTTCAATTTCTAGACCAAGCCCAACGGCATGTCAAATTTCAATTACAACTTCTAGACCATGCCCAACGGCATGTCAAATTTTAATTTGAATTTCTAGACCATGCCCAACGGCATGTCACACTCCAATTTCTAATCCATGCCCAAACGGCATGTCAATTTTATAATTTCAATTTCTAAACCATGCCCAATCGGCATGTCAAATTTCAATTTCTAATCCATGCCCAAACTGCATGTCAAATTCATAATTTCAATTTCTAAACCATGCCCAAGGGCATGTCAACTTTCAATTTCTAGACCATGCCCAACGGCATGTCAAATTTCAATTTCAACATCTAGACCATGCCCAACGGATGTCACACTCCAATTTCTAATCCATGCCCAAACGACATGTCAATTTCATAATTTCAATTTCTAAGCCATGCCCAACGGCATGTCAACTTTCAATTTCAATTTCTAGACCATGCCCAATCGGCATGTCGAATTTCATAACTTCAATTTCTAAACCATGCCCAACGGCATGTCAAATTACAATTTCAATTTCTAGACCATGCCCAATCGGCATGTCAAATTTCATAACTTCAATTTCTAAACCATGCCCAACGGCATATCAAATTTGAATTTCCATTTCTACACCATGCCCAACGGCATGTCACATTCCAATATCTAATCCATGCCCAAACGGCATGTCAATTTCATAATTTCAATTTCTAAGCCATGCCCAACGGCATGTCAACTTTCAATTTCAATTTCTAGACCATGCCCAATCGGCATCTCGAATTTCATAATTTCAATTTCTAAACCATGCCAAACGGCATGTCAAATTTCAATTTCAATTTCTAGACCATGCCCAACGGCATGTCAAATTTTAATTTCAATTTCTAGACCATGCCCAACGGCATGTTACACTCCAATTTCTAAT
Source organism: Viola odorata (assembly GCA_963691705.1). Taxonomy (NCBI): domain Eukaryota; kingdom Viridiplantae; phylum Streptophyta; class Magnoliopsida; order Malpighiales; family Violaceae; genus Viola; species Viola odorata. The sequence continues at coordinate 18,138,580 of OY829541.1, forward strand.
CCATGCCCAAACGGCATGTCAATTTTATAATTTCAATTTCTAAACCATGCCCAATCGGCATGTCAAATTTCAATTTCTAATCCATGCCCAAACGGCATGTCAATTTCATAATTTCTATTTCTAAACGATGCACAATGGCATGTCCACTTTCAATTTCAATTTCAATTTCTAGACCAAGCCCAACGGCATGTCAAATTTCAATTACAATTTCTAGACCATGCCCAACGACATGTCAACTTTCAATTTCAATTTCAATTTCAATTTCTAGACCATGCCCAACGGCATGTCAAATTTCAATTTCAACTTCATGCCCAAACGGCATGTCAATTTCATAATTTCAATTTCTAATCCATGCCCAAACGGCATGTCAATGTCAACTTTCAATTTCAATTTCTAGACCATGCCCAATCGGCATGTCGAATTTCATAACTTCTATTTCTAAACCATGCCCAACGGCATGTCAAATTTCAATTTCAATTTCTAGACCATGCCCAACGGTAGGGGTGTCAAAACGGGACTGCGGGACCGGTCCCGTCCCGGACCCGGCAGTCCCGAAGAAATACGGTCGGGACCAGTCCCGGTCCCGAAAAAAAACGGGACCAAAATCTGGTCCCGGTCCCGGCCCGTATAAGAATCCGGGACCACGGGACCAGTCCCGAAAAAAATGGTCCCGGGAAAAAATGTCCTATTTTTTTTTTTTTTTCTTTTTAAACATGAAAAAAACCTTCTGCAAAAATGATAATCAACCACAATAATCATATAATTAACCATACCATGACATCAATACTGTTATAACATCCAAATCAGCAATATCAAAGACATCCAAATCAACACTAGAAATAAAGATTCAAAATCCAAAACAGCAAACAACACAGGAATTCTCTCCAATGTCTCCAAATTTCCAATGTCTGTGAAGCACACTAATGCAAGCAAAAAACAAAAGATGAGATGCGTGTCTGGTAGAAAAGAATAAGGAAGTCGTGGGGTACTGAAGAGAAAGAAAGCCTGGACAAATGTTTTGAATAAAATTTCAGCGTGCATACAACCACAATTCCAGTGAGGAATTCTCTCCATCCAAATCAGCGTGCATAAAAAGGTGGCAATCTTACTCTCAATTCTCTCCAATATCTCCACCACCTTCGACCTCTAATTCTATCACATTTAAACAAAGATTGTCGAACTTATTTTTCACATCTGCACAAACATATCACAAACACATAATTATAAATGAGTAATACGCAAATGAATAATTAACTTAAACATATTAAAACAAGATTACCTTCAGCTCCATACAACCAATCCCTAGTGCAAATTAGAGCCTCAACAATTTCCGGTAAAAGTGCACTTCTATATTGATCAAGTACTCTACCACCATTGCTAAATGCACTCTCAGAAGCTACGGTTGAAATCGGAATGGCAAGAATATCACGAGCCATTGCAGCAACTCCAGGAAATCGAAACTGACTAGACTTCCAAAACTCTAAAATATCCAAAGGAATTCTCCTATCAATCCTTTGATCATCCAAATATTGGTCAAGCTCTGACTTTTGAGGCATACCATCCATGTCAATCGCATCAAATTCCTATAAAAGAAATAAATTTATCAAACACATATTTAAACAAAACTAAACCAAATTAAAGCATACATTTTTTTTTTTGAAGGGAAATTAAAGCATACATTTGAAACAAATTTATATATAACATACCATTAATCTACTAGTAGTATGTCTAGGAAGGACTTCCATTGCTTGAGACATTGAAGTGGATGAGGAAGGATGATCAATTGATGAGGAAGTCGATGCACCTTGAGATGAACTTGTAGGTGGTGTAGCATACTCCATGAAAAGTAGTCCCAACTTTTCCTTTAGAGAGTTAGCCTTAGAAGGCCCAACATACTCACCATAAACCTTTTTAAAGCACCACTCAACAAAAGAAAATTTATATCGGGGATCTAAAATGACTGCAAAAGCTAAAATCTCGCTAAAATCCCCCCAATACTTGTTAAATTTTGCATACATAGGTGCTGCCATGGTCCTCATAAACTCTTCATCACTACCCATTGCTTCTGTCAAAGTCATATAAGCATCAAATACAGCAGGGAAGTACAGATTTGCAGTTGGATATTTAGTTCCCGAGAAAAGAACAGTCATATCATAAAAGACACCCAGGAACTTAGACACCTTCTCTACAATATCCCATTCAATTCTTGATGGACAACAAACTGTGAAATTTGTATCAATCAACGCTAAAGTTGTCAAAGCCCGGCGGTAGTACAGAGCACTCTCAAGCATGAGATAGGTTGAATTCCACCTAGTTGGAACATCTTGACTCAAACTTCTTTTACCATCAATTGAACAATCAGCAACACATTCTAAAAATTTTTTCTTCCTAGCTTGAGATCCTTTCACATACTTGACACTTTCTCTAACTTTCTTTACAGCAGGATCAACTACTTTTTCTTTCAAACCATCTTGAACATAAAGATTAATTATATGTGCACAACACCGAATGTGAACATAATCTTCATTACCAAACACCACTCCTCTATTCCTCAACTTTTCAATTAACAAATCAATACATGAGTCATTAGAAGTAGCATTATCCAAAGTCATTGCCATAACTCTTTTGTCTACCCCCCAAGCAGTCAAACATGATAAGAGTTTTTGAGATAAACACACACCATTGTGAGGAGGTGGCATATAACTAAAGTTTAAAAGTCTCTTATGAATCTTCCACTCTCTATCAATAAAATGGGCAGTCAAAGTAATATATCCTTCCGTTGTAATGGAGGTCCAACAGTCAGAAGTAAAGCTAATCTTACCCGGTGCTAGTTGCAACATGGCTAAAATTTTACTCTTCTCCCTCTTATACATTTTAAGCACATCAGTTCTACATGTATTTCTAGAACAAACACTAAAATCTTGCCCCCGGAGATAACGAAAAATGGTTCTTATACCCTCCCACTCAGTAAATTGAAAGGGAAGATCATGCTTGATAACACATTGTGCCAACAACTCTCTAAAAACTTCATTATCAAAATCATGCTTAACGAGATGACTCAATTGTGCATATGGTCCTACTATTTGAGACTGACCTGATTCGTGTTGACCAATTTGATGACAAACTCGATGATGCTTTTTCATGCCGTTAGTTCCATTACTAGACTTGTACTCGTACCTTGATCCACACTTCTTGCATTTCGACCAGCTACGACTGTCACTTTCAGTAGGTTCCACAAAATCAAAAAACTGCCACCACTTTGAGGTGCGACTTTTCTTCCTTTTATTGCTTGCTGCAGTTGTTGTAGTTGTACTTCCATTTGGACAATCATTGTTTTCTTCTTCATCTGATGGTGGAACACCATCTATTCGGGTATCCTCTATGTCATCCCTTTCCTCCTCTATTAGTATATTGGCTTCACTGTTAGTTTCCATCTACATTCGGGAAAAAAATTGTATATTAGTAACAATGACACATCATGGGCAGCAAACAAAACTTTTGTTTGATATTGGTTTAAAAGAAGTGTTGAGTAAAATTTGAAAGAAGCACAAAATATTATTTTTTGACCGATTTTCAAGGGGGCTGATCGTGCTCTTAGTTAAGAATGGCATCATATTCCAAATCTTGGATCATTTTATCATGTAATTATTAACCTTTTGATAATATACTAGTCATAATCAATTTAATTTATCAAGAATACTATTCTCTTTCAACGTGGGTGCTACCCTTTTTAAAAAAAGCTTTAATTAGAGTCAAGCTATATATCTATACATCATTTATATATTGTATATATTGGACAAAACTTATAAAAAATATGTATGATTAGGTATTAATTAGAAGCAGGTAAGGAGAAAAATATGTATGATTAGGTATTAAATCTTTTATCTTTTCAGCTCAACCTTCCTGGTATGCTCATCAAACAAGACTTTTTTTTCTTTCTAGTTTATACTGTAGTTTCCAAATTACAACTTCTATTAAGGTTTTAAGGCTTAATTTGATTTAGTTGGATTTTATTTAACTGCAATAAAATAAAATAAGGTCCTCAACATTTACAACATAAAACAAATGAAAATTGTATAAAGCATTAGCATGATAAACTTAAAAAAGCGTCCAGTGTCAAGTTTTAGAGCTATTACTGATTTGTCAAGAAAACCAGCTTATGAACACGAAAGGCATAAACAACATGGCAAGTAAAAAACAGAAACAATATCACACAACAGGGAAAACCATCATCCAGTACACCGCAGGTACTATCTAAGCACGGTACAGAGAGAATACTCCTGACACAACCAAAGGCTGTAACAATTCGTCAAGAAATGGACACTCAAGCTTTTCCCCGATTAGACTCAGCATCAAACACAACAACAACAGTCTAAAAAATAAATCAAAAATACGAAAATCTAATCTGTTTTTACCCAAGCCTCAAATCCGGTAAGGAGAAGAAAAGGATCAAGTGCGTGTACAATATAGAGAGGGAGAGGAGGAGGAAGAGGAGTTAGTTACCTGGGGAAACGGGGGGATGCGGTGGCTTGGCTTTCTCGTCAAAAGATCCAATGCTAGAAGCCTAGAAGCAGATCCAATACTATCGCGATTTGAGGCGAAGAGAGGCGGCGGCGGCGTGGTGGAAGGGGAACCAGCGTCACTCCGGCGGATTGGCGATGAGAGGCGCAGCGACGTGTCAACTCGGCGATGAGAAGCGATGAGTGTGCGTGCTTTGTTTTCTTAGGGTTTTTCTTTTACAAAATGACGATGAGATGAGAATGAGATTGAGAGGAGAGGACTAGGGGTTTTCCTTTTTTAATTTAGCCGGGTCAGTCCCGGTCCCGACCCGGTCCCGACCCGGCAGTCCCGAAGAAATACGGGACGGGACCAGTCCCGGTCCCGACCCAATATGGGACCAAAAATTGGTCCCAGTCCCGGCCCGAAACCCCGGGTCCGGGACGGGTCTACGGGACCGGGTCCCGTTTTGACACCCCTACCCAACGGCATGTCAAATTTCAATTTCAATTTCTGGACCATGCCCAACGGCATGTCAAATTTCAATTTCAATTTCAATTTCTAGACCATGCCCAACGGCATGTCACATTCCAATTTCTAATCCATGCCCAAACGGCATGTCAATTTCATAATTTCAATTTCTAAACCATGCCCAATCGGCATGTCAAATTTCAATTTCTAATCCATGCCCGAACGACATGTCAATTTCATAATTTCAATTTCTAAATCATGCCCAACGGCATGTCAACTTTCAATTTCAATTTCTAGACCATGCCCAATCGACATGTCAAATTTCATAACTTCAATTTCTAAACCATGCCCAACGGCATGTCAAATTTCAATTTCAATATCTATACCATGCCCAGCGCATGTCAAATTTCAATTTCTAATCCATGCCCAAACGGCATGTCAATTTCATAATTTCATTTTCTAAGCCATGCCCAACGACATGCCAACTTTCAATTTCAATTTCTAGACCATGCCCGACGGCATGTCACCTTTCAATTTCAATTTCTAGACCATGCCCAATCGGCATGTCAAATTTCATAACTTCAATTTCTAAACCATACCCAACGGCATGTCAAATTTCAATTTCAATTTCTAGACCATGCCCAACGGCATGTCAAATTTCAATTTCAATTTCTAGACCATGCCCAACGGCATGTCACATTCCAATTTCTAATCCATGCCCAAACGGCATGTCAATTTCATAATTTCAATTTCTAAACCATGCCCAATCGGCATGTCAAATTTCAATTTCTAATCCATGCCCAAACGACATGTCAATTTCATAATTTGAATTTCTAAACCATGCCCAACGACATGTCAACTTTCAATTTCAATTTCTAGACCATGCCCAATCGGCATGTCGAATTTCATAACTTCAATTTCTAAACCATGCCCAACGGCATGTCAAATTTCAATTTCAATTTCTAGACCATGCCCAATCGGCATGTCAAATTTCATAACTTCAATTTCTAAACCATGCCCAACGGCATATCAAATTTCAATTTCCATTTCTAGACCATGCCCAACGGCATGTCACATTCCAATATCTAATCCATGCCCAAACGGCATGTCAATTTCATAATTTCAATTTCTAAGCCATGCCCAACGGCATGTCAACTTTCAATTTCAATTTCTAGACCATGCCCAATCGGCATGTCGAATTTCATAATTTCAATTTCTAAACCATGCCCAACGGCATGTCAAATTTCAATTTCAATTTCTAGGCCATGCCAAACGGCATGTCAAATTTTAATTTCAATTTCTAGACCATGCCCAACGGCATGTTACACTCCAATTTCTTATCCATGCCCAAACGGCATGTCAATTATATAATTTCAATTTCTAAACCATGCCAAATCGGCATGTCAAATTTCAATTTCTAATCCATGCCCAAACGGCATGTCAAATTTCAATTTCTAATCCAAACCCAATCGGCATGTCAAATTTCAATTTCTAATCCATGCCCAAACGGCATGTCAATTTCATAATTTCAATTTCTAAACCATGCACAACGGCATGTCAACTTTCAATTTCAATTTCAATTTCTAGACCAAGCCCAACGGAATGCCAAATTTCAATTACAATTTCTAGACCATGCCCAACGGCATGTCAAATTTCAATTTCAACCACTAGACCATGCCCAACGGCATGTCACACTCCAATTTCTAATCCATGCCCAAACGGCATGTCAATTTCATAATTTCAATTTCTAAGCCATGCCCAACGGCATGTCAACTTTCAACTTCAATTTCTACACCATGCGCAATCGGCATGTCGAATTTCATAACTTCAATTTCTAAACCATGCCCAACGGCATGTCAAATTTTAATTTCAATTTCTAGACCATGCCCAATCGGCATGTCAAATTTCATAACTTCAATTTCTAAACCATGCCCAAGGGCATATCAAATTTCAATTTCTATTTCTAGACCATGCCCAACGGCATGTCACATTCCAATATCTAATCCATGCCCAAACGGCATGTCAATTTCATAATTTCAATTTCTAAGCCATGCCCAACGGCATGTCAACTTTCAATTTCAATTTCTAGACCTTGCCCAATCGGCATGTCGAATTTCATAATTTCAATTTCTAAACCATGCCCAACGGCATGTCAAATTTCAATTTCAATTTCTAGACCATGCCCAACGGCATGTCAAATTTTAATTTCAATTTCTAGACCATACCCAACGGCATGTTACACTCCAATTTCTAATCCATGCCCAACCGGCATGTCAATTTTATAATTTCAATTTCTAAACCATGCCCAATCGGCATCTCAAATTTCAATTTCTAATCCATGCACAAACGGCATGTCAATTTCATAATTTCAATTTCTAAACCATGCACAACGGCATGTCAACTTTCAATTTCAATTTCAATTTCTAGACCAAGCCCAACGGCATGTCAAATTTCAATTACAATTTCTAGACCATGCCCAACGGCATGTCAAATTTTAATTTCAATTTCTAGACCATGCCCAACCGCATGTGACACTCCAATTTCTAATCCATGCCGAAACGGCATGTCAATTTTATAATTTCAATTTCTACACCATGCCCAATCGGCATGTCAAATTTCAATTTCTAATCCATGCACAAACGGCATGTCAATTTCATAATTTCAATTTCTAAACCATGCCCAACGGCATGTCAACTTTCAATTTCAATTTCAATTTCTAGACCAAGCCCAACGACATGTCAAATTTCAATTTCAATTTCTAGACCATGCCCAACGGCATGTCACATTCCAATTTCTAAACCATGCCCAAACGGCATGTCAATTTTATAATTTCAATTTGTAAACCATGCCAAATCGGCATGTGAAATTTCAATTTCTAATCCATGCCCAAACTGCATGTCAATTTCATAATTTCAATTTCTAAACCATGCCCAACGGCATGTCAACTTTCAATTTCAATTTCAATTTCTAGACCATGCCCAACGGCATGTCAAATTTCAATTTCAACTTCTAGACCATGCCCAACGGCATGTCACACTCCAATTTCTAATCCATGCCCAAACGGCATGTCAATTTCATAATTTCAATTTCTAAGCCATGCCCAACGGCATGTCAATTTTCAATTTCAATTTCTAGACCATGCCCAATCGGCATGTCGAATTTCATAACTTCAATTTCTAAACCATGCCCAACGGCATGTCAAATTTCAATTTCAATTTCTAGACCATGCCCAACGGCATGTCAAATTTTAATTTCAATTTCTAGACCATGCCCAACGGCATGTCACACTCCAATTTCTAATCCATGCCCAAACGGCATGTCAATTTTATAATTTCAATTTCTAAACCATGCCCAATCGGCATGTCAAATTTCAATTTCTAATCCATGCACAAACGGCATGTCAATTTTATAATTTCAATTTCTAGACCATGCCCAACGGCATGTCAAATTTCAATTTCAATTTCTAGACCATGCCCAACGACATGTCACATTCCAATTTCTAAACCATGCCCAAACGGCATGTCAACTCTCAATTTCAATTTCAATTTCTAGACCATGCCCAACGGCATGTCAAATTTCCATTTCAACTTCTAGACCATGCCCAACGGCATGTCACACTCCAATTTCTAATCCTTGCCCAAACGGCATGTCAATTTCATAATTTCAATTTCTAAGCCATGCGCAACGGCATGTTAACTTTCAATTTCAATTTCTAGACCATGCCCAATCGGCATGTCGAATTTCATAACTTCAATTTCTAAACCATGCCCAACGGCATGTCAAATTTCAATTTCAATTTCTAGACCATGCCCAACGGCATGTCAAATTTTAATTTCAATTTCTAGACCATGCCCAACGGCATGTCACACTCCAATTTCTAATCCATGCCCAAACGGCATGTCAATTTTATAATTTCAATTTCTAAACCATGCCCAATCGGCATGTCAAATTTCAATTTCTAATCCATGCACAAACGGCATGTCAATTTCATAATTTCAATTTCTAAACCATGCCCAACGGCATGTCAACTTTCAATTTCAATTTCAATTTCTAGACCAAGCCCAACGGCATGTCAAATTTCAATTTCAATTTCTAGACCATGCCCAACGACATGTCACATTCCAATTTCTAAACCATGCCCAATCGGCATGTCAAATTTCAATTTCAATTTGTAGACCATGCCCAACGGCATGTCAAATTTCAATTTCAATTTCTAGACCATGCCCAACGGCATGTCACACTCCAATTTCTAATCCATGCCCAAACGGCATGTCAATTTTATAATTTCAATTTCTAGACCATGCCCAACGGCATGTCACACTCCAATTTCTAATCCATGCCCAAACGGCATGTCAATTTTATAATTTCAATTTCTAAACCATGCCCAATCGGCATGTCAAATTTCAATTTCTAATCCATGCACAAACGGCATGTCAATTTCATAATTTCAATTTCTAAACCATGCCCAACGGCATGTCAACTTTCAATTTCAATTTCAATTTCTAGACCAAGCCCAACGGCATGTCAAATTTCAATTTCAATTTCTAGACCATGCCCAACGACATGTCACATTCCAATTTCTAAACCATGCCCAAACGGCATGTCAATTTTATAATTTCAATTTCTAAACCATGCCCAATCGGCATGTCAAATTTCAATTTCAAATCCATGCCCAAACTGCATGTCAATTTCATAATTTCAATTTCTAAACCATGCCCAAGGGCATGTCAACTTTCAATTTCAATTTCAATTTCTAGACCATGCCCAACGGCATGTCAAATCTCAATTTCAACTTCTAGACCATGCCCAACGGCATGTCACACTCCAATATCTAATCCATGCCCAAACGGCATGTCAATTTCATAATTTCAATTTCTAAGCCATGCCCAACAGCATGTCAACTTTCAATTTCAATTTCTAGACCATGCCCAATCGGCATGTCGAATTTCATAATTTCAATTTCTAAACCATGCCCAACGGCATGTCAAATTTCAATTTCAATTTCTAGACCATGCCCAACTGCATGTCAAATTTTAATTACAATTTCTAGACCATGCCCAACGGCATGTCACACTCCAATTTCTAATCCATGCCCAAACGGCATGTCAATTTTATAATTTCAATTTCTAAACCATGCCCAATCGGCATGTCAAATTTCAATTTCAATTTCTAGACCATGCCCAACGGCATGTCAAATTTTAATTTCAATTTCTAGACCATGCCCAACGGCATGTCACACTCCAATTTCTAATCCATGCCCAAACGGCATGTCAATTTTATAATTTCAATTTCTAAACCATGCCCAATCGGCATGTCAAATTTCAATTTCTAATCCATGCACAAACGGCATGTCAATTTCATAATTTCAATTTCTAAACCATGCCCAACGGCATGTCAACTTTCAATTTCAATTTCAATTTCTAGACCAAGCCCAACGGCATGTCAAATTTCAATTTCAATTTCTAGACCATGCCCAACGACATGTCACATTCCAATTTCTAAACCATGCCCAATCGGCATGTCAAATTTCAATTTCAATTTGTAGACCATGCCCAACGGCATGTCAAATTTCAATTTCAATTTCTGGACCATGCCCAACGGCATGTCAAATTTCAATTTCAATTTCTGGACCATGCCCAACGGCATGTCAAATTTTAATTTCAATTTCTAGACCATGCCCAACGGCATGTCACACTCCAATTTCTAATCCATGCCCAAACGGCATGTCAATTTTATAATTTCAATTTCTAGACCATGCCCAACGGCATGTCACACTCCAATTTCTAATCCATGCCCAAACGGCATGTCAATTTTATAATTTCAATTTCTAAACCATGCCCAATCGGCATGTCAAATTTCAATTTCTAATCCATGCACAAACGGCATGTCAATTTCATAATTTCAATTTCTAAACCATGCCCAACGGTATGTCAACTTTCAATTTCAATTTCAATTTCTAGACCAAGCCCAACGGCATGTCAAATTTCAATTTCAATTTCTAGACCATGCCCAACGACATGTCACATTCCAATTTCTAAACCATGCCCAAACGGCATGTCAATTTTATAATTTCAATTTGTAAACCATGCCAAATCGGCATGTCAAATTTCAATTTCTAATCCATGCCCAAACTGCATGTCAATTTCATAATTTCAATTTCTAAACCATGCCCAACGGCATGTCAACTTTCAATTTCAATTTCAATTTCTAGACCATGCCCAACGGCATGTCAAATTTCAATTTCAACTTCTAGACCATGCCCAACGGCATGTCACACTCCAATTTCTAATCCATGCACAAACGGCATGTCAATTTCATAATTTCAATTTCTAAGCCATGCGCAACGGCATGTCAACTTTCAATTTCAATTTCTAGACCATGCCCAATCGGCATGTCGAATTTCATAACTTCAATTTCTAAACCATGCCCAACGGCATGTCAAATTTCAATTTCAATTTCTAGACCATGCCCAACGGCATGTCAAATTTTAATTTCAATTTCTAGACCATACCCAACGGCATGTTACACTCCAATTTCTAATCCATGCCCAACCGGCATGTCAATTTTATAATTTCAATTTCTAAACCATGCCCAATCGGCATCTCAAATTTCAATTTCTAATCCATGCACAAACGGCATGTCAATTTCATAATTTCAATTTCTAAACCATGCACAACGGCATGTCAACTTTCAATTTCAATTTCAATTTCTAGACCAAGCCCAACGGCATGTCAAATTTCAATTACAATTTCTAGACCATGCCCAACGGCATGTCAAATTTTAATTTCAATTTCTAGACCATGCCCAACCGCATGTGACACTCCAATTTCTAATCCATGCCGAAACGGCATGTCAATTTTATAATTTCAATTTCTACACCATGCCCAATCGGCATGTCAAATTTCAATTTCTAATCCATGCACAAACGGCATGTCAATTTCATAATTTCAATTTCTAAACCATGCCCAACGGCATGTCAACTTTCAATTTCAATTTCAATTTCTAGACCAAGCCCAACGACATGTCAAATTTCAATTTCAATTTCTAGACCATGCCCAACGGCATGTCACATTCCAATTTCTAAACCATGCCCAAACGGCATGTCAATTTTATAATTTCAATTTGTAAACCATGCCAAATCGGCATGTGAAATTTCAATTTCTAATCCATGCCCAAACTGCATGTCAATTTCATAATTTCAATTTCTAAACCATGCCCAACGGCATGTCAACTTTCAATTTCAATTTCAATTTCTAGACCATGCCCAACGGCATGTCAAATTTCAATTTCAACTTCTAGACCATGCCCAACGGCATGTCACACTCCAATTTCTAATCCATGCCCAAACGGCATGTCAATTTCATAATTTCAATTTCTAAGCCATGCCCAACGGCATGTCAATTTTCAATTTCAATTTCTAGACCATGCCCAATCGGCATGTCGAATTTCATAACTTCAATTTCTAAACCATGCCCAACGGCATGTCAAATTTCAATTTCAATTTCTAGACCATGCCCAACGGCATGTCAAATTTTAATTTCAATTTCTAGACCATGCCCAACGGCATGTCACACTCCAATTTCTAATCCATGCCCAAACGGCATGTCAATTTTATAATTTCAATTTCTAAACCATGCCCAATCGGCATGTCAAATTTCAATTTCTAATCCATGCACAAACGGCATGTCAATTTTATAATTTCAATTTCTAGACCATGCCCAACGGCATGTCAAATTTCAATTTCAATTTCTAGACCATGCCCAACGACATGTCACATTCCAATTTCTAAACCATGCCCAAACGGCATGTCAACTCTCAATTTCAATTTCAATTTCTAGACCATGCCCAACGGCATGTCAAATTTCCATTTCAACTTCTAGACCATGCCCAACGGCATGTCACACTCCAATTTCTAATCCTTGCCCAAACGGCATGTCAATTTCATAATTTCAATTTCTAAGCCATGCGCAACGGCATGTTAACTTTCAATTTCAATTTCTAGACCATGCCCAATCGGCATGTCGAATTTCATAACTTCAATTTCTAAACCATGCCCAACGGCATGTCAAATTTCAATTTCAATTTCTAGACCATGCCCAACGGCATGTCAAATTTTAATTTCAATTTCTAGACCATGCCCAACGGCATGTCACACTCCAATTTCTAATCCATGCCCAAACGGCATGTCAATTTTATAATTTCAATTTCTAAACCATGCCCAATCGGCATGTCAAATTTCAATTTCTAATCCATGCACAAACGGCATGTCAATTTCATAATTTCAATTTCTAAACCATGCCCAACGGCATGTCAACTTTCAATTTCAATTTCAATTTCTAGACCAAGCCCAACGGCATGTCAAATTTCAATTTCAATTTCTAGACCATGCCCAACGACATGTCACATTCCAATTTCTAAACCATGCCCAATCGGCATGTCAAATTTCAATTTCAATTTGTAGACCATGCCCAACGGCATGTCAAATTTCAATTTCAATTTCTAGACCATGCCCAACGGCATGTCACACTCCAATTTCTAATCCATGCCCAAACGGCATGTCAATTTTATAATTTCAATTTCTAGACCATGCCCAACGGCATGTCACACTCCAATTTCTAATCCATGCCCAAACGGCATGTCAATTTTATAATTTCAATTTCTAAACCATGCCCAATCGGCATGTCAAATTTCAATTTCTAATCCATGCACAAACGGCATGTCAATTTCATAATTTCAATTTCTAAACCATGCCCAACGGCATGTCAACTTTCAATTTCAATTTCAATTTCTAGACCAAGCCCAACGGCATGTCAAATTTCAATTTCAATTTCTAGACCATGCCCAACGACATGTCACATTCCAATTTCTAAACCATGCCCAAACGGCATGTCAATTTTATAATTTCAATTTCTAAACCATGCCCAATCGGCATGTCAAATTTCAATTTCAAATCCATGCCCAAACTGCATGTCAATTTCATAATTTCAATTTCTAAACCATGCCCAAGGGCATGTCAACTTTCAATTTCAATTTCAATTTCTAGACCATGCCCAACGGCATGTCAAATCTCAATTTCAACTTCTAGACCATGCCCAACGGCATGTCACACTCCAATATCTAATCCATGCCCAAACGGCATGTCAATTTCATAATTTCAATTTCTAAGCCATGCCCAACAGCATGTCAACTTTCAATTTCAATTTCTAGACCATGCCCAATCGGCATGTCGAATTTCATAATTTCAATTTCTAAACCATGCCCAACGGCATGTCAAATTTCAATTTCAATTTCTAGACCATGCCCAACTGCATGTCAAATTTTAATTACAATTTCTAGACCATGCCCAACGGCATGTCACACTCCAATTTCTAATCCATGCCCAAACGGCATGTCAATTTTATAATTTCAATTTCTAAACCATGCCCAATCGGCATGTCAAATTTCAATTTCAATTTCTAGACCATGCCCAACGGCATGTCAAATTTTAATTTCAATTTCTAGACCATGCCCAACGGCATGTCACACTCCAATTTCTAATCCATGCCCAAACGGCATGTCAATTTTATAATTTCAATTTCTAAACCATGCCCAATCGGCATGTCAAATTTCAATTTCTAATCCATGCACAAACGGCATGTCAATTTCATAATTTCAATTTCTAAACCATGCCCAACGGCATGTCAACTTTCAATTTCAATTTCAATTTCTAGACCAAGCCCAACGGCATGTCAAATTTCAATTTCAATTTCTAGACCATGCCCAACGACATGTCACATTCCAATTTCTAAACCATGCCCAATCGGCATGTCAAATTTCAATTTCAATTTGTAGACCATGCCCAACGGCATGTCAAATTTCAATTTCAATTTCTGGACCATGCCCAACGGCATGTCAAATTTCAATTTCAATTTCTGGACCATGCCCAACGGCATGTCAAATTTTAATTTCAATTTCTAGACCATGCCCAACGGCATGTCACACTCCAATTTCTAATCCATGCCCAAACGGCATGTCAATTTTATAATTTCAATTTCTAGACCATGCCCAACGGCATGTCACACTCCAATTTCTAATCCATGCCCAAACGGCATGTCAATTTTATAATTTCAATTTCTAAACCATGCCCAATCGGCATGTCAAATTTCAATTTCTAATCCATGCACAAACGGCATGTCAATTTCATAATTTCAATTTCTAAACCATGCCCAACGGTATGTCAACTTTCAATTTCAATTTCAATTTCTAGACCAAGCCCAACGGCATGTCAAATTTCAATTTCAATTTCTAGACCATGCCCAACGACATGTCACATTCCAATTTCTAAACCATGCCCAAACGGCATGTCAATTTTATAATTTCAATTTGTAAACCATGCCAAATCGGCATGTCAAATTTCAATTTCTAATCCATGCCCAAACTGCATGTCAATTTCATAATTTCAATTTCTAAACCATGCCCAACGGCATGTCAACTTTCAATTTCAATTTCAATTTCTAGACCATGCCCAACGGCATGTCAAATTTCAATTTCAACTTCTAGACCATGCCCAACGGCATGTCACACTCCAATTTCTAATCCATGCCCAAACGGCATGTCAATTTCATAATTTCAATTTCTAAGCCATGCCCAACGGCATGTCAATTTTCAATTTCAATTTCTAGACCATGCCCAATCGGCATGTCGAATTTCATAACTTCAATTTCTAAACCATGCCCAACGGCATGTCAAATTTCAATTTCAATTTGTAGACCATGCCCAACGGCATGTCAAATTTCAATTTCAATTTCTGGACCATGCCCAACGGCATGTCAAATTTCAATTTCAATTTCTGGACCATGCCCAACGGCATGTCAAATTTTAATTATAATTTCTAGACCATGCCCAACGGCATGTCACACTCCAATTTCTAATCCATGCCCAAACGGCATGTCAATTTTATAATTTCAATTTCTAAACCATGCCCAATCGGCATGTCAAATTTCAATTTCTAATCCATGCACAAACGGCATGCCAATTTTATAATTTCAATTTCTAGACCATGCCCAACGGCATGTCAAATTTCAATTTCAATTTCTAGACCATGCCCAACGACATGTCACATTCCAATTTCTAAACCATGCCCAAACGGCATGTCAACTTTCAATTTCAATTTCAATTTCTAGACCATGCCCAACGGCATGTCAAATTTCAATTTCAACTTCTAGACCATGCCCAACGGCATGTCACACTCCAATTTCTAATCCATGCCCAAACGGCATGTCAATTTCATAATTTCAATTTCTAAGCCATGCGCAACGGCATGTCAACTTTCAATTTCAATTTCTAGACCATGCCCAATCGGCATGTCGAATTTCATAACTTCAATTTCTAAACCATGCCCAACGGCATGTCAAATTTCAATTTCAATTTCTAGACCATGCCCAACGGCATGTCAAATTTTAATTTCAATTTCTAGACAATGCCCAACGGCATGTCACACTCCAATTTCTAATCCATGCCCAAACGGCATGTCAATTTTATAATTTCAATTTCTAAACCATGCCCAATCGGCATGTCAAATTTCAATTTCTAATCCATGCACAAACGGCATGTCAATTTCATAATTTCAATTTCTAAACCATGCCCAACGACATGTCACATTCCAATTTCTAAACCATGCCCAAACGGCATGTCAATTTTATAATTTCAATTTCTAAACCATGCCCAATCGGCATGTCAAATTTCAATTTCAAATCCATGCCCAAACTGCGTGTCAATTTCATAATTTCAATTTCTAAACCATGCCCAAGGGCATGTCAACTTTCAATTTCAATTTCAATTTTTAGACCATGCCCAACGGCATGTCAAATCTCAATTTCAACTTCTAGACCATGCCCAACGGCATGTCACACTCCAATATCTAATCCATGCCCATACGGCATGTCAATTTCATAATTTCAATTTCTAAGCCATGCCCAACAGCATGTCAACTTTCAATTTCAATTTCTAGACCATGCCCAATCGGCATGTCGAATTTCATAATTTCAATTTCTAAACCATGCCCAACGGCATGTCAAATTTCAATTTCAATTTCTAGACCATGCCCAACGGCATGTCAAATTTTAATTTCAATTTCTAGACCATACCCAACGACATGTCACACTCCAATTTCTAATCCATGCCCAAACGGCATGTCAATTTTATAATTTCAATTTCTAAACCATGCCCAATCGGCATGTCAAATTTCAATTTCTAATCCATGCACAAACGGCATGTCAATTTCATAATTTCAATTTCTAAGCCATGCGCAACGGCATGTCAACTTTCAATTTCAATTTCTAGACCATGCCCAATCGGCATGTCGAATTTCATAACTTCAATTTCTAAACCATGCCCAACGGCATGTCAAATTTCAATTTCAATTTCTAGACCATGCCCAACGGCATGTCAAATTTTAATTTCAATTTCTAGACCATGCCCAACGGCATGTCACACTCCAATTTCTAATCCATGCCCAAACGGCATGTCAATTTTATAATTTCAATTTCTAAACCATGCCCAATCGGCATGTCAAATTTCAATTTCTAATCCATGCACAAACGGCATGTCAATTTCATAATTTCAATTTCTAAACCATGCCCAACGGCATGTCAACTTTCAATTTCAATTTCAATTTCTAGACCAAGCCCAACGGCATGTCAAATTTCAATTTCAATTTCTAGACCATGCCCAACGACATGTCACATTCCAATTTCTAAACCATGCCCAAACGGCATGTCAATTTTATAATTTCAATTTCTAAACCATGCCCAATCGGCATGTCAAATTTCAATTTCTAATCCATGCACAAACGGCATGTCAATTTCATAATTTCAATTTCTAAACCATGCCCAACGGCATGTCAACTTTCAATTTCAATTTCAATTTCTAGACCAAGCCCAACGGCATGTCAAATTTCAATTTCAATTTCTAGACCATGCCCAACGACATGTCACATTCCAATTTCAAAACCATGCCCAAACGGCATGTCAATTTTATAATTTCAATTTGTAAACCATGCCAAATCGGCATGTCAAATTTCAATTTATAATCCATGCCCAAACTGCATGTCAATTTCATAATTTCAATTTCTAAACCATGCCCAACGGCATGTCAACTTTCAATTTCAATTTCAATTTCTAGACCATGCCCAACGGCATGTCAAATTTCAATTTCAACTTCTAGACCATGCCCAACGGCATGTCACACTCCAATTTCTAATCCATGCCCAAACGGCATGTCAATTTCATAATTTCAATTTCTAAGCCATGCCCAACGGCATGTCAATTTTCAATTTCAATTTCTAGACCATGCCCAACGGCATGTCACACTCCAATTTCTAATCCATGCCCAAACGGCATGTCAATTTCATAATTTCAATTTCTAAGCCATGCGCAACGGCATGTCAACTTTCAATTTCAATTTCTAGACCATGCCCAATCGGCATGTCGAATTTCATAACTTCAATTTCTAAACCATGCCCAACGGCATGTCAAATTTCAATTTCAATTTCTAGACCATGCCCAACGGCATGTCAAATTTTAATTTCAATTTCTAGACAATGCCCAACGGCATGTCACACTCCAATTTCTAATCCATGCCCAAACGGCATGTCAATTTTATAATTTCAATTTCTAAACCATGCCCAATCGGCATGTCAAATTTCAATTTCTAATCCATGCACAAACGACATGTCAATTTCATAATTTCAATTTCTAAACCATGCCCAACGACATGTCACATTCCAATTTCTAAACCATGCCCAAACGGCATGTCAATTTTATAATTTCAATTTCTAAACCATGCCCAATCGGCATGTCAAATTTCAATTTCAAATCCATGCCCAAACTGCGTGTCAATTTCATAATTTCAATTTCTAAACCATGCCCAAGGGCATGTCAACTTTCAATTTCAATTTCAATTTTTAGACCATGCCCAACGGCATGTCAAATCTCAATTTCAACTTCTAGACCATGCCCAACGGCATGTCACACTCCAATATCTAATACATGCCCATACGGCATGTCAATTTCATAATTTCAATTTCTAAGCCATGCCCAACAGCATGTCAACTTTCAATTTCAATTTCTAGACCATGCCCAATCGGCATGTCGAATTTCATAATTTCAATTTCTAAACCATGCCCAACGGCATGTCAAATTTCAATTTCAATTTCTAGACCATGCCCAACGGCATGTCAAATTTTAATTTCAATTTCTAGACCATACCCAACGGCATGTCACACTCCAATTTCTAATCCATGCCCAAACGGCATGTCAATTTTATAATTTCAATTTCTAAACCATGCCCAATCGGCATGTCAAATTTCAATTTCTAATCCATGCACAAACGGCATGTCAATTTCATAATTTCAATTTCTAAGCCATGCGCAACGGCATCTCAACTTTCAATTTCAATTTCTAGACCATGCCCAATCGGCATGTCGAATTTCATAACTTCAATTTCTAAACCATGCCCAACGGCATGTCAAATTTCAATTTCAATTTCTAGACCATGCCCAACGGCATGTCAAATTTTAATTTCAATTTCTAGACCATGCCCAACGGCATGTCACACTCCAATTTCTAATCCATGCCCAAACGGCATGTCAATTTTATAATTTCAATTTCTAAACCATGCCCAATCGGCATGTCAAATTTCAATTTCTAATCCATGCACAAACGGCATGTCAATTTCATAATTTCAATTTCTAAACCATGCCCAACGGCATGTCAACTTTCAATTTCAATTTCAATTTCTAGACCAAGCCCAACGGCATGTCAAATTTCAATTTCAATTTCTAGACCATGCCCAACGACATGTCACATTCCAATTTCTAAACCATGCCCAAACGGCATGTCAATTTTATAATTTCAATTTCTAAACCATGCCCAATCGGCATGTCAAATTTCAATTTCAAATCCATGCCCAAACTGCATGTCAATTTCATAATTTCAATTTCTAAACCATGCCCCAGGGCATGTCAACTTTCAATTTCAATTTCAATTTCTAGACCATGCCCAACGGCATGTCAAATCTCAATTTCAACTTCTAGACCATGCCCAACGGCATGTCACACTCCAATATCTAATCCATGCCCAAACGGCATGTCAATTTCATAATTTCAATTTCTAAGCCATGCCCAACAGCATGTCAACTTTCAATTTCAATTTCTAGACCATGCCCAATCGGCATGTCGAATTTCATAATTTCAATTTCTAAACCATGCCCAACGGCATGTCAAATTTCAATTTCAATTTCTAGACCATGCCCAACTGCATGTTAAATTTTAATTTCAATTTCTAGACCATGCCCAACGGCATGTCACACTCCAATTTCTAATCCATGCCCAAACGGCATGTCAATTTTATAATTTCAATTTCTAAACCATGCCCAATCGGCATGTCAAATTTCAATTTCAATTTCTAGACCATGCCCAACGGCATGTCAAATTTTAATTTCAATTTCTAGACCATGCCCAACGGCATGTCACACTCCAATTTCTAATCCATGCCCAAACGGCATGTCAATTTTATAATTTCAATTTCTAAACCATGCCCAATCGGCATGTCAAATTTCAATTTCTAATCCATGCACAAACGGCATGTCAATTTCATAATTTCAATTTCTAAACCATGCCCAACGGCATGTCAACTTTCAATTTCAATTTCAATTTCTAGACCAAGCCCAACGGCATGTCAAATTTCAATTTCAATTTCTAGACCATGCCCAACGACATGTCACATTCCAATTTCTAAACCATGCCCAAACGGCATGTCAATTTTATAATTTCAATTTGTAAACCATGCCAAATCGGCATGTCAAATTTCAATTTATAATCCATGCCCAAACTGCATGTCAATTTCATAATTTCAATTTCTAAACCATGCCCAACGGCATGTCAACTTTCAATTTCAATTTCAATTTCTAGACCATGCCCAACGGCATGTCAAATTTCAATTTCAACTTCTAGACCATGCCCAACGGCATGTCACACTCCAATTTCTAATCCATGCCCAAACGGCATGTCAATTTCATAATTTCAATTTCTAAGCCATGCCCAACGGCATGTCAATTTTCAATTTCAATTTCTAGACCATGCCCAATCGGCATGTCGAATTTCATAACTTCAATTTCTAAACCATGCCCAACGGCATGTCAAATTTCAATTTCAATTTGTAGACCATGCCCAACGGCATGTCAAATTTCAATTTCAATTTCTGGACCATGCCCAACGGCATGTCAAATTTCAATTTCAATTTCTGGACCATGCCCAACGGCATGTCAAATTTTAATTTCAATTTCTAGACCATGCCCAACGGCATGTCACACTCCAATTTCTAATCCATGCCCAAACGGCATGTCAATTTTATAATTTCAATTTCTAAACCATGCCCAATCGGCATGTCAAATTTCAATTTCTAATCCATGCACAAACGGCATGTCAATTTCATAATTTCAATTTCTAAACCATGCCCAACGACATGTCACATTCCAATTTCTAAACCATGCCCAAACGGCATGTCAATTTTATAATTTCAATTTCTAAACCATGCCCAATCGGCATGTCAAATTTCAATTTCAAATCCATGCCCAAACTGCGTGTCAATTTCATAATTTCATTTTCTAAATCATGCCCAAGGGCATGTCAACTTTCAATTTCAATTTCAATTTCTAGACCATGCCCAACGGCATGTCAAATCTCAATTTCAACTTCTAGACCATGCCCAACGGCATGTCACACTCCAATATCTAATCCATGCCCAAACGGCATGTCAATTTCATAATTTCAATTTCTAAGCCATGCCCAACAGCATGTCAAATTTCAATTTCAATTTCTAGACCATGCCCAACGGCATGTCAAATTTTAATTTCAATTTCTAGACCATGCCCAACGGCATGTCACACTCCAATTTCTAATCCATGCGCAAACGACATGTCAATTTTATAATTTCAATTTCTAAACCATGCCCAATCGGCATGTCAAATTTCAATTTCTAATCCATGCCCAAACGGCATGACAATTTCATAATTTCAATTTCTAAACCATGCCCAATGGCATGTCAACTTTCAATTTCATTTTCAATTTCTAGATCAAGCCCAACGGCATGTCAAATTTCAATCACAATTTCTAGACCATGCCCAACGGCATGTCAAATTTTAATTTCAATTTGTAGACCATGCCCAACGGCATGTCACACTCCAATTTCTAATCCATGCCCAAACGGCATGTCAATTTTATAATTTCAATTTCTAAACCATGCCCAATCGGCATGTCAAATTTCAATTTCTAATCCATGCCCAAAGAGCATGTCAATTTCATAATTTCAATTTCTAAACCATGCCCAACGGCATGTCAACTTTCAGTTTCAATTTCAATTTCTAGACCAAGCCCAACGGCATGTCAAATTTCAATTTCAATTTCTAGACCATGCCCAACGGCATGTCACATTCCAATTTCTAAACCATGCCCAAACGGCATGTCAATTTTATAATTTCAATTTCTAAACCATGCCAAATCGGCATGTCAAATTTCAATTTCTAATCCATGCCCAAACTGCATGTCAATTTCATAATTTCAATTTCTAAACCATGCCAGCCGGCATGTCAACTTTCAATTTCAATTTCAATTTCTAGACCATACCCAACGGCATGTCAAATTTCATTTTCAACTTCTAGACCATGCCCAACGGCATGTCACACTCCAATTTCTAATCCATGCCCAAACGGCATGTCAATTTCATAATTTCAATTTCTAAGCCATGCCAAACGGCATGTCAACTTTCAATTTCAATTTCTAGACCATGCCCAATCGGCATGTCGAATTTCATAACTTCAATTTCTAAACCATGCCCAACGGCATGTCAAATTTCAATTTCAATTTCTAGACCATGCCCAACGGCATGTCAAATTTTAATTTCAATTTCTAGACCTTGCCCAACGGTATTTCACACTCCAATTTCTAATCCATGCCCAAACGGCATGTCAATTTTATAATTTCAATTTCTAAACCATTCCCAATCGGCATGTCAAATTTCAATTTCTAATCCATGCACAAACGGCATGTCAATTTCATAATTTCAATTTCTAAACCATGCCCAGCGGCATGTCAACTTTCAATTTCAATTTCAATTTCTAGACCAAGCCCAACGGCATGTCAAATTTCAATTTCAATTTCTAGACCATGCCCAACGGCATGTCACATTCGAATTTCTAAACCATGCCCAAACGGCATGTCAATTTTATAATTTCAATTTCTAAACCATGCCAAATCGGCATGTCAAATTTCAATTTCTAATCCATGCCCAAACTGCATGTCAATTTCATAATTTCAATTTCTAAACCATGCCCAACGGCATGTCAACTTTCAATTTCAATTTCAATTTCTAGACCATGCCCAACGGCATTTCAAATTTCAATTTCAACTTCTAGACCATGCCCAACGACATGTCACACTCCAATTTCTAATCCATGCCCAAACGGCATGTCAATTTCATAATTTCAATTTCTAAGCCATGCCCAACGGCATGTCAACTTTCAATTTCAATTTCTAGACCATGCCCAATCGGCATGTCGAATTTCATAACTTCAATTTCTAAACCATGCCCAACGGCATGTCAAATTTCAATTTCAATTTCTAGACCATGCCCAACGGCATGTCAAATTTCAATTTCAACTTCTAGACCATGCCCAACGACATGTCACACTCCAATTTCTAATCCATGCCCAAACGGCATGTCAATTTCATAATTTCAATTTCTAAGCCATGCCCAACGGCATGTCAACTTTCAATTTCAATTTCTAGACCATGCCCAATCGGCATGTCGAATTTCATAACTTCAATTTCTAAACCATGCCCAACGGCATGTCAAATTTTAATTTCAATTTCTAGACCATGCCCAATCGGCATGTCAAATTTCATAACTTCAATTTCTAAACCATGCCCAGGGGCATATCAAATTTCAATTTCCATTTCTAGACCATGCCCAACGGCATGTCACATTCCAATATCTAATCCATGCCCAAACGGCATGTCAATTTCATAATTTCAATTTCTAAGCCATGCCCAACGTCATGTCAACTTTCAATTTCAATTTCTAGACCTTGCCCAATCGGCATGTCGAATTTCATAATTTCAATTTCTAAACCATGCCCAACGGCATGTCAAATTTCAATTTCAATTTCTAGACCATGCCCAATGGCATGTCAAATTTTAATTTCAATTTCTAGACCATACCCAACGGCATGTTACACTCCAATTTCTAATCCATGCCCAAACGGCATGTCAATTTTATAATTTCAATTTCTAAACCATGCCCAATCAACATCTCAAATTTCAATTTCTAATCCATGCACAAACGGCATGTCAATTTCATAATTTCAATTTCTAAACCATGCACAACGGCATGTCAACTTTCAATTTCAATTTCAATTTCTAGACGAAGCCCAACGGCATGTCAAATTTCAATTACAATTTCTAGACCATGCCCAACGGCATGTCAAATTTTAATTTCAATTTCTAGACCATGCCCAACGGCATGTCACACTCCAATTTCTAATCCATGCCCAAACGGCATGTCAATTTTATAATTTCAATTTCTAAACCATGCCAAATCGGCATGTCAAATTTCAATTTCTAATCCATGCACAAACGGCATGTCAATTTCATAATTTCAATTTCTAAACCATGCCCAACGGCATGTCAACTTTCAATTTCAATTTCAATTTCTAGACCAAGCCCAACGGCATGTCAAATTTCAATTTCAATTTCTGGACCATGCCCAACGGCATGTCAAATTTTAATTTCAATTTCTAGACCATGCCCAACGGCATGTCACACTCCAATTTCTAATCCATGCCCAAACGGCATGTCAATTTTATAATTGCAATTTCTAAACCATGCCCAATCGGCATGTCAAATTTCAATTTCTAATCCATGCACAAACGGCATGTCAATTTCATAATTTCAATTTCTAAACCATGCCCAACGACATGTCACATTCCAATTTCTAAACCATGCCCAAACGGCATGTCAATTTTATAATTTCAATTTCTAAACCATGCCCAATCGGCATGTCAAATTTCAATTTCAAATCCATGCCCAAACTGCGTGTCAATTTCATAATTTCAATTTCTAAATCATGCCCAAGGGCATGTCAACTTTCAATTTCAATTTCAATTTCTAGACCATGCCCAACGGCATGTCAAATCTCAATTTCAACTTCTAGACCATGCCCAACGGCATGTCACACTCCAATATCTAATCCATGCCCAAACGACATGTCAATTTCATAATTTCAATTTCTAAGCCATGCCCAACAGCATGTCAACTTTCAATTTCAATTTCTAGACCATGCCCAATCGGCATGTCGAATTTCATAATTTCAATTTCTAAACCATGCCCAACGGCATGTCAAATTTCAATTTCAATTTCTAGACCATGCCCAACGGCATGTCAAATTTTAATTTCAATTTCTAGACCATGCCCAACGGCATGTCACACTCCAATTTCTAATCCATGCGCAAACGACATGTCAATTTTATAATTTCAATTTCTAAACCATGCCCAATTGGCATGTCAAATTTCAATTTCTAATCCATGCCCAAACGGCATGACAATTTCATAATTTCAATTTCTAAACCATGCCCAATGGCATGTCAACTTTCAATTTCATTTTCAATTTCTAGATCAAGCCCAACGGCATGTCAAATTTCAATCACAATTTGTAGACCATGCCCAACGGCATGTCACACTCCAATTTCTAATCCATGCCCAAACGGCATGTCAATTTTATAATTTCAATTTCTAAACCATGCCCAATCGGCATGTCAAATTTCAATTTCTAATCCATGCCCAAACAGCATGTCAATTTCATAATTTCAATTTCTAAACCATGCCCAACGGCATGTCAACTTTCAGTTTCAATTTCAATTTCTAGACCAAGCCCAACGGCATGTCAAATTTCAATTTCAATTTCTAGACCATGCCCAACGGCATGTCACATTCCAATTTCTAAACCATGCCCAAACGGCATGTCAATTTTATAATTTCAATTTCTAAACCATGCCAAATCGGCATGTCAAATTTCAATTTCTAATCCATGCCCAAACTGCATGTCAATTTCATAATTTCAATTTCTAAACCATGCCAGCCGGCATGTCAACTTTCAATTTCAATTTCAATTTCTAGACCATACCCAACGGCATGTCAAATTTCAATTTCAACTTCTAGACCATGCCCAACGGCATGTCACACTCCAATTTCTAATCCATGCCCAAACGGCATGTCAATTTCATAATTTCAATTTCTAAGCCATGCCAAACGGCATGTCAACTTTCAATTTCAATTTCTAGACCATGCCCAATCGGCATGTCGAATTTCATAACTTCAATTTCTAAACCATGCCCAACGGCATGTCAAATTTCAATTTCAATTTCTAGACCATGCCCAACGGCATGTCAAATTTTAATTTCAATTTCTAGACCATGCCCAACGGTATTTCACACTCCAATTTCTAATCCATGCCCAAACGGCATGTCAATTTTATAATTTCAATTTCTAAACCATGCCCAATCGGCATGTCAAATTTCAATTTCTAATCCATGCACAAACGGCATGTCAATTTCATAATTTCAATTTCTAAACCATGCCCAGCGGCATGTCAACTTTCAATTTCAATTTCAATTTCTAGACCAAGCCCAACGGCATGTCAAATTTCAATTTCAATTTCTAGACCATGCCCAACGGCATGTCACATTCGAATTTCTAAACCATGCCCAAACGGCATGTCAATTTTATAATTTCAATTTCTAAACCATGCCAAATCGGCATGTCAAATTTCAATTTCTAATCCATGCCCAAACTGCATGTCAATTTCATAATTTCAATTTCTAAACCATGCCCAACGGCATGTCAACTTTCAATTTCAATTTCAATTTCTAGACCATGCCCAACGGCATTTCAAATTTCAATTTCAACTTCTAGACCATGCCCAACGACATGTCACACTCCAATTTCTAATCCATGCCCAAACGGCATGTCAATTTCATAATTTCAATTTCTAAGCCATGCCCAACGGCATGTCAACTTTCAATTTCAATTTCTAGACCATGCCCAATCGGCATGTCGAATTTCATAACTTCAATTTCTAAACCATGCCCAACGGCATGTCAAATTTCAATTTCAATTTCTAGACCATGCCCAACGGCATGTCAAATTTCAATTTCAACTTCTAGACCATGCCCAACGACATGTCACACTCCAATTTCTAATCCATTCCCAAACGGCATGTCAATTTCATAATTTCAATTTCTAAGCCATGCCCAACGGCATGTCAACTTTCAATTTCAATTTCTAGACCATGCCCAATCGGCATGTCGAATTTCATAACTTCAATTTCTAAACCATGCCCAACGGCATGTCAAATTTTAATTTCAATTTCTAGACCATGCCCAATCGGCATGTCAAATTTCATAACTTCAATTTCTAAACCATGCCCAGGGGCATATCAAATTTCAATTTCCATTTCTAGACCATGCCCAACGGCATGTCACATTCCAATATCTAATCCATGCCCAAACGGCATGTCAATTTCATAATTTCAATTTCTAAGCCATGCCCAACGTCATGTCAACTTTCAATTTCAATTTCTAGACCTTGCCCAATCGGCATGTCGAATTTCATAATTTCAATTTCTAAACCATGCCCAACGGCATGTCAAATTTCAATTTCAATTTCTAGACCATGCCCAATGGCATGTCAAATTTTAATTTCAATTTCTAGACCATACCCAACGGCATGTTA
Organism: Viola odorata; assembly: GCA_963691705.1. Taxonomy (NCBI): domain Eukaryota; kingdom Viridiplantae; phylum Streptophyta; class Magnoliopsida; order Malpighiales; family Violaceae; genus Viola; species Viola odorata. Next base: position 18,166,370 of record OY829541.1, read on the forward strand.
CACTCCAATTTCTAATCCATGCCCAAACGGCATGTCAATTTTATAATTTCAATTTCTAAACCATGCCCAATCAACATCTCAAATTTCAATTTCTAATCCATGCACAAACGGCATGTCAATTTCATAATTTCAATTTCTAAACCATGCACAACGGCATGTCAACTTTCAATTTCAATTTCAATTTCTAGACGAAGCCCAACGGCATGTCAAATTTCAATTACAATTTCTAGACCATGCCCAACGGCATGTCAAATTTTAATTTCAATTTCTAGACCATGCCCAACGGCATGTCACACTCCAATTTCTAATCCATGCCCAAACGGCATGTCAATTTTATAATTTCAATTTCTAAACCATGCCAAATCGGCATGTCAAATTTCAATTTCTAATCCATGCACAAACGGCATGTCAATTTCATAATTTCAATTTCTAAACCATGCCCAACGGCATGTCAACTTTCAATTTCAATTTCAATTTCTAGACCAAGCCCAACGGCATGTCAAATTTCAATTTCAATTTCTAGACCATGCCCAACGGCATGTCACATTCCAATTTCTAAACCATGCCCAAACGGCATGTCAATTTTATAATTTCAATTTCTAAACCATGCCAAATCGGCATGTCAAATTTCAATTTCTAATCCATGCCCAAACTGCATGTCAATTTCATAATTTCAATTTCTAAACCATGCCCAACGGCATGTCAACTTTCAATTTCAATTTCAATTTCTAGACCATGCCCAACGGCATGTCAAATTTCAATTTCAACTTCTAGACCATGCCCAACGGCATGTCACACTCCAATTTCTAATCCATGTCCAAACGGCATGTCAATTTTATAATTTCAATTTCTAAGCCATGCCCAACGGCATGTCAACTTTCAATTTCAATTTCTAGACCATGCCCAATCGGCATGTCGAATTTCATAACCTCAATTTCTAAACCATGCCCAACGGCATGTCAAATTTCAATTTCAATTTCTAGACCATGCCCAACGGCATGTCAAATTTTAATTTCAATTTCTAGACCATGCCCAACGGCATGTCACACTCCAATTTCTAATCCATGCCTAAACGGCATGTCAGTTTTATAATTTCAATTTCTAAACCATGCCCAATCGGCATGTCAAATTTCAATTTCTAATCCATGCACAAACGGCATGTCAATTTCATAATTTCAATTTCTAAACCATGCCCAACGGCATGTCAAATTTCAATTTCAATTTCTAGACCATGCCCAACGGCATGTCACATTCCAATTTCTAAACCATGCCCAAACGGCATGTCAATTTTATAATTTCAATTTCTAAACCATGCCAAATCGGCATGTCAAATTTCAATTTCTAATCCATGCCCAAACTGCATGTCAATTTCATAATTTCAATTTCTAAACCATGCCCAACGGCATGTCAACTTTCAATTTCTAGACCATGCCCAACGGCATGTCAAATTTCAATTTCAACTTCTAGACCATGCCCAACGGCATGTCACACTCCAATTTCTAATCCATGCCCAAACGGCCTGTCAATTTCATAATTTCAATTTCTAAGCCATGCCCAACGGCATGTCAACTTTCAATTTCAATTTCTAGACCATGCCCAATCGGCATGTCGAATTTCATAACTTCAATTTCTATACCATGCCCAACGGCATGTCAAATTTCAATTTCAATTTCTAGACTATGCCCAACGGCATGTCAAATTTTAATTTCAATTTCTAGACCATGCCCAACGGCATGTCACACTCCAATTTCTAATCCATGCCCCAACGGCATGTCAATTTTATAATTTCAATTTCTAAACCATGCCCAATCGGCATGTCAAATTTCAATTTCTAATCCATGCCCAAACGGCATGTCAATTTCATAATTTCAATTTCTAAACCATGCCCAACGGCATGTCAACTTTCCATTTCTATTTCAATTTCTAGACCAAGCCCAACGGCAAGTCAAATTTCAATTTCAATTTCTAGACCATGCCCAACGGCATGTCACATTCCAATTTCTAAACCATGCCCAAACGGCATGTCAATTTTATAATTTCAATTTCTAAACCATGCCCAATCGGCATGTCAAATTTCAATTTCAAATCCATGCCCAAACTGTATGTCAATTTCATAATTTCAATTTCTAAACCATGCCCAGCGGCATGTCAACTTTCAATTTCAATTTCAATTTCTAGACCAAGCCCAACGGCATGTCAAATTTCAATTTCAATTTCTAGACCATGCCCAACGGCATGTCACATTCCAATTTCTAAACCATGCCCAAACGGCATGTCAATTTTATAATTTCAATTTCTAAACCATGCCAAATCGGCATGTCAAATTTCAATTTCTAATCCATGCCCAAACTGCATGTCAATTTCATAATTTCAATTTCTAAACCATGCCCAACGGCATGTCAACTTTCAATTTCAATTTCAATTTCTAGACCATGCCCAACGGCATGTCAAATTTCAATTTCAACTTCTAGACCATGCCCAACGACATGTCACACTCCAATTTCTAATCCATGCCCAAACGGCATGTCAATTTCATAATTTCAATTTCTAAGCCATGCCCAACGGCATGTCAACTTTCAATTTCAATTTCTAGACCATGCCCAATCGGCATGTCGAATTTCATAACTTCAATTTCTAAACCATGCCCAACGGCAGGTCAAATTTCAATTTCAATTTCTAGATCATGCCCAACGGCATGTCAAATTTTAATTTCAATTTCTAGACCATGCCCAACGCCATGTCACACTCCAATTTCTAATCCATGCCCAAACGACATGTCAATTTTATAATTTCAATTTCTAAGCCATGCCCAACGGCATGTCAACTTTCAATTTCAATTTCTAGACCATGCCCAATCGGCATGTCGAATTTCATAATTTCAATTTCTAAACCATGCCCAACGGCATGTCAAATTTCAATTTCAATTTCTAGACCATGCCCAACGGCATGTCAAATTTCAATTTCAACTTCTAGACCATGCCCAACGGCATGTCACAATCCAATTTCTAATCCATGCCCAAACGGCATGTCAATTTTATAATTTCAATTTCTAAACCATGCCCAATCGGCATGTGAAATTTCAATTTCTAATCCATGCCCAAACGGCATGTCAATTTCATAATTTCAATTTCTAAACCATGCCCAACGGCATGTCAACTTTCCATTTCTATTTCAATTTCTAGACCAAGCCCAACGGCAAGTCAAATTTCAATTTCAATTTCTAGACCATGCCCAACGGCATGTTACATTCCAATTTCTAAACGATGCCCAAACAGCATGTCAATTTTATAATTTCAATTTCTAAACCATGCCCAATCGGCATGTCAAATTTCAATTTCAAATCCATGCCCAAACTGTATGTCAATTTCATAATTTCAATTTCTAAACCATGCCCAAGGGCATGTCAACTGTCAATTTCAATTTCAATTTCTAGACCATGCCCAACGGCATGTCAAATTTCAATTTCAACTTCTAGACCATGCCCAACGGCATGTCACACTCCAATATCTAATCCATGCCCAAACGACATGTCAATTTCATAATTTCAATTTCTAAGCCATGCCCAACGGCATGTCAACTTTCAATTTCAATTTCTAGACCATGCCCAATCGGCATGTCGAATTTCATAATTTCAATTTCTAAACCATGCCCAACGGCATGTCAAATTTCAATTTCAATTTCTAGACCATGCCCAACGGCATGTCAAATTTTAATTTCAATTTCTAGACCATGCCCAACGGCATGTCACACTCCAATTTCTAATCCATGCGCAAACGACATGTCAATTTTATAATTTCAATTTCTAAACCATGCCCAATAGGCATGTCAAATTTTAATTTCTAATCCATGCCCAAACGACATGTCAATTTCATAATTTCAATTTCTAAACCATGCCCAACGGCATGTCAACTTTCAATTTCAATTTCAATTTCTAGACCAAGCCCAACGGCATGTCAAATTTCAATCACAATTTCTAGACCATGCCCAACGGCATGTCAAATTTTAATTTCAATTTCTAGACCATGCCCAACGTCATGTCACACTCCAATTTCTAATCCATGCCCAAACGGCATGTCAATTTTATAATTTCAATTTCTAAACCATGCCCAATCGGCATGTCAAATTTCAATTTCTAATCCATGCCCAAATGGCATGTCAATTTCATAATTTCAATTTCTAAACAATGCCCAACGGCATGTCAACTTTCAATTTCAATTTCAATTTCTAGACCAAGCCCAACGGCATGTCAAATTTCAATTTCAATTTCTAGACCATGCCCAACGGCATGTCACATTCCAATTTCTAAACCATGCCCAAACGGCATGTCAATTTTATAATTTCAATTTCTAAACCATGCCAAATCGGCATGTCAAATTTCAATTTCTAATCCATGCCCAAACTGCATGTCAATTTCATAATTTCAATTTCTAAACCATGCCCAACGGCATGTCAACTTTCAATTTCTAGACCATGCCCAACGGCATGTCAAATTTCAATTTCAACTTCTAGACCATGCCCAACGGCATGTCACACTCCAATTTCTAATCCATGCCCAAACGGCCTGTCAATTTCATAATTTCAATTTCTAAGCCATGCCCAACGGCATGTCAACTTTCAATTTCAATTTCTAGACCATGCCCAATCGGCATGTCGAATTTCATAACTTCAATTTCTATACCATGCCCAACGGCATGTCAAATTTCAATTTCAATTTCTAGACTATGCCCAACGGCATGTCAAATTTTAATTTCAATTTCTAGACCATGCCCAACGGCATGTCACACTCCAATTTCTAATCCATGCCCCAACGGCATGTCAATTTTATAATTTCAATTTCTAAACCATGCCCAATCGGCATGTCAAATTTCAATTTCTAATCCATGCCCAAACGGCATGTCAATTTCATAATTTCAATTTCTAAACCATGCCCAACGGCATGTCAACTTTCCATTTCTATTTCAATTTCTAGACCAAGCCCAACGGCAAGTCAAATTTCAATTTCAATTTCTAGACCATGCCCAACGGCATGTCACATTCCAATTTCTAAACCATGCCCAAACGGCATGTCAATTTTATAATTTCAATTTCTAAACCATGCCCAATCGGCATGTCAAATTTCAATTTCAAATCCATGCCCAAACTGTATGTCAATTTCATAATTTCAATTTCTAAACCATGCCCAAGGGCATGTCAACTTTCAATTTCAATTTCAATTTCTAGACCATGCCCAACGGCATGTCAAATTTCAATTTCAACTTCTAGACCATGCCCAACGGCATGTCACACTCCAATATCTAATCCATGCCCAAACGGCATGTCAATTTTATAATTTCAATTTCTAAACCATGCCCAATCGGCATGTCAAATTTCAATTTCTAATCCATGCACAAACGGCATGTCAATTTCATAATTTCAATTTCTAAACCATGCCCAGCGGCATGTCAACTTTCAATTTCAATTTCAATTTCTAGACCAAGCCCAACGGCATGTCAAATTTCAATTTCAATTTCTAGACCATGCCCAACGGCATGTCACATTCCAATTTCTAAACCATGCCCAAACGGCATGTCAATTTTATAATTTCAATTTCTAAACCATGCCAAATCGGCATGTCAAATTTCAATTTCTAATCCATGCCCAAACTGCATGTCAATTTCATAATTTCAATTTCTAAACCATGCCCAACGGCATGTCAACTTTCAATTTCAATTTCAATTTCTAGACCATGCCCAACGGCATGTCAAATTTCAATTTCAACTTCTAAACCATGCCCAACGACATGTCACACTCCAATTTCTAATCCATGCCCAAACGGCATGTCAATTTCATAATTTCAATTTCTAAGCCATGCCCAACGGCATGTCAACTTTCAATTTCAATTTCTAGACCATGCCCAATCGGCATGTCGAATTTCATAACTTCAATTTCTAAACCATGCCCAACGGCAGGTCAAATTTCAATTTCAATTTCTAGACCATGCCCAACGGCATGTCAAATTTTAATTTCAATTTCTAGACCATGCCCAACGCCATGTCACACTCCAATTTCTAATCCATGCCCAAACGGCATGTCAATTTTATAATTTCAATTTCTAAGCCATGCCCAACGGCATGTCAACTTTCAATTTCAATTTCTAGACCATGCCCAATCGGCATGTCGAATTTCATAATTTCAATTTCTAAACCATGCCCAACGGCATGTCAAATTTCAATTTCAATTTCTAGACCATGCCCAACGGCATGTCAAATTTCAATTTCAACTTCTAGACCATGCCCAACGGCATGTGACAATCCAATTTCTAATCCATGCCCAAACGGCATGTCAATTTTATAATTTCAATTTCTAAACCATGCCCAATCGGCATGTGAAATTTCAATTTCTAATCCATGCCCAAACGGCATGTCAATTTCATAATTTCAATTTCTAAACCATGCCCAACGGCATGTCAACTTTCCATTTCTATTTCAATTTCTAGACCAAGCCCAACGGCAAGTCAAATTTCAATTTCAATTTCTAGACCATGCCCAACGGCATGTGACATTCCAATTTCTAAACGATGCCCAAACAGCATGTCAATTTTATAATTTCAATTTCTAAACCATGCCCAATCGGCATGTCAAATTTCAATTTCAAATCCATGCCCAAACTGTATGTCAATTTCATAATTTCAATTTCTAAACCATGCCCAAGGGCATGTCAACTGTCAATTTCAATTTCAATTTCTAGACCATGCCCAACGGCATGTCAAATTTCAATTTCAACTTCTAGACCATGCCCAACGGCATGTCACACTCCAATATCTAATCCATGCCCAAACGACATGTCAATTTCATAATTTCAATTTCTAAGCCATGCCCAACGGCATGTCAACTTTCAATTTCAATTTCTAGACCATGCCCAATCGGCATGTCGAATTTCATAATTTCAATTTCTAAACCATGCCCAACGGCATGTCAAATTTCAATTTCAATTTCTAGACCATGCCCAACGGCATGTCAAATTTTAATTTCAATTTCTAGACCATGCCCAACGGCATGTCACACTCCAATTTCTAATCCATGCGCAAACGACATGTCAATTTTATAATTTCAATTTCTAAACCATGCCCAATAGGCATGTCAAATTTTAATTTCTAATCCATGCCCAAACGGCATGTCAATTTCATAATTTCAATTTCTAAACCATGCCCAACGGCATGTCAACTTTCAATTTCAATTTCAATTTCTAGACCAAGCCCAACGGCATGTCAAATTTCAATCACAATTTCTAGACCATGCCCAACGGCATGTCAAATTTTAATTTCAATTTCTAGACCATGCCCAACGTCATGTCACACTCCAATTTCTAATCCATGCCCAAAGGGCATGTCAATTTTATAATTTCAATTTCTAAACCATGCCCAATCGGCATGTCAAATTTCAATTTCTAATCCATGCCCAAACGGCATGTCAATTTCATAATTTCAATTTCTAAACAATGCCCAACGGCATGTCAACTTTCAATTTCAATTTCAATTTCTAGACCAAGCCCAACGGCATGTCAAATTTCAATTTCAATTTCTAGACCATGCCCAACGGCATGTCACATTCCAATTTCTAAACCATGCCCAAACGGCATGTCAATTTTATAATTTCAATTTCTAAACCATGCCAAATCGGCATGTCAAATTTCAATTTCTAATCCATGCCCAAACTGCATGTCAATTTCATAATTTCAATTTCTAAACCATGCCCAACGGCATGTCAGCTTTCAATTTCAATTTCAATTTCTAGACCATGCCCAACGGCATGTCAAATTTCAATTTCAACTTCTAGACCATGCCCAACGGCATGTCACACTCCAATTTCTAATCCATGCCCAAACGACATGTCAATTTCATAATTTCAATTTCTAAGCCATGCCCAACGGCATGTCAACTTTCAATTTCAATTTCAATTTCTAGACCAAGCCCAACGGCATGTCAAATTTCAATCACAATTTCTAGACCATGCCCAACGGCATGTCAAATTTTAATTTCAATTTCTAGACCTTGCCCAACGTCATGTCACACTCCAATTTCTAATCCATGCCCAAACGGCATGTCAATTTTATAATTTCAATTTCTAAACCATGCCCAATCGGCATGTCAAATTTCAATTTCTAATCCATGCCCAAACGGCATGTCAATTTCATAATTTCAATTTCTAAACAATGCCCAACGGCATGTCAACTTTCAATTTCAATTTCAATTTCTAGACCAAGCCCAACGGCATGTCAAATTTCAATTTCAATTTCTAGACCATGCCCAACGGCATGTCACATTCCAATTTCTAAACCATGCCCAAACGGCATGTCAATTTTATAATTTCAATTTCTAAACCATGCCAAATCGGCATGTCAAATTTCAATTTCTAATCCATGCCCAAACTGCATGTCAATTTCATAATTTCAATTTCTAAACCATGCCCAACGGCATGTCAGCTTTCAATTTCAATTTCAATTTCTAGACCATGCCAAACGGCATGTCAAATTTCAATTTCAACTTCTAGACCATGCCCAACGGCATGTCACACTCCAATTTCTAATCCATGCCCAAACGACATGTCAATTTCATAATTTCAATTTCTAAGCCATGCCCAACGACATGTCAACTTTCAATTTCAATTTCTAGACCATGCCCAATCGGCATGTCGAATTTCATAACTTCAATTTCTAAACCATGCCCAACGGCATGTCAAATTTCAATTTCAATTTCTAGATCATGCCCAACGGCATGTCAAATTTTAATTTCAATTTCTAGACCATGCCCAACGCCATGTCACACTCCAATTTCTAATCCATGCCCAAACGGCATGTCAATTTTATAATTTCAATTTCTAAGCCATGCCCAACGGCATGTCAACTTTCAATTTCAATTTCTAGACCATGCCCAATCGGCATGTCGAATTTCATAATTTCAATTTCTAAACCATGCCCAACGGCATGTCAAATTTCAATTTCAATTTCTAGACCATGCCCAACGGCATGTCAAATTTCAATTTCAACTTCTAGACCATGCCCAACGGCATGTCACAATCCAATTTCTAATCCATGCCCAAACGGCATGTCAATTTTATAATTTCAATTTCTAAACCATGCCCAATCGGCATGTGAAATTTCAATTTCTAATCCATGCCCAAACGGCATGTCAATTTCATAATTTCAATTTCTAAACCATGCCCAACGGCATGTCAACTTTCCATTTCTATTTCAATTTCTAGACCAAGCCCAACGGCAAGTCAAATTTCAATTTCAATTTCTAGACCATGCCCAACGGCATGTCACATTCCAATTTCTAAACGATGCCCAAACAGCATGTCAATTTTATAATTTCAATTTCTAAACCATGCCCAATCGGCATGTCAAATTTCAATTTCAAATCCATGCCCAAACTGTATGTCAATTTCATAATTTCAATTTCTAAACCATGCCCAAGGGCATGTCAACTGTCAATTTCAATTTCAATTTCTAGACCATGCCCAACGGCATGTCAAATTTCAATTTCAACTTCTAGACCATGCCCAACGGCATGTCACACTCCAATATCTAATCCATGCCCAAACGACATGTCAATTTCATAATTTCAATTTCTAAGCCATGCCCAACGGCATGTCAACTTTCAATTTCAATTTCTAGACCATGCCCAATCGGCATGTCGAATTTCATAATTTCAATTTCTAAACCATGCCCAACGGCATGTCAAATTTCAATTTCAATTTCTAGACCATGCCCAACGGCATGTCAAATTTTAATTTCAATTTCTAGACCATGCCCAACGGCATGTCACACTCCAATTTCTAATCCATGCGCAAACGACATGTCAATTTTATAATTTCAATTTCTAAACCATGCCCAATAGGCATGTCAAATTTTAATTTCTAATCCATGCCCAAACGGCATGTCAATTTCATAATTTCAATTTCTAAACCATGCCCAACGGCATGTCAACTTTCAATTTCAATTTCAATTTCTAGACCAAGCCCAACGGCATGTCAAATTTCAATCACAATTTCTAGACCATGCCCAACGGCATGTCAAATTTTAATTTCAATTTCTAGACCATGCCCAACGTCATGTCACACTCCAATTTCTAATCCATGCCCAAACGGCATGTCAATTTTATAATTTCAATTTCTAAACCATGCCCAATCGGCATGTCAAATTTCAATTTCTAATCCATGCCCAAACGGCATGTCAATTTCATAATTTCAATTTCTAAACAATGCCCAACGGCATGTCAACTTTCAATTTCAATTTCAATTTCTAGACCAAGCCCAACGGCATGTCAAATTTCAATTTCAATTTCTAGACCATGCCCATCGGCATGTCACATTCCAATTTCTAAACCATGCCCAAACGGCATGTCAATTTTATAATTTCAATTTCTAAACCATGCCAAATCGGCATGTCAAATTTCAATTTCTAATCCATGCCCAAACTGCATGTCAATTTCATAATTTCAATTTCTAAACCATGCCCAACGGCATGTCAACTTTCAATTTCTAGACCATGCCCAACGGCATGTCAAATTTCAATTTCAACTTCTAGACCATGCCCAACGGCATGTCACACTCCAATTTCTAATCCATGCCCAAACGGCCTGTCAATTTCATAATTTCAATTTCTAAGCCATGCCCAACGGCATGTCAACTTTCAATTTCAATTTCTAGACCATGCCCAATCGGCATGTCGAATTTCATAACTTCAATTTCTATACCATGCCCAACGGCATGTCAAATTTCAATTTCAATTTCTAGACTATGCCCAACGGCATGTCAAATTTTAATTTCAATTTCTAGACCATGCCCAACGGCATGTCACACTCCAATTTCTAATCCATGCCCCAACGGCATGTCAATTTTATAATTTCAATTTCTAAACCATGCCCAATCGGCATGTCAAATTTCAATTTCTAATCCATGCCCAAACGGCATGTCAATTTCATAATTTCAATTTCTAAACCATGCCCAACGGCATGTCAACTTTCCATTTCTATTTCAATTTCTAGACCAAGCCCAACGGCAAGTCAAATTTCAATTACAATTTCTAGACCATGCCCAACGGCATGTCACATTCCAATTTCTAAACCATGCCCAAACGGCATGTCAATTTTATAATTTCAATTTCTAAACCATGCCCAATCGGCATGTCAAATTTCAATTTCAAATCCATGCCCAAACTGTATGTCAATTTCATAATTTCAATTTCTAAACCATGCCCAAGGGCATGTCAACTTTCAATTTCAATTTCAATTTCTAGACCATGCCCAACGGCATGTCAAATTTCAATTTCAACTTCTAGACCATGCCCAACGGCATGTCACACTCCAATATCTAATCCATGCCCAAACGGCATGTCAATTTTATAATTTCAATTTCTAAACCATGCCCAATCGGCATGTCAAATTTCAATTTCTAATCCATGCACAAACGGCATGTCAATTTCATAATTTCAATTTCTAAACCATGCCCAGCGGCATGTCAACTTTCAATTTCAATTTCAATTTCTAGACCAAGCCCAACGGCATGTCAAATTTCAATTTCAATTTCTAGACCATGCCCAACGGCATGTCACATTCCAATTTCTAAACCATGCCCAAACGGCATGTCAATTTTATAATTTCAATTTCTAAACCATGCCAAATCGGCATGTCAAATTTCAATTTCTAATCCATGCCCAAACTGCATGTCAATTTCATAATTTCAATTTCTAAACCATGCCCAACGGCATGTCAACTTTCAATTTCAATTTCAATTTCTAGACCATGCCCAACGGCATGTCAAATTTCAATTTCAACTTCTAGACCATGCCCAACGACATGTCACACTCCAATTTCTAATCCATGCCCAAACGGCATGTCAATTTCATAATTTCAATTTCTAAGCCATGCCCAACGGCATGTCAACTTTCAATTTCAATTTCTAGACCATGCCCAATCGGCATGTCGAATTTCATAACTTCAATTTCTAAACCATGCCCAACGGCAGGTCAAATTTCAATTTCAATTTCTAGACCATGCCCAACGGCATGTCAAATTTTAATTTCAATTTCTAGACCATGCCCAACGCCATGTCACACTCCAATTTCTAATCCATGCCCAAACGGCATGTCAATTTTATAATTTCAATTTCTAAGCCATGCCCAACGGCATGTCAACTTTCAATTTCAATTTCTAGACCATGCCCAATCGGCATGTCGAATTTCATAATTTCAATTTCTAAACCATGCCCAACGGCATGTCAAATTTCAATTTCAATTTCTAGACCATGCCCAACGGCATGTCAAATTTCAATTTCAACTTCTGGACCATGCCCAACGGCATGTGACAATCCAATTTCTAATCCATGCCCAAACGGCATGTCAATTTTATAATTTCAATTTCTAAACCATGCCCAATCGGCATGTGAAATTTCAATTTCTAATCCATGCCCAAACGGCATGTCAATTTCATAATTTCAATTTCTAAACCATGCCCAACGGCATGTCAACTTTCCATTTCTATTTCAATTTCTAGACCAAGCCCAACGGCAAGTCAAATTTCAATTTCAATTTCTAGACCATGCCCAACGGCATGTCACATTCCAATTTCTAAACGATGCCCAAACAGCATGTCAATTTTATAATTTCAATTTCTAAACCATGCCCAATCGGCATGTCAAATTTCAATTTCAAATCCATGCCCAAACTGTATGTCAATTTCATAATTTCAATTTCTAAACCATGCCCAAGGGCATGTCAACTGTCAATTTCAATTTCAATTTCTAGACCATGCCCAACGGCATGTCAAATTTCAATTTCAACTTCTAGACCATGCCCAACGGCATGTCACACTCCAATATCTAATCCATGCCCAAACGACATGTCAATTTCATAATTTCAATTTCTAAGCCATGCCCAACGGCATGTCAACTTTCAATTTCAATTTCTAGACCATGCCCAATCGGCATGTCGAATTTCATAATTTCAATTTCTAAACCATGCCCAACGGCATGTCAAATTTCAATTTCAATTTCTAGACCATGCCCAACGGCATGTCAAATTTTAATTTCAATTTCTAGACCATGCCCAACGGCATGTCACACTCCAATTTCTAATCCATGCGCAAACGACATGTCAATTTTATAATTTCAATTTCTAAACCATGCCCAATAGGCATGTCAAATTTTAATTTCTAATCCATGCCCAAACGGCATGTCAATTTCATAATTTCAATTTCTAAACCATGCCCAACGGCATGTCAACTTTCAATTTCAATTTCAATTTCTAGACCAAGCCCAACGGCATGTCAAATTTCAATCACAATTTCTAGACCATGCCCAACGGCATGTCAAATTTTAATTTCAATTTCTAGACCATGCCCAACGTCATGTCACACTCCAATTTCTAATCAATGCCCAAAGGGCATGTCAATTTTATAATTTCAATTTCTAAACCATGCCCAATCGGCATGTCAAATTTCAATTTCTAATCCATGCCCAAACGGCATGTCAATTTCATAATTTCAATTTCTAAACAATGCCCAACGGCATGTCAACTTTCAATTTCAATTTCAATTTCTAGACCAAGCCCAACGGCATGTCAAATTTCAATTTCAATTTCTAGACCATGCCCAACGGCATGTCACATTCCAATTTCTAAACCATGCCCAAACGGCATGTCAATTTTATAATTTCAATTTCTAAACCATGCCAAATCGGCATGTCAAATTTCAATTTCTAATCCATGCCCAAACTGCATGTCAATTTCATAATTTCAATTTCTAAACCATGCCCAACGGCATGTCAGCTTTCAATTTCAATTTCAATTTCTAGACCATGCCCAACGGCATGTCAAATTTCAATTTCAACTTCTAGACCATGCCCAACGGCATGTCACACTCCAATTTCTAATCCATGCCCAAACGACATGTCAATTTCATAATTTCAATTTCTAAGCCATGCCCAACGGCATGTCAACTTTCAATTTCAATTTCAATTTCTAGACCAAGCCCAACGGCATGTCAAATTTCAATCACAATTTCTAGACCATGCCCAACGGCATGTCAAATTTTAATTTCAATTTCTAGACCTTGCCCAACGTCATGTCACACTCCAATTTCTAATCCATGCCCAAACGGCATGTCAATTTTATAATTTCAATTTCTAAACCATGCCCAATCGGCATGTCAAATTTCAATTTCTAATCCATGCCCAAACGGCAGGTCAATTTCATAATTTCAATTTCTAAACCATGCCCAACGGCATGTCAACTTTCCATTTCTATTTCAATTTCTAGACCAAGCCCAACGGCAAGTCAAATTTCAATTTCAATTTCTAGACCATGCCCAACGGCATGTCACATTCCAATTTCTAAACCATGCCCAAACGGCATGTCAATTTTATAATTTCAATTTCTAAACCATGCCCAATCGGCATGTCAAATTTCAATTTCAAATCCATGCCCAAACTGTATGTCAATTTCATAATTTCAATTTCTAAACCATGCCTAAGGGCATGTCAACTTTCAATTTCAATTTCAATTTCTAGACCATGCCCAACGGCATGTCAAATTTCAATTTCAACTTCTAGACCATGCCCAACGGCATGTCACACTCCAATTTCTAATCCATGCGCAAACGACATGTCAATTTTATAATTTCAATTTCTAAACCATGCCCAATAGGCATGTCAAATTTTAATTTCTAATCCATGCCCAAACGGCATGTCAATTTCATAATTTCAATTTCTAAACCATGCCCAACGGCATGTCAACTTTCAATTTCAATTTCAATTTCTAGACCAAGCCCAACGGCATGTCAAATTTCAATCACAATTTCTAGACCATGCCCAACGGCATGTCAAATTTTAATTTCAATTTCTAGACCATGCCCAACGTCATGTCACACTCCAATTTCTAATCCATGCCCAAACGGCATGTCAATTTTATAATTTCAATTTCTAAACCATGCCCAATCGGCATGTCAAATTTCAATTTCTAATCCATGCCCAAACGGCATGTCAATTTCATAATTTCAATTTCTAAACAATGCCCAACGGCATGTCAACTTTCAATTTCAATTTCAATTTCTAGACCAAGCCCAACGGCATGTCAAATTTCAATTTCAATTTCTAGACCATGCCCAACGGCATGTCACATTCCAATTTCTAAACCATGCCCAAACGGCATGTCAATTTTATAATTTCAATTTCTAAACCATGCCAAATCGGCATGTCAAATTTCAATTTCTAATCCATGCCCAAACTGCATGTCAATTTCATAATTTCAATTTCTAAACCATGCCCAACGGCATGTCAACTTTCAATTTCTAGACCATGCCCAACGGCATGTCAAATTTCAATTTCAACTTCTAGACCATGCCCAACGGCATGTCACACTCCAATTTCTAATCCATGCCCAAACGGCCTGTCAATTTCATAATTTCAATTTCTAAGCCATGCCCAACGGCATGTCAACTTTCAATTTCAATTTCTAGACCATGCCCAATCGGCATGTCGAATTTCATAACTTCAATTTCTATACCATGCCCAACGGCATGTCAAATTTCAATTTCAATTTCTAGACTATGCCCAACGGCATGTCAAATTTTAATTTCAATTTCTAGACCATGCCCAACGGCATATCACACTCCAATTTCTAATCCATGCCCCAACGGCATGTCAATTTTATAATTTCAATTTCTAAACCATGCCCAATCGGCATGTCAAATTTCAATTTCTAATCCATGCCCAAACGGCATGTCAATTTCATAATTTCAATTTCTAAACCATGCCCAACGGCATGTCAACTTTCCATTTCTATTTCAATTTCTAGACCAAGCCCAACGGCAAGTCAAATTTCAATTTCAATTTCTAGACCATGCCCAACGGCATGTCACATTCCAATTTCTAAACCATGCCCAAACGGCATGTCAATTTTATAATTTCAATTTCTAAACCATGCCCAATCGGCATGTCAAATTTCAATTTCAAATCCATGCCCAAACTGTATGTCAATTTCATAATTTCAATTTCTAAACCATGCCCAAGGGCATGTCAACTTTCAATTTCAATTTCAATTTCTAGACCATGCCCAACGGCATGTCAAATTTCAATTTCAACTTCTAGACCATGCCCAACGGCATGTCACACTCCAATATCTAATCCATGCCCAAACGGCATGTCAATTTTATAATTTCAATTTCTAAACCATGCCCAATCGGCATGTCAAATTTCAATTTCTAATCCATGCACAAACGGCATGTCAATTTCATAATTTCAATTTCTAAACCATGCCCAGCGGCATGTCAACTTTCAATTTCAATTTCAATTTCTAGACCAAGCCCAACGGCATGTCAAATTTCAATTTCAATTTCTAGACCATGCCCAACGGCATGTCACATTCCAATTTCTAAACCATGCCCAAACGGCATGTCAATTTTATAATTTCAATTTCTAAACCATGCCAAATCGGCATGTCAAATTTCAATTTCTAATCCATGCCCAAACTGCATGTCAATTTCATAATTTCAATTTCTAAACCATGCCCAACGGCATGTCAGCTTTCAATTTCAATTTCAATTTCTAGACCATGCCCAACGGCATGTCAAATTTCAATTTCAACTTCTAGACCATGCCCAACGGCATGTCACACTCCAATTTCTAATCCATGCCCAAACGACATGTCAATTTCATAATTTCAATTTCTAAGCCATGCCCAACGGCATGTCAACTTTCAATTTCAATTTCAATTTCTAGACCAAGCCCAACGGCATGTCAAATTTCAATCACAATTTCTAGACCATGCCCAACGGCATGTCAAATTTTAATTTCAATTTCTAGACCATGCCCAACGTCATGTCACACTCCAATTTCTAATCCATGCCCAAAGGGCATGTCAATTTTATAATTTCAATTTCTAAACCATGCCCAATCGGCATGTCAAATTTCAATTTCTAATCCATGCCCAAACGGCATGTCAATTTCATAATTTCAATTTCTAAACCATGCCCAACGGCATGTCAACTTTCAATTTCAATTTCAATTTCTAGACCAAGCCCAACGGCATGTCAAATTTCAATCACAATTTCTAGACCATGCCCAACGGCATGTCAAATTTTAATTTCAATTTCTAGACCATGCCCAACGTCATGTCACACTCCAATTTCTAATCCATGCCCAAAGGGCATGTCAATTTTATAATTTCAATTTCTAAACCATGCCCAATCGGCATGTCAAATTTCAATTTCTAATCCATGCCCAAACGGCATGTCAATTTCATAATTTCAATTTCTAAACAATGCCCAACGGCATGTCAACTTTCAATTTCAATTTCAATTTCTAGACCAAGCCCAACGGCATGTCAAATTTCAATTTCAATTTCTAGACCATGCCCAACGGCATGTCACATTCCAATTTCTAAACCATGCCCAAACGGCATGTCAATTTTATAATTTCAATTTCTAAACCATGCCAAATCGGCATGTCAAATTTCAATTTCTAATCCATGCCCAAACTGCATGTCAATTTCATAATTTCAATTTCTAAACCATGCCCAACGGCATGTCAGCTTTCAATTTCAATTTCAATTTCTAGACCATGCCCAACGGCATGTCAAATTTCAATTTCAACTTCTAGACCATGCCCAACGGCATGTCACACTCCAATTTCTAATCCATGCCCAAACGACATGTCAATTTCATAATTTCAATTTCTAAGCCATGCCCAACGGCATGTCAACTTTCAATTTCAATTTCAATTTCTAGACCAAGCCCAACGGCATGTCAAATTTCAATCACAATTTCTAGACCATGCCCAACGGCATGTCAAATTTTAATTTCAATTTCTAGACCTTGCCCAACGTCATGTCACACTCCAATTTCTAATCCATGCCCAAACGGCATGTCAATTTTATAATTTCAATTTCTAAACCATGCCCAATCGGCATGTCAAATTTCAATTTCTAATCCATGCCCAAACGGCATGTCAATTTCATAATTTCAATTTCTAAACCATGCCCAACGGCATGTCAACTTTCCATTTCTATTTCAATTTCTAGACCAAGCCCAACGGCAAGTCAAATTTCAATTTCAATTTCTAGACCATGCCCAACGGCATGTCACATTCCAATTTCTAAACCATGCCCAAACGGCATGTCAATTTTATAATTTCAATTTCTAAACCATGCCCAATCGGCATGTCAAATTTCAATTTCAAATCCATGCCCAAACTGTATGTCAATTTCATAATTTCAATTTCTAAACCATGCCCAAGGGCATGTCAACTTTCAATTTCAATTTCAATTTCTAGACCATGCCCAACGGCATGTCAAATTTCAATTTCAACTTCTAGACCATGCCCAACGGCATGTCACACTCCAATTTCTAATCCATGCGCAAACGACATGTCAATTTTATAATTTCAATTTCTAAACCATGCCCAATAGGCATGTCAAATTTTAATTTCTAATCCATGCCCAAACGGCATGTCAATTTCATAATTTCAATTTCTAAACCATGCCCAACGGCATGTCAACTTTCAATTTCAATTTCAATTTCTAGACCAAGCCCAACGGCATGTCAAATTTCAATCACAATTTCTAGACCATGCCCAACGGCATGTCAAATTTTAATTTCAATTTCTAGACCATGCCCAACGTCATGTCACACTCCAATTTCTAATCCATGCCCAAACGGCATGTCAATTTTATAATTTCAATTTCTAAACCATGCCCAATCGGCATGTCAAATTTCAATTTCTAATCCATGCCCAAACGGCATGTCAATTTCATAATTTCAATTTCTAAACAATGCCCAACGGCATGTCAACTTTCAATTTCAATTTCAATTTCTAGACCAAGCCCAACGGCATGTCAAATTTCAATTTCAATTTCTAGACCATGCCCAACGGCATGTCACATTCCAATTTCTAAACCATGCCCAAACGGCATGTCAATTTTATAATTTCAATTTCTAAACCATGCCAAATCGGCATGTCAAATTTCAATTTCTAATCCATGCCCAAACTGCATGTCAATTTCATAATTTCAATTTCTAAACCATGCCCAACGGCATGTCAACTTTCAATTTCTAGACCATGCCCAACGGCATGTCAAATTTCAATTTCAACTTCTAGACCATGCCCAACGGCATGTCACACTCCAATTTCTAATCCATGCCCAAACGGCCTGTCAATTTCATAATTTCAATTTCTAAGCCATGCCCAACGGCATGTCAACTTTCAATTTCAATTTCTAGACCATGCCCAATCGGCATGTCGAATTTCATAACTTCAATTTCTATACCATGCCCAACGGCATGTCAAATTTCAATTTCAATTTCTAGACTATGCCCAACGGCATGTCAAATTTTAATTTCAATTTCTAGACCATGCCCAACGGCATATCACACTCCAATTTCTAATCCATGCCCCAACGGCATGTCAATTTTATAATTTCAATTTCTAAACCATGCCCAATCGGCATGTCAAATTTCAATTTCTAATCCATGCCCAAACGGCATGTCAATTTCATAATTTCAATTTCTAAACCATGCCCAACGGCATGTCAACTTTCCATTTCTATTTCAATTTCTAGACCAAGCCCAACGGCAAGTCAAATTTCAATTTCAATTTCTAGACCATGCCCAACGGCATGTCACATTCCAATTTCTAAACCATGCCCAAACGGCATGTCAATTTTATAATTTCAATTTCTAAACCATGCCAAATCGGCATGTCAAATTTCAATTTCTAATCCATGCCCAAACTGCATGTCAATTTCATAATTTCAATTTCTAAACCATGCCCAACGGCATGTCAGCTTTCAATTTCAATTTCAATTTCTAGACCATGCCCAACGGCATGTCAAATTTCAATTTCAACTTCTAGACCATGCCCAACGGCATGTCACACTCCAATTTCTAATCCATGCCCAAACGACATGTCAATTTCATAATTTCAATTTCTAAGCCATGCCCAACGGCATGTCAACTTTCAATTTCAATTTCAATTTCTAGACCAAGCCCAACGGCATGTCAAATTTCAATCACAATTTCTAGACCATGCCCAACGGCATGTCAAATTTTAATTTCAATTTCTAGACCTTGCCCAACGTCATGTCACACTCCAATTTCTAATCCATGCCCAAACGGCATGTCAATTTTATAATTTCAATTTCTAAACCATGCCCAATCGGCATGTCAAATTTCAATTTCTAATCCATGCCCAAACGGCATGTCAATTTCATAATTTCAATTTCTAAACCATGCCCAACGGCATGTCAACTTTCCATTTCTATTTCAATTTCTAGACCAAGCCCAACGGCAAGTCAAATTTCAATTTCAATTTCTAGACCATGCCCAACGGCATGTCACATTCCAATTTCTAAACCATGCCCAAACGGCATGTCAATTTTATAATTTCAATTTCTAAACCATGCCCAATCGGCATGTCAAATTTCAATTTCAAATCCATGCCCAAACTGTATGTCAATTTCATAATTTCAATTTCTAAACCATGCCCAAGGGCATGTCAACTTTCAATTTCAATTTCAATTTCTAGACCATGCCCAACGGCATGTCAAATTTCAATTTCAACTTCTAGACCATGCCCAACGGCATGTCACACTCCAATTTCTAATCCATGCGCAAACGACATGTCAATTTTATAATTTCAATTTCTAAACCATGCCCAATAGGCATGTCAAATTTTAATTTCTAATCCATGCCCAAACGGCATGTCAATTTCATAATTTCAATTTCTAAACCATGCCCAACGGCATGTCAACTTTCAATTTCAATTTCAATTTCTAGACCAAGCCCAACGGCATGTCAAATTTCAATCACAATTTCTAGACCATGCCCAACGGCATGTCAAATTTTAATTTCAATTTCTAGACCATGCCCAACGTCATGTCACACTCCAATTTCTAATCCATGCCCAAACGGCATGTCAATTTTATAATTTCAATTTCTAAACCATGCCCAATCGGCATGTCAAATTTCAATTTCTAATCCATGCCCAAACGGCATGTCAATTTCATAATTTCAATTTCTAAACAATGCCCAACGGCATGTCAACTTTCAATTTCAATTTCAATTTCTAGACCAAGCCCAACGGCATGTCAAATTTCAATTTCAATTTCTAGACCATGCCCAACGGCATGTCACATTCCAATTTCTAAACCATGCCCAAACGGCATGTCAATTTTATAATTTCAATTTCTAAACCATGCCAAATCGGCATGTCAAATTTCAATTTCTAATCCATGCCCAAACTGCATGTCAATTTCATAATTTCAATTTCTAAACCATGCCCAACGGCATGTCAACTTTCAATTTCTAGACCATGCCCAACGGCATGTCAAATTTCAATTTCAACTTCTAGACCATGCCCAACGGCATGTCACACTCCAATTTCTAATCCATGCCCAAACGGCCTGTCAATTTCATAATTTCAATTTCTAAGCCATGCCCAACGGCATGTCAACTTTCAATTTCAATTTCTAGACCATGCCCAATCGGCATGTCGAATTTCATAACTTCAATTTCTATACCATGCCCAACGGCATGTCAAATTTCAATTTCAATTTCTAGACTATGCCCAACGGCATGTCAAATTTTAATTTCAATTTCTAGACCATGCCCAACGGCATATCACACTCCAATTTCTAATCCATGCCCCAACGGCATGTCAATTTTATAATTTCAATTTCTAAACCATGCCCAATCGGCATGTCAAATTTCAATTTCTAATCCATGCCCAAACGGCATGTCAATTTCATAATTTCAATTTCTAAACCATGCCCAACGGCATGTCAACTTTCCATTTCTATTTCAATTTCTAGACCAAGCCCAACGGCAAGTCAAATTTCAATTTCAATTTCTAGACCATGCCCAACGGCATGTCACATTCCAATTTCTAAACCATGCCCAAACGGCATGTCAATTTTATAATTTCAATTTCTAAACCATGCCCAATCGGCATGTCAAATTTCAATTTCAAATCCATGCCCAAACTGTATGTCAATTTCATAATTTCAATTTCTAAACCATGCCCAAGGGCATGTCAACTTTCAATTTCAATTTCAATTTCTAGACCATGCCCAACGGCATGTCAAATTTCAATTTCAACTTCTAGACCATGCCCAACGGCATGTCACACTCCAATATCTAATCCATGCCCAAACGGCATGTCAATTTTATAATTTCAATTTCTAAACCATGCCCAATCGGCATGTCAAATTTCAATTTCTAATCCATGCACAAACGGCATGTCAATTTCATAATTTCAATTTCTAAACCATGCCCAGCGGCATGTCAACTTTCAATTTCAATTTCAATTTCTAGACCAAGCCCAACGGCATGTCAAATTTCAATTTCAATTTCTAGACCATGCCCAACGGCATGTCACATTCCAATTTCTAAACCATGCCCAAACGGCATGTCAATTTTATAATTTCAATTTCTAAACCATGCCAAATCGGCATGTCAAATTTCAATTTCTAATCCATGCCCAAACTGCATGTCAATTTCATAATTTCAATTTCTAAACCATGCCCAACGGCATGTCAACTTTCAATTTCAATTTCAATTTCTAGACCATGCCCAACGGCATGTCAAATTTCAATTTCAACTTCTAGACCATGCCCAACGACATGTCACACTCCAATTTCTAATCCATGCCCAAACGACATGTCAATTTCATAATTTCAATTTCTAAGCCATGCCCAACGGCATGTCAACTTTCAATTTCAATTTCTAGACCATGCCCAATCGGCATGTCGAATTTCATAACTTCAATTTCTAAACCATGCCCAACGGCAGGTCAAATTTCAATTTCAATTTCTAGACCATGCCCAACGGCATGTCAAATTTTAATTTCAATTTCTAGACCATGCCCAACGCCATGTCACACTCCAATTTCTAATCCATGCCCAAACGGCATGTCAATTTTATAATTTCAATTTCTAAGCCATGCCCAACGGCATGTCAACTTTCAATTTCAATTTCTAGACCATGCCCAATCGGCATGTCGAATTTCATAATTTCAATTTCTAAACCATGCCCAACGGCATGTCAAATTTCAATTTCAATTTCTAGACCATGCCCAACGGCATGTCAAATTTCAATTTCAACTTCTAGACCATGCCCAACGGCATGTGACAATCCAATTTCTAATCCATGCCCAAACGGCATGTCAATTTTATAATTTCAATTTCTAAACCATGCCCAATCGGCATGTGAAATTTCAATTTCTAATCCATGCCCAAACGGCATGTCAATTTCATAATTTCAATTTCTAAACCATGCCCAACGGCATGTCAACTTTCCATTTCTATTTCAATTTCTAGACCAAGCCCAACGGCAAGTCAAATTTCAATTTCAATTTCTAGACCATGCCCAACGGCATGTCACATTCCAATTTCTAAACGATGCCCAAACAGCATGTCAATTTTATAATTTCAATTTCTAAACCATGCCCAATCGGCATGTCAAATTTCAATTTCAAATCCATGCCCAAACTGTATGTCAATTTCATAATTTCAATTTCTAAACCATGCCCAAGGGCATGTCAACTGTCAATTTCAATTTCAATTTCTAGACCATGCCCAACGGCATGTCAAATTTCAATTTCAACTTCTAGACCATGCCCAACGGCATGTCACACTCCAATATCTAATCCATGCCCAAACGACATGTCAATTTCATAATTTCAATTTCTAAGCCATGCCCAACGGCATGTCAACTTTCAATTTCAATTTCTAGACCATGCCCAATCGGCATGTCGAATTTCATAATTTCAATTTCTAAACCATGCCCAACGGCATGTCAAATTTCAATTTCAATTTCTAGACCATGCCCAACGGCATGTCAAATTTTAATTTCAATTTCTAGACCATGCCCAACGGCATGTCACACTCCAATTTCTAATCCATGCGCAAACGACATGTCAATTTTATAATTTCAATTTCTAAACCATGCCCAATAGGCATGTCAAATTTTAATTTCTAATCCATGCCCAAACGGCATGTCAATTTCATAATTTCAATTTCTAAACCATGCCCAACGGCATGTCAACTTTCAATTTCAATTTCAATTTCTAGACCAAGCCCAACGGCATGTCAAATTTCAATCACAATTTCTAGACCATGCCCAACGGCATGTCAAATTTTAATTTCAATTTCTAGACCTTGCCCAACGTCATGTCACACTCCAATTTCTAATCCATGCCCAAACGGCATGTCAATTTTATAATTTCAATTTCTAAACCATGCCCAATCGGCATGTCAAATTTCAATTTCTAATCCATGCCCAAACGGCATGTCAATTTCATAATTTCAATTTCTAAACCATGCCCAACGGCATGTCAACTTTCCATTTCTATTTCAATTTCTAGACCAAGCCCAACGGCATGTCAAATTTCAATTTCAATTTCTAGACCATGCCCAACGGCATGTCACATTCCAATTTCTAAACCATGCCCAAACGGCATGTCAATTTTATAATTTCAATTTCTAAACCATGCCAAATCGGCATGTCAAATTTCAATTTCAAATCCATGCCCAAACTGCATGTCAATTTCATAATTTCAATTTCTAAACCATGCCCAACGGCATGTCAGCTTTCAATTTCAATTTCAATTTCTAGACCATGCCCAACGGCATGTCAAATTTCAATTTCAACTTCTAGACCATGCCCAACGGCATGTCACACTCCAATTTCTAATCCATGCCCAAACGACATGTCAATTTCATAATTTCAATTTCTAAGCCATGCCCAACGGCATGTCAACTTTCAATTTCAATTTCAATTTCTAGACCAAGCCCAACGGCATGTCAAATTTCAATCACAATTTCTAGACCATGCCCAACGGCATGTCAAATTTTAATTTCAATTTCTAGACCTTGCCCAACGTCATGTCACACTCCAATTTCTAATCCATGCCCAAACGGCATGTCAATTTTATAATTTCAATTTCTAAACCATGCCCAATCGGCATGTCAAATTTCAATTTCTAATCCATGCCCAAACGGCATGTCAATTTCATAATTTCAATTTCTAAACCATGCCCAACGGCATGTCAACTTTCCATTTCTATTTCAATTTCTAGACCAAGCCCAACGGCATGTCAAATTTCAATTTCAATTTCTAGACCATGCCCAACGGCATGTCACATTCCAATTTCTAAACCATGCCCAAACGGCATGTCAATTTTATAATTTCAATTTCTAAACCATGCCAAATCGGCATGTCAAATTTCAATTTCAAATCCATGCCCAAACTGCATGTCAATTTCATAATTTCAATTTCTAAACCATGCCCAACGGCATGTCAGCTTTCAATTTCAATTTCAATTTCTAGACCATGCCCAACGGCATGTCAACTTTCAATTTCAATTTCTAGACCATGCCCAACGGCATGTCACACTCCAATTTCTAATCCATGCCCAAACGACATGTCAATTTCATAATTTCAATTTCTAAGCCATGCCCAACGGCATGTCAACTTTCAATTTTAATTTCAATTTCTAGACCTTGCCCAACGTCATGTCACACTCCAATTTCTAATCCATGCCCAAACGGCATGTCAATTTTATAATTTCAATTTCTAAACCATGCCCAATCGGCATGTCAAATTTCAATTTCTAATCCATGCCCAAACGGCATGTCAATTTCATAATTTCAATTTCTAAACCATGCCCAACGGCATGTCAACTTTCCATTTCTATTTCAATTTCTAGACCAAGCCCAACGGCATGTCAAATTTCAATTTCAATTTCTAGACCATGCCCAACGGCATGTCACATTCCAATTTCTAAACCATGCCCAAACGGCATGTCAATTTTATAATTTCAATTTCTAAACCATGCCAAATCGGCATGTCAAATTTCAATTTCAAATCCATGCCCAAACTGCATGTCAATTTCATAATTTCAATTTCTAAACCATGCCCAACGGCATGTCAGCTTTCAATTTCAATTTCAATTTCTAGACCATGCCCAACGGCATGTCAAATTTCAATTTCAACTTCTAGACCATGCCCAACGGCATGTCACACTCCAATTTCTAATCCATGCCCAAACGACATGTCAATTTCATAATTTCAATTTCTAAGCCATGCCCAACGGCATGTCAACTTTCAATTTCAATTTCAATTTCTAGACCAAGCCCAACGGCATGTCAAATTTCAATCACAATTTCTAGACCATGCCCAACGGCATGTCAAATTTTAATTTCAATTTCTAGACCTTGCCCAACGTCATGTCACACTCCAATTTCTAATCCATGCCCAAACGGCATGTCAATTTTATAATTTCAATTTCTAAACCATGCCCAATCGGCATGTCAAATTTCAATTTCTAATCCATGCCCAAACGGCATGTCAATTTCATAATTTCAATTTCTAAACAATGCCCAACGGCATGTCAACTTTCAATTTCAATTTCAATTTCTAGACCAAGCCCAACGGCATGTCAAATTTCAATTTCAATTTCTAGACCATGCCCAACGGCATGTCACATTCCAATTTCTAAACCATGCCCAAACGGCATGTCAATTTTATAATTTCAATTTCTAAACCATGCCAAATCGGCATGTCAAATTTCAATTTCTAATCCATGCCCAAACTGCATGTCAATTTCATAATTTCAATTTCTAAACCATGCCCAACGGCATGTCAGCTTTCAATTTCAATTTCAATTTCTAGACCATGCCAAACGGCATGTCAAATTTCAATTTCAACTTCTAGACCATGCCCAACGGCATGTCACACTCCAATTTCTAATCCATGCCCAAACGACATGTCAATTTCATAATTTCAATTTCTAAGCCATGCCCAACGGCATGTCAACTTTCAATTTCAATTTCTAGACCATGCCCAATCGGCATGTCGAATTTCATAACTTCAATTTCTAAACCATGCCCAACGGCATGTCAAATTTCAATTTCAATTTCTAGACCATGCCCAACGGCATGTCAAATTTTAATTTCAATTTCTAGACCCTGCCCAACGGCATGTCACACTCCAATTTCTAATCCATGCCCAAACGGCATGTCAATTTTATAATTTCAATTTCTAAACCATGCCCAATCGGCATGTCAAATTTCAATTTCTAATCCATGCACAAACGGCATGTCAATTTCATAATTTCAATTTCTAAACCATGCCCAACGGCATGTCAACTTTCAATTTCAATTTCAATTTCTAGACCAAGCCCAACGGCATGTCAAATTTCAATTTCAATTTCTAGACCATGCCCAACGGCATGTCACATTCCAATTTCTAAACCATGCACAATCGGCATGTCGAATTTCATAATTTCAATTTCTAAACCATGCCCAACGGCATGTCAAATTTCAATTTCAATTTCTAGACCATGCCCAACGGCATGTCAAATTTTAATTTCAATTTCTAGACCATGCCCAACGGCATGTCACACTCCAATATCTAATCCATGCCCAAACGGCATGTCAATTTCATAATTTCAATTTCTAAGCCATGGCCAACGGCATGTCAACTTTCAATTTCAATTTCTAGACCATGCACAATCGGCATGTCGAATTTCAATTTCAACTTCTAGACCATGCCCAACGGCATGTCAAATTTCAATTTCAATTTCTAGACCATGCACAATCGGCATGTCGAATTTCATAATTTCAATTTCTAAACCATGCCTAACGGCATGTCAAATTTCAATTTCAATTTCAATTTCTAGACCAAGCCCAACGGCATGTCAAATGTCAATCACAATTTCTAGACCATGCCCAACGGCATGTCAAATTTTAATTTCAATTTCTAGACCATGCCCAACGGCATGTCACACTCCAATTTCTAATCCATGCCCAAACGGCATGTCAATTTTATAATTTCAATTTCTAAACCATGCCCAATCGGCATGTCAAATTTCAATTTCTAATCCATGCACAAACGGCATGTCAATTTCATAATTTCAATTTCTAAACCATGCCCAACGGCATGTCAACTTTCAATTTCAATTTCAATTTCTAGACCAAGCCCAACGGCATGTCAAATTTCAATTTCAATTTCTAGACCATGCCCAACGGCATGTCACATTCCAATTTCTAAACCATGCCCAAACAGCATGTCAATTTTAAAATTTCAATTTCTTAACCATGCCAAATCGGCATGTCAAATTTCAATTTCTAATCCATGCCCAAACTGCATGTCAATTTCATAATTTCAATTTCTAAACCATGCCCAACGGCATGTCAACTTTCAATTTCAATTTCAATTTCTAGACCATGCCCAACGGCATGTCAAATTTCAATTTCAACTTCTAGACCATGCCCAACGGCATGTCACACTGCAATTTCTAATCCATGCCCAAACGGCATGTCAATTTCATAATTTCAATTTCTAAGCCATGCCCAACGGCATGTCAACTTTCAATTTCAATTTTAGACCATGCCCAATCGGCATGTCGAATTTCATAACTTCAATTTCTAAACCATGCCCAATGGCATGTCAAATTTCAATTTCAATTTCTAGACCAAGCCCAACGGCATGTCAAATTTCAATTTCAATTTCTAGACCATGCCCAACGGCATGTCACATTCCAATTTCTAAACCATGCCCAAACGGCATGTCAATTGTATAATTTCAATTTCTAAACCATGCCAAATCGGCATGTCAAATTTCAATTTCTAATCCATGCCCAAACTGCATGTCTATTTCATAATTTCAATTTGTAAACCATGCCCAAGGGCATGTCAACTTTCAATTTCAATTTCAATTTCTAGACCATGCCCAACGGCATGTCAAATTTCAATTTCAACTTCTAGACCATGCCCAACGGCATGTCACACTCCAATATCTAATCCATGCCCAAACGGCATGTCAATTTCATAATTTCAATTTCTAAGCCATGCCCAACGGCATGTCAACTTTCAATTTCAATTTCTAGACCATGCACAATCGGCATGTCGAATTTCAATTTCAACTTCTACACCATGCCCAACGGCATGTCAAATTTCAATTTCAATTTCTAGACCATGCACAATCGGCATGTCGAATTTCATAATTTCAATTTCTAAACCATGCCCAACGGCATGTCAAATTTCAATTTCAACTTCTAGACCATGCCCAACGACATGTCACACTCCAATTTCTAATCCATGCCCAAACGGCATGTCAATTTCATAATTTCAATTTCTAAGCCATGCCCAACGGCATGTCAACTTTCAATTTCAATTTCTAGACCATGCCCAATCGGCATGTCGAATTTCATAACTTCAATTTCTAAACCATGCCCAACGGCAGGTCAAATTTCAATTTCAATTTCTAGATCATGCCCAACGGCATGTCAAATTTTAATTTCAATTTCTAGACCTTGCCCAACGTCATGTCACACTCCAATTTCTAATCCATGCCCAAACGGCATGTCAATTTTATAATTTCAATTTCTAAACCATGCCCAATCGGCATGTCAAATTTCAATTTCTAATCCATGCCCAAACGGCATGTCAATTTCATAATTTCAATTTCTAAACCATACCCAACGGCATGTCAACTTTCCATTTCTATTTCAATTTCTAGACCAAGCCCAACGGCATGTCAAATTTCAATTTCAATTTCTAGACCATGCCCAACGGCATGTCACATTCCAATTTCTAAACCATGCCCAAACGGCATGTCAATTTTATAATTTCAATTTCTAAACCATGCCAAATCGGCATGTCAAATTTCAATTTCAAATCCATGCCCAAACTGCATGTCAATTTCATAATTTCAATTTCTAAACCATGCCCAACGGCATGTCAGCTTTCAATTTCAATTTCAATTTCTAGACCATGCCCAACGGCATGTCAACTTTCAATTTCAATTTCTAGACCATGCCCAACGGCATGTCACACTCCAATTTCTAATCCATGCCCAAACGACATGTCAATTTCATAATTTCAATTTCTAAGCCATGCCCAACGGCATGTCAACTTTCAATTTTAATTTCAATTTCTAGACCTTGCCCAACGTCATGTCACACTCCAATTTCTAATCCATGCCCAAACGGCATGTCAATTTTATAATTTCAATTTCTAAACCATGCCCAATCGGCATGTCAAATTTCAATTTCTAATCCATGCCCAAACGGCATGTCAATTTCATAATTTCAATTTCTAAACCATGCCCAACGGCATGTCAACTTTCCATTTCTATTTCAATTTCTAGACCAAGCCCAACGGCATGTCAAATTTCAATTTCAATTTCTAGACCATGCCCAACGGCATGTCACATTCCAATTTCTAAACCATGCCCAAACGGCATGTCAATTTTATAATTTCAATTTCTAAACCATGCCAAATCGGCATGTCAAATTTCAATTTCAAATCCATGCCCAAACTGCATGTCAATTTCATAATTTCAATTTCTAAACCATGCCCAACGGCATGTCAGCTTTCAATTTCAATTTCAATTTCTAGACCATGCCCAACGGCATGTCAAATTTCAATTTCAACTTCTAGACCATGCCCAACGGCATGTCACACTCCAATTTCTAATCCATGCCCAAACGACATGTCAATTTCATAATTTCAATTTCTAAGCCATGCCCAACGGCATGTCAACTTTCAATTTCAATTTCAATTTCTAGACCAAGCCCAACGGCATGTCAAATTTCAATCACAATTTCTAGACCATGCCCAACGGCATGTCAAATTTTAATTTCAATTTCTAGACCTTGCCCAACGTCATGTCACACTCCAATTTCTAATCCATGCCCAAACGGCATGTCAATTTTATAATTTCAATTTCTAAACCATGCCCAATCGGCATGTCAAATTTCAATTTCTAATCCATGCCCAAACGGCATGTCAATTTCATAATTTCAATTTCTAAACAATGCCCAACGGCATGTCAACTTTCAATTTCAATTTCAATTTCTAGACCAAGCCCAACGGCATGTCAAATTTCAATTTCAATTTCTAGACCATGCCCAACGGCATGTCACATTCCAATTTCTAAACCATGCCCAAACGGCATGTCAATTTTATAATTTCAATTTCTAAACCATGCCAAATCGGCATGTCAAATTTCAATTTCTAATCCATGCCCAAACTGCATGTCAATTTCATAATTTCAATTTCTAAACCATGCCCAACGGCATGTCAGCTTTCAATTTCAATTTCAATTTCTAGACCATGCCAAACGGCATGTCAAATTTCAATTTCAACTTCTAGACCATGCCCAACGGCATGTCACACTCCAATTTCTAATCCATGCCCAAACGACATGTCAATTTCATAATTTCAATTTCTAAGCCATGCCCAACGGCATGTCAACTTTCAATTTCAATTTCTAGACCATGCCCAATCGGCATGTCGAATTTCATAACTTCAATTTCTAAACCATGCCCAACGGCATGTCAAATTTCAATTTCAATTTCTAGACCATGCCCAACGGCATGTCAAATTTTAATTTCAATTTCTAGACCCTGCCCAACGGCATGTCACACTCCAATTTCTAATCCATGCCCAAACGGCATGTCAATTTTATAATTTCAATTTCTAAACCATGCCCAATCGGCATGTCAAATTTCAATTTCTAATCCATGCACAAACGGCATGTCAATTTCATAATTTCAATTTCTAAACCATGCCCAACGGCATGTCAACTTTCAATTTCAATTTCAATTTCTAGACCAAGCCCAACGGCATGTCAAATTTCAATTTCAATTTCTAGACCATGCCCAACGGCATGTCACATTCCAATTTCTAAACCATGCACAATCGGCATGTCGAATTTCATAATTTCAATTTCTAAACCATGCCCAACGGCATGTCAAATTTCAATTTCAATTTCTAGACCATGCCCAACGGCATGTCAAATTTTAATTTCAATTTCTAGACCATGCCCAACGGCATGTCACACTCCAATATCTAATCCATGCCCAAACGGCATGTCAATTTCATAATTTCAATTTCTAAGCCATGGCCAACGGCATGTCAACTTTCAATTTCAATTTCTAGACCATGCACAATCGGCATGTCGAATTTCAATTTCAACTTCTAGACCATGCCCAACGGCATGTCAAATTTCAATTTCAATTTCTAGACCATGCACAATCGGCATGTCGAATTTCATAATTTCAATTTCTAAACCATGCCTAACGGCATGTCAAATTTCAATTTCAATTTCAATTTCTAGACCAAGCCCAACGGCATGTCAAATGTCAATCACAATTTCTAGACCATGCCCAACGGCATGTCAAATTTTAATTTCAATTTCTAGACCATGCCCAACGGCATGTCACACTCCAATTTCTAATCCATGCCCAAACGGCATGTCAATTTTATAATTTCAATTTCTAAACCATGCCCAATCGGCATGTCAAATTTCAATTTCTAATCCATGCACAAACGGCATGTCAATTTCATAATTTCAATTTCTAAACCATGCCCAACGGCATGTCAACTTTCAATTTCAATTTCAATTTCTAGACCAAGCCCAACGGCATGTCAAATTTCAATTTCAATTTCTAGACCATGCCCAACGGCATGTCACATTCCAATTTCTAAACCATGCCCAAACAGCATGTCAATTTTAAAATTTCAATTTCTTAACCATGCCAAATCGGCATGTCAAATTTCAATTTCTAATCCATGCCCAAACTGCATGTCAATTTCATAATTTCAATTTCTAAACCATGCCCAACGGCATGTCAACTTTCAATTTCAATTTCAATTTCTAGACCATGCCCAACGGCATGTCAAATTTCAATTTCAACTTCTAGACCATGCCCAACGGCATGTCACACTGCAATTTCTAATCCATGCCCAAACGGCATGTCAATTTCATAATTTCAATTTCTAAGCCATGCCCAACGGCATGTCAACTTTCAATTTCAATTTTAGACCATGCCCAATCGGCATGTCGAATTTCATAACTTCAATTTCTAAACCATGCCCAATGGCATGTCAAATTTCAATTTCAATTTCTAGACCAAGCCCAACGGCATGTCAAATTTCAATTTCAATTTCTAGACCATGCCCAACGGCATGTCACATTCCAATTTCTAAACCATGCCCAAACGGCATGTCAATTGTATAATTTCAATTTCTAAACCATGCCAAATCGGCATGTCAAATTTCAATTTCTAATCCATGCCCAAACTGCATGTCTATTTCATAATTTCAATTTGTAAACCATGCCCAAGGGCATGTCAACTTTCAATTTCAATTTCAATTTCTAGACCATGCCCAACGGCATGTCAAATTTCAATTTCAACTTCTAGACCATGCCCAACGGCATGTCACACTCCAATATCTAATCCATGCCCAAACGGCATGTCAATTTCATAATTTCAATTTCTAAGCCATGCCCAACGGCATGTCAACTTTCAATTTCAATTTCTAGACCATGCACAATCGGCATGTCGAATTTCAATTTCAACTTCTACACCATGCCCAACGGCATGTCAAATTTCAATTTCAATTTCTAGACCATGCACAATCGGCATGTCGAATTTCATAATTTCAATTTCTAAACCATGCCCAACGGCATGTCAAATTTCAATTTCAACTTCTAGACCATGCCCAACGACATGTCACACTCCAATTTCTAATCCATGCCCAAACGGCATGTCAATTTCATAATTTCAATTTCTAAGCCATGCCCAACGGCATGTCAACTTTCAATTTCAATTTCTAGACCATGCCCAATCGGCATGTCGAATTTCATAACTTCAATTTCTAAACCATGCCCAACGGCAGGTCAAATTTCAATTTCAATTTCTAGATCATGCCCAACGGCATGTCAAATTTTAATTTCAATTTCTAGACCATGCCCAACGCCATGTCACACTCCAATTTCTAATCCATGCCCAAACGGCATGTCAATTTTATAATTTCAATTTCTAAGCCATGCCCAACGGCATGTCAACTTTCAATTTCAATTTCAATTTCTAGACCAAGCCCAACGGCATGTCAAATTTCAATTTCAATTTCTAGACCATGCCCAACGGCATGTCACATTCCAATTTCTAAACCATGCCCAAACAGCATGTCAATTTTAAAATTTCAATTTCTTAACCATGCCAAATCGGCATGTCAAATTTCAATTTCTAATCCATGCCCAAACTGCATGTCAATTTCATAATTTCAATTTCTAAACCATGCCCAACGGCATGTCAACTTTCAATTTCAATTTCAATTTCTAGACCATGCCCAACGGCATGTCAAATTTCAATTTCAACTTCTAGACCATGCCCAACGGCATGTCACACTGCAATTTCTAATCCATGCCCAAACGGCATGTCAATTTCATAATTTCAATTTCTAAGCCATGCCCAACGGCATGTCAACTTTCAATTTCAATTTTAGACCATGCCCAATCGGCATGTCGAATTTCATAACTTCAATTTCTAAACCATGCCCAATGGCATGTCAAATTTCAATTTCAATTTCTAGACCAAGCCCAACGGCATGTCAAATTTCAATTTCAATTTCTAGACCATGCCCAACGGCATGTCACATTCCAATTTCTAAACCATGCCCAAACGGCATGTCAATTGTATAATTTCAATTTCTAAACCATGCCAAATCGGCATGTCAAATTTCAATTTCTAATCCAT
This sequence comes from Viola odorata, assembly GCA_963691705.1. NCBI lineage: Eukaryota > Viridiplantae > Streptophyta > Magnoliopsida > Malpighiales > Violaceae > Viola > Viola odorata. The sequence continues at coordinate 18,200,947 of OY829541.1, forward strand.
GCCCAAACTGCATGTCTATTTCATAATTTCAATTTGTAAACCATGCCCAAGGGCATGTCAACTTTCAATTTCAATTTCAATTTCTAGACCATGCCCAACGGCATGTCAAATTTCAATTTCAACTTCTAGACCATGCCCAACGGCATGTCACACTCCAATATCTAATCCATGCCCAAACGGCATGTCAATTTCATAATTTCAATTTCTAAGCCATGCCCAACGGCATGTCAACTTTCAATTTCAATTTCTAGACCATGCACAATCGGCATGTCGAATTTCAATTTCAACTTCTACACCATGCCCAACGGCATGTCAAATTTCAATTTCAATTTCTAGACCATGCACAATCGGCATGTCGAATTTCATAATTTCAATTTCTAAACCATGCCCAACGGCATGTCAAATTTCAATTTCAACTTCTAGACCATGCCCAACGACATGTCACACTCCAATTTCTAATCCATGCCCAAACGGCATGTCAATTTCATAATTTCAATTTCTAAGCCATGCCCAACGGCATGTCAACTTTCAATTTCAATTTCTAGACCATGCCCAATCGGCATGTCGAATTTCATAACTTCAATTTCTAAACCATGCCCAACGGCAGGTCAAATTTCAATTTCAATTTCTAGATCATGCCCAACGGCATGTCAAATTTTAATTTCAATTTCTAGACCATGCCCAACGCCATGTCACACTCCAATTTCTAATCCATGCCCAAACGGCATGTCAATTTTATAATTTCAATTTCTAAGCCATGCCCAACGGCATGTCAACTTTCAATTTCAATTTCAATTTCTAGACCAAGCCCAACGGCATGTCAAATTTCAATTTCAATTTCTAGACCATGCCCAACGGCATGTCACATTCCAATTTCTAAACCATGCCCAAACAGCATGTCAATTTTAAAATTTCAATTTCTTAACCATGCCAAATCGGCATGTCAAATTTCAATTTCTAATCCATGCCCAAACTGCATGTCAATTTCATAATTTCAATTTCTAAACCATGCCCAACGGCATGTCAACTTTCAATTTCAATTTCAATTTCTAGACCATGCCCAACGGCATGTCAAATTTCAATTTCAACTTCTAGACCATGCCCAACGGCATGTCACACTGCAATTTCTAATCCATGCCCAAACGGCATGTCAATTTCATAATTTCAATTTCTAAGCCATGCCCAACGGCATGTCAACTTTCAATTTCAATTTTAGACCATGCCCAATCGGCATGTCGAATTTCATAACTTCAATTTCTAAACCATGCCCAATGGCATGTCAAATTTCAATTTCAATTTCTAGACCAAGCCCAACGGCATGTCAAATTTCAATTTCAATTTCTAGACCATGCCCAACGGCATGTCACATTCCAATTTCTAAACCATGCCCAAACGGCATGTCAATTGTATAATTTCAATTTCTAAACCATGCCAAATCGGCATGTCAAATTTCAATTTCTAATCCATGCCCAAACTGCATGTCTATTTCATAATTTCAATTTGTAAACCATGCCCAAGGGCATGTCAACTTTCAATTTCAATTTCAATTTCTAGACCATGCCCAACGGCATGTCAAATTTCAATTTCAACTTCTAGACCATGCCCAACGGCATGTCACACTCCAATATCTAATCCATGCCCAAACGGCATGTCAATTTCATAATTTCAATTTCTAAGCCAAGCCCAACAGCATGTCAACTTTCAATTTCAATTTCTAGACCATGCACAATCGGCATGTCGAATTTCAATTTCAACTTCTACACCATGCCCAACGGCATGTCAAATTTCAATTTCAATTTCTAGACCATGCACAATCGGCATGTCGAATTTCATAATTTCAATTTCTAAACCATGCCCAACGGCATGTCAAATTTCAATTTCAACTTCTAGACCATGCCCAACGGCATGTCACACTCCAATATCTAATCCATGCCCAAACGGCATGTCAATTTCATAATTTCAATTTCTAAGCCAAGCCCAACAGCATGTCAACTTTCAATTTCAATTTCTAGACCATGCACAATCGGCATGTCGAATTTCAATTTCAACTTCTACACCATGCCCAACGGCATGTCAAATTTCAATTTCAATTTCTAGACCATGCACAATCGGCATGTCGAATTTCATAATTTCAATTTCTAAACCATGCCCAACGGCATGTCAAATTTCAATTTCAACTTCTAGACCATGCCCAACGACATGTCACACTCCAATTTCTAATCCATGCCCAAACGGCATGTCAATTTTATAATTTCAATTTCTAAGCCATGCCCAACGGCATGTCAACTTTCAATTTCAATTTCTAGACCATGCCCAATCGGCATGTCGAATTTCATAATTTCAATTTCTAAACCATGCCCAACGGCATGTCAAATTTCAATTTCAATTTCTAGACCATGCCCAACGGCATGTCAAATTTCAATTTCAACTTCTAGACCATGCCCAACGGCATGTCACAATCCAATTTCTAATCCATGCCCAAACGGCATGTCAATTTTATAATTTCAATTTCTAAACCATGCCCAATCGGCATGTGAAATTTCAATTTCTAATCCATGCCCAAACGGCATGTCAATTTCATAATTTCAATTTCTAAACCATGCCCAACGGCATGTCAACTTTCCATTTCTATTTCAATTTCTAGACCAAGCCCAACGGCAAGTCAAATTTCAATTTCAATTTCTAGACCATGCCCAACGGCATGTCACATTCCAATTTCTAAACGATGCCCAAACAGCATGTCAATTTTATAATTTCAATTTCTAAACCATGCCCAATCGGCATGTCAAATTTCAATTTCAAATCCATGCCCAAACTGTATGTCAATTTCATAATTTCAATTTCTAAACCATGCCCAATGGCATGTCAACTGTCAATTTCAATTTCAATTTCTAGACCATGCCCAACGGCATGTCAAATTTCAATTTCAACTTCTAGACCATGCCCAACGGCATGTCACACTCCAATATCTAATCCATGCCCAAACGACATGTCAATTTCATAATTTCAATTTCTAAGCCATGCCCAACGGCATGTCAATTTCAATTTCAATTTCTAGACCATGCCCAATCGGCATGTCGAATTTCATAATTTCAATTTCTAAACCATGCCCAACGGCATGTCAAATTTCAATTTCAATTTCTAGACCATGCCCAACGGCATGTCAAATTTTAATTTCAATTTCTAGACCATGCCCAACGCCATGTCACACTCCAATTTCTAATCCATGCGCAAACGACATGTCAATTTTATAATTTCAATTTCTAAGCCATGCCCAACGGCATGTCAACTTTCAATTTCAATTTCTAGACCATGCCCAATCGGCATGTCGAATTTCATAATTTCAATTTCTAAACCATGCCCAACGGCATGTCAAATTTCAATTTCAATTTCTAGACCATGCCCAACGGCATGTCAAATTTCAATTTCAACTTCTAGACCATGCCCAACGGCATGTCACAATCCAATTTCTAATCCATGCCCAAACGGCATGTCAATTTTATAATTTCAATTTCTAAACCATGCCCAATCGGCATGTGAAATTTCAATTTCTAATCCATGCCCAAACGGCATGTCAATTTCATAATTTCAATTTCTAAACCATGCCCAACGGCATGTCAACTTTCCATTTCTATTTCAATTTCTAGACCAAGCCCAACGGCAAGTCAAATTTCAATTTCAATTTCTAGACCATGCCCAACGGCATGTCACATTCCAATTTCTAAACGATGCCCAAACAGCATGTCAATTTTATAATTTCAATTTCTAAACCATGCCCAATCGGCATGTCAAATTTCAATTTCTAATCCATGCCCAAGCTGCATGTCTATTTCATAATTTCAATTTGTAAACCATGCCCAAGGGCATGTCAACTTTCAATTTCAATTTCAATTTCTAGACCATGCCCAACGGCATGTCAAATTTCAATTTCAACTTCTAGACCATGCCCAACGGCATGTCACACTCCAATATCTAATCCATGCCCAAACGGCATGTCAATTTCATAATTTCAATTTCTAAGCCATGCCCAACGGCATGTCAACTTTCAATTTCAATTTCTAGACCATGCACAATCGGCATGTCGAATTTCAATTTCAACTTCTACACCATGCCCAACGGCATGTCAAATTTCAATTTCAATTTCTAGACCATGCACAATCGGCATGTCGAATTTCATAATTTCAATTTCTAAACCATGCCCAACGGCATGTCAAATTTCAATTTCAACTTCTAGACCATGCCCAACGACATGTCACACTCCAATTTCTAATCCATGCCCAAACGGCATGTCAATTTCATAATTTCAATTTCTAAGCCATGCCCAACGGCATGTCAACTTTCAATTTCAATTTCTAGACCATGCCCAATCGGCATGTCGAATTTCATAACTTCAATTTCTAAACCATGCCCAACGGCAGGTCAAATTTCAATTTCAATTTCTAGATCATGCCCAACGGCATGTCAAATTTTAATTTCAATTTCTAGACCATGCCCAACGCCATGTCACACTCCAATTTCTAATCCATGCCCAAACGGCATGTCAATTTTATAATTTCAATTTCTAAGCCATGCCCAACGGCATGCCAACTTTCAATTTCAATTTCAATTTCTAGACCAAGCCCAACGGCATGTCAAATTTCAATTTCAATTTCAAGACCATGCCCAACGGCATGTCACATTCCAATTTCTAAACCATGCCCAAACAGCATGTCAATTTTAAAATTTCAATTTCTTATCCATGCCAAATCGGCATGTCAAATTTCAATTTCTAATCCATGCCCAAACTGCATGTCAATTTCATAATTTCAATTTCTAAACCATGCCCAACGGCATGTCAACTTTCAATTTCAATTTCAATTTCTAGACCATGCCCAACGGCATGTCAAATTTCAATTTCAACTTCTAGACCATGCCCAACGGCATGTCACACTGCAATTTCTAATCCATGCCCAAACGGCATGTCAATTTCATAATTTCAATTTCTAAGCCATGCCCAACGGCATGTCAACTTTCAATTTCAATTTTAGACCATGCCCAATCGGCATGTCGAATTTCATAACTTCAATTTCTAAACCATGCCCAATGGCATGTCAAATTTCAATTTCAATTTCTAGACCAAGCCCAACGGCATGTCAAATTTCAATTTCAATTTCTAGACCATGCCCAACGGCATGTCACATTCCAATTTCTAAACCATGCCCAAACGGCATGTCAATTGTATAATTTCAATTTCTAAACCATGCCAAATCGGCATGTCAAATTTCAATTTCTAATCCATGCCCAAACTGCATGTCTATTTCATAATTTCAATTTGTAAACCATGCCCAAGGGCATGTCAACTTTCAATTTCAATTTCAATTTCTAGACCATGCCCAACGGCATGTCAAATTTCAATTTCAACTTCTAGACCATGCCCAACGGCATGTCACACTCCAATATCTAATCCATGCCCAAACGGCATGTCAATTTCATAATTTCAATTTCTAAGCCATGCCCAACGGCATGTCAACTTTCAATTTCAATTTCTAGACCATGCACAATCGGCATGTCGAATTTCAATTTCAACTTCTACACCATGCCCAACGGCATGTCAAATTTCAATTTCAATTTCTAGACCATGCACAATCGGCATGTCGAATTTCATAATTTCAATTTCTAAACCATGCCCAACGGCATGTCAAATTTCAATTTCAACTTCTAGACCATGCCCAACGACATGTCACACTCCAATTTCTAATCCATGCCCAAACGGCATGTCAATTTTATAATTTCAATTTCTAAGCCATGCCCAACGGCATGTCAACTTTCAATTTCAATTTCTAGACCATGCCCAATCGGCATGTCGAATTTCATAATTTCAATTTCTAAACCATGCCCAACGGCATGTCAAATTTCAATTTCAATTTCTAGACCATGCCCAACGGCATGTCAAATTTCAATTTCAACTTCTAGACCATGCCCAACGGCATGTCACAATCCAATTTCTAATCCATGCCCAAACGGCATGTCAATTTTATAATTTCAATTTCTAAACCATGCCCAATCGGCATGTGAAATTTCAATTTCTAATCCATGCCCAAACGGCATGTCAATTTCATAATTTCAATTTCTAAACCATGCCCAACGGCATGTCAACTTTCCATTTCTATTTCAATTTCTAGACCATGCCCAACGGCATGTCAAATTTCAATTTCAACTTCTAGACCATGCCCAACGGCATGTCACACTCCAATATCTAATCCATGCCCAAACGACATGTCAATTTCATAATTTCAATTTCTAAGCCATGCCCAACGGCATGTCAATTTCAATTTCAATTTCTAGACCATGCCCAATCGGCATGTCGAATTTCATAATTTCAATTTCTAAACCATGCCCAACGGCATGTCAAATTTCAATTTCAATTTCTAGACCATGCCCAACGGCATGTCAAATTTTAATTTCAATTTCTAGACCATGCCCAACGCCATGTCACACTCCAATTTCTAATCCATGCCCAAACGGCATGTCAATTTTATAATTTCAATTTCTAAGCCATGCCCAACGGCATGTCAACTTTCAATTTCAATTTCTAGACCATGCACAATCGGCATGTCGAATTTCAATTTCAACTTCTACACCATGCCCAACGGCATGTCAAATTTCAATTTCAATTTCTAGACCATGCACAATCGGCATGTCGAATTTCATAATTTCAATTTCTAAACCATGCCCAACGGCATGTCAAATTTCAATTTCAACTTCTAGACCATGCCCAACGACATGTCACACTCCAATTTCTAATCCATGCCCAAACGGCATGTCAATTTCATAATTTCAATTTCTAAGCCATGCCCAACGGCATGTCAACTTTCAATTTCAATTTCTAGACCATGCCCAATCGGCATGTCGAATTTCATAACTTCAATTTCTAAACCATGCCCAACGGCAGGTCAAATTTCAATTTCAATTTCTAGATCATGCCCAACGGCATGTCAAATTTTAATTTCAATTTCTAGACCATGCCCAACGCCATGTCACACTCCAATTTCTAAACGATGCCCAAACAGCATGTCAATTTTATAATTTCAATTTCTAAACCATGCCCAATCGGCATGTCAAATTTCAATTTCTAATCCATGCCCAAGCTGCATGTCTATTTCATAATTTCAATTTGTAAACCATGCCCAAGGGCATGTCAACTTTCAATTTCAATTTCAATTTCTAGACCATGCCCAACGGCATGTCAAATTTCAATTTCAACTTCTAGACCATGCCCAACGGCATGTCACACTCCAATATCTAATCCATGCCCAAACGGCATGTCAATTTCATAATTTCAATTTCTAAGCCATGCCCAACGGCATGTCAACTTTCAATTTCAATTTCTAGACCATGCACAATCGGCATGTCGAATTTCAATTTCAACTTCTACACCATGCCCAACGGCATGTCAAATTTCAATTTCAATTTCTAGACCATGCACAATCGGCATGTCGAATTTCATAATTTCAATTTCTAAACCATGCCCAACGGCATGTCAAATTTCAATTTCAACTTCTAGACCATGCCCAACGACATGTCACACTCCAATTTCTAATCCATGCCCAAACGGCATGTCAATTTCATAATTTCAATTTCTAAGCCATGCCCAACGGCATGTCAACTTTCAATTTCAATTTCTAGACCATGCCCAATCGGCATGTCGAATTTCATAACTTCAATTTCTAAACCATGCCCAACGGCAGGTCAAATTTCAATTTCAATTTCTAGATCATGCCCAACGGCATGTCAAATTTTAATTTCAATTTCTAGACCATGCCCAACGCCATGTCACACTCCAATTTCTAATCCATGCCCAAACGGCATGTCAATTTTATAATTTCAATTTCTAAGCCATGCCCAACGGCATGTCAACTTTCAATTTCAATTTCAATTTCTAGACCAAGCCCAACGGCATGTCAAATTTCAATTTCAATTTCAAGACCATGCCCAACGGCATGTCACATTCCAATTTCTAAACCATGCCCAAACAGCATGTCAATTTTAAAATTTCAATTTCTTATCCATGCCAAATCGGCATGTCAAATTTCAATTTCTAATCCATGCCCAAACTGCATGTCAATTTCATAATTTCAATTTCTAAACCATGCCCAACGGCATGTCAACTTTCAATTTCAATTTCAATTTCTAGACCATGCCCAACGGCATGTCAAATTTCAATTTCAACTTCTAGACCATGCCCAACGGCATGTCACACTGCAATTTCTAATCCATGCCCAAACGGCATGTCAATTTCATAATTTCAATTTCTAAGCCATGCCCAACGGCATGTCAACTTTCAATTTCAATTTTAGACCATGCCCAATCGGCATGTCGAATTTCATAACTTCAATTTCTAAACCATGCCCAATGGCATGTCAAATTTCAATTTCAATTTCTAGACCAAGCCCAACGGCATGTCAAATTTCAATTTCAATTTCTAGACCATGCCCAACGGCATGTCACATTCCAATTTCTAAACCATGCCCAAACGGCATGTCAATTGTATAATTTCAATTTCTAAACCATGCCAAATCGGCATGTCAAATTTCAATTTCTAATCCATGCCCAAACTGCATGTCTATTTCATAATTTCAATTTGTAAACCATGCCCAAGGGCATGTCAACTTTCAATTTCAATTTCAATTTCTAGACCATGCCCAACGGCATGTCAAATTTCAATTTCAACTTCTAGACCATGCCCAACGGCATGTCACACTCCAATATCTAATCCATGCCCAAACGGCATGTCAATTTCATAATTTCAATTTCTAAGCCATGCCCAACGGCATGTCAACTTTCAATTTCAATTTCTAGACCATGCACAATCGGCATGTCGAATTTCAATTTCAACTTCTACACCATGCCCAACGGCATGTCAAATTTCAATTTCAATTTCTAGACCATGCACAATCGGCATGTCGAATTTCATAATTTCAATTTCTAAACCATGCCCAACGGCATGTCAAATTTCAATTTCAACTTCTAGACCATGCCCAACGACATGTCACACTCCAATTTCTAATCCATGCCCAAACGGCATGTCAATTTCATAATTTCAATTTCTAAGCCATGCCCAACGGCATGTCAACTTTCAATTTCAATTTCTAGACCATGCCCAATCGGCATGTCGAATTTCATAACTTCAATTTCTAAACCATGCCCAACGGCAGGTCAAATTTCAATTTCAATTTCTAGATCATGCCCAACGGCATGTCAAATTTTAATTTCAATTTCTAGACCATGCCCAACGCCATGTCACACTCCAATTTCTAATCCATGCCCAAACGGCATGTCAATTTTATAATTTCAATTTCTAAGCCATGCCCAACGGCATGTCAACTTTCAATTTCAATTTCTAGACCATGCCCAATCGGCATGTCGAATTTCATAATTTCAATTTCTAAACCATGCCCAACGGCATGTCAAATTTCAATTTCAATTTCTAGACCATGCCCAACGGCATGTCAAATTTCAATTTCAACTTCTAGACCATGCCCAACGGCATGTCACAATCCAATTTCTAATCCATGCCCAAACGGCATGTCAATTTTATAATTTCAATTTCTAAACCATGCCCAATCGGCATGTGAAATTTCAATTTCTAATCCATTCCCAAACGGCATGTCAATTTCATAATTTCAATTTCTAAACCATGCCCAACGGCATGTCAACTTTCCATTTCTATTTCAATTTCTAGACCAAGCCCAACGGCAAGTCAAATTTCAATTTCAATTTCTAGACCATGCGCAACGGCATGTCACATTCCAATTTCTAAACGATGCCCAAACAGCATGTCAATTTTATAATTTCAATTTCTAAACCATGCCCAATCGGCATGTCAAATTTCAATTTCAAATCCATGCCCAAACTGTATGTCAATTTCATAATTTCAATTTCTAAACCATGCCCAAGGGCATGTCAACTGTCAATTTCAATTTCAATTTCTAGACCATGCCCAACGGCATGTCAAATTTCAATTTCAACTTCTAGACCATGCCCAACGGCATGTCACACTCCAATATCTAATCCATGCCCAAACGACATGTCAATTTCATAATTTCAATTTCTAAGCCATGCCCAACGGCATGTCAACTTTCAATTTCAATTTCTAGACCATGCCCAATCGGCATGTCGAATTTCATAATTTCAATTTCTAAACCATGCCCAACGGCATGTCAAATTTCAATTTCAATTTCTAGACCATGCCCAACGGCATGTCAAATTTTAATTTCAATTTCTAGACCATGCCCAACGCCATGTCACACTCCAATTTCTAATCCATGCCCAAACGGCATGTCAATTTTATAATTTCAATTTCTAAGCCATGCCCAACGGCATGTCAACTTTCAATTTCAATTTCTAGACCATGCACAATCGGCATGTCGAATTTCAATTTCAACTTCTACACCATGCCCAACGGCATGTCAAATTTCAATTTCAATTTCTAGACCATGCACAATCGGCATGTCGAATTTCATAATTTCAATTTCTAAACCATGCCCAACGGCATGTCAAATTTCAATTTCAACTTCTAGACCATGCCCAACGACATGTCACACTCCAATTTCTAATCCATGCCCAAACGGCATGTCAATTTCATAATTTCAATTTCTAAGCCATGCCCAACGGCATGTCAACTTTCAATTTCAATTTCTAGACCATGCCCAATCGGCATGTCGAATTTCATAACTTCAATTTCTAAACCATGCCCAACGGCAGGTCAAATTTCAATTTCAATTTCTAGATCATGCCCAACGGCATGTCAAATTTCAATTTCAATTTCTAGACCATGCCCAACGGCATGTCAAATTTCAATTTCAACTTCTAGACCATGCCCAACGGCATGTCACACTGCAATTTCTAATCCATGCCCAAACGGCATGTCAATTTCATAATTTCAATTTCTAAGCCATGCCCAACGGCATGTCAACTTTCAATTTCAATTTTAGACCATGCCCAATCGGCATGTCGAATTTCATAACTTCAATTTCTAAACCATGCCCAATGGCATGTCAAATTTCAATTTCAATTTCTAGACCAAGCCCAACGGCATGTCAAATTTCAATTTCAATTTCTAGACCATGCCCAACGGCATGTCACATTCCAATTTCTAAACCATGCCCAAACGGCATGTCAATTGTATAATTTCAATTTCTAAACCATGCCAAATCGGCATGTCAAATTTCAATTTCTAATCCATGCCCAAACTGCATGTCTATTTCATAATTTCAATTTGTAAACCATGCCCAAGGGCATGTCAACTTTCAATTTCAATTTCAATTTCTAGACCATGCCCAACGGCATGTCAAATTTCAATTTCAACTTCTAGACCATGCCCAACGGCATGTCACACTCCAATATCTAATCCATGCCCAAACGGCATGTCAATTTCATAATTTCAATTTCTAAGCCATGCCCAACGGCATGTCAACTTTCAATTTCAATTTCTAGACCATGCACAATCGGCATGTCGAATTTCAATTTCAACTTCTACACCATGCCCAACGGCATGTCAAATTTCAATTTCAATTTCTAGACCATGCACAATCGGCATGTCGAATTTCATAATTTCAATTTCTAAACCATGCCCAACGGCATGTCAAATTTCAATTTCAACTTCTAGACCATGCCCAACGACATGTCACACTCCAATTTCTAATCCATGCCCAAACGGCATGTCAATTTCATAATTTCAATTTCTAAGCCATGCCCAACGGCATGTCAACTTTCAATTTCAATTTCTAGACCATGCCCAATCGGCATGTCGAATTTCATAACTTCAATTTCTAAACCATGCCCAACGGCAGGTCAAATTTCAATTTCAATTTCTAGATCATGCCCAACGGCATGTCAAATTTTAATTTCAATTTCTAGACCATGCCCAACGCCATGTCACACTCCAATTTCTAATCCATGCCCAAACGGCATGTCAATTTTATAATTTCAATTTCTAAGCCATGCCCAACGGCATGTCAACTTTCAATTTCAATTTCTAGACCATGCCCAATCGGCATGTCGAATTTCATAATTTCAATTTCTAAACCATGCCCAACGGCATGTTCAATTTCAATTTCAATTTCAATTTCTAGACCAAGCCCAACGGCATGTCAAATGTCAATCTTCAATTTCTAGACCATGCACAATCGGCATGTCGAATTTCATAATTTCAATTTCTAAACCATGCCCAACGGCATGTCAAATTTCAATTTCAATTTCTAGACCATGCCCAACGGCATGTCAAATTTTAATTTCAATTTCTAGACCATGCCCAACGGCATGTCACACTCCAATATCTAATCCATGCCCAAACGGCATGTCAATTTCATAATTTCAATTTCTAAGCCATGCCCAACGGCATGTCAACTTTCAATTTCAATTTCTAGACCATGCACAATCGGCATGTCGAATTTCAATTTCAACTTCTAGACCATGCCCAACGGCATGTCAAATTTCAATTTCAATTTCTAGACCATGCACAATCGGCATGTCGAATTTCATAATTTCAATTTCTAAACCATGCCCAACGGCATGTCAAATTTCAATTTCAATTTCTAGACCATGCCCAACGGCATGTCAAATTTTAATTTCAATTTCTAGACCATGCCCAACGGCATGTCACACTCCAATATCTAATCCATGCCCAAACGGCATGTCAATTTCATAATTTCAATTTCTAAGCCATGCCCAACGGCATGTCAACTTTCAATTTCAATTTCTAGACCATGCACAATCGGCATGTCGAATTTCAATTTCAACTTCTAGACCATGCCCAACGGCATGTCCAATTTCAATTTCAATTTCTAGACCATGCACAATCGGCATGTCGAATTTCATAATTTCAATTTCTAAACCATGCCTAACGGCATGTCAAATTTCAATTTCAATTTCAATTTCTAGACCAAGCCCAACGGCATGTCAAATGTCAATCACAATTTCTAGACCATGCCCAACGGCATGTCAAATTTTAATTTCAATTTCTAGACCATGCCCAACGGCATGTCACACTCCAATTTCTAATCCATGCCCAAACGGCATGTCAATTTTATAATTTCAATTTCTAAACCATGCCCAATCGGCATGTCAAATTTCAATTTCTAATCCATGCCCAAACTGCATGTCAATTTCATAATTTCAATTTCTAAACCATGCCCAACGGCATGTCAACTTTCAATTTCAATTTCAATTTCTAGACCAAGCCCAACGGCATGTCAAATTTCAATCACAATTTCTAGACCATCCCAACGGCATGTCAAATTTTAATTTCAATTTCTAGACCATGCCCAACGTCATGTCACACTCCAATTTCTAATCCATGCCCAAACGGCATGTCAATTTTATAATTTCAATTTGTAAACCATGCCCAATCGGCATGTCAAATTTCAATTTCTAATCCATGCCCAAACGGCATGTCAATTTCATAATTTCAATTTCTAAACAATGCCCAACGGCATGTCAACTTTCAATTTCAATTTCAATTTCTAGACCAAGCCCAACGGCATGTCAAATTTCAATTTCAATTTCTAGATCATGCCCAACGGCATGTCAAATTTTAATTTCAATTTCTAGACCATGCCCAACGCCATGTCACACTCCAATTTCTAATCCATGCCCAAACGGCATGTCAATTTTATAATTTCAATTTCTAAGCCATGCCCAACGGCATGTCAACTTTCAATTTCAATTTCTAGACCATGCCCAATCGGCATGTCGAATTTCATAATTTCAATTTCTAAACCATGCCCAACGGCATGTTCAATTTCAATTTCAATTTCAATTTCTAGACCAAGCCCAACGGCATGTCAAATGTCAATCTTCAATTTCTAGACCATGCACAATCGGCATGTCGAATTTCATAATTTCAATTTCTAAACCATGCCCAACGGCATGTCAAATTTCAATTTCAATTTCTAGACCATGCCCAACGGCATGTCAAATTTTAATTTCAATTTCTAGACCATGCCCAACGGCATGTCACACTCCAATATCTAATCCATGCCCAAACGGCATGTCAATTTCATAATTTCAATTTCTAAGCCATGCCCAACGGCATGTCAACTTTCAATTTCAATTTCTAGACCATGCACAATCGGCATGTCGAATTTCAATTTCAACTTCTAGACCATGCCCAACGGCATGTCAAATTTCAATTTCAATTTCTAGACCATGCACAATCGGCATGTCGAATTTCATAATTTCAATTTCTAAACCATGCCCAACGGCATGTCAAATTTCAATTTCAATTTCTAGACCATGCCCAACGGCATGTCAAATTTTAATTTCAATTTCTAGACCATGCCCAACGGCATGTCACACTCCAATATCTAATCCATGCCCAAACGGCATGTCAATTTCATAATTTCAATTTCTAAGCCATGCCCAACGGCATGTCAACTTTCAATTTCAATTTCTAGACCATGCACAATCGGCATGTCGAATTTCAATTTCAACTTCTAGACCATGCCCAACGGCATGTCCAATTTCAATTTCAATTTCTAGACCATGCACAATCGGCATGTCGAATTTCATAATTTCAATTTCTAAACCATGCCTAACGGCATGTCAAATTTCAATTTCAATTTCAATTTCTAGACCAAGCCCAACGGCATGTCAAATGTCAATCACAATTTCTAGACCATGCCCAACGGCATGTCAAATTTTAATTTCAATTTCTAGACCATGCCCAACGGCATGTCACACTCCAATTTCTAATCCATGCCCAAACGGCATGTCAATTTTATAATTTCAATTTCTAAACCATGCCCAATCGGCATGTCAAATTTCAATTTCTAATCCATGCCCAAACTGCATGTCAATTTCATAATTTCAATTTCTAAACCATGCCCAACGGCATGTCAACTTTCAATTTCAATTTCAATTTCTAGACCAAGCCCAACGGCATGTCAAATTTCAATCACAATTTCTAGACCATCCCAACGGCATGTCAAATTTTAATTTCAATTTCTAGACCATGCCCAACGTCATGTCACACTCCAATTTCTAATCCATGCCCAAACGGCATGTCAATTTTATAATTTCAATTTCTAAACCATGCCCAATCGGCATGTCAAATTTCAATTTCTAATCCATGCCCAAACGGCATGTCAATTTCATAATTTCAATTTCTAAACAATGCCCAACGGCATGTCAACTTTCAATTTCAATTTCAATTTCTAGACCAAGCCCAACGGCATGTCAAATTTCAATTTCAATTTCTAGATCATGCCCAACGGCATGTCAAATTTTAATTTCAATTTCTAGACCATGCCCAACGCCATGTCACACTCCAATTTCTAATCCATGCCCAAACGGCATGTCAATTTTATAATTTCAATTTCTAAACCATGCCCAATCGGCATGTCAAATTTCAATTTCTAATCCATGCCCAAACTGCATGTCAATTTCATAATTTCAATTTCTAAACCATGCCCAACGGCATGTCAACTTTCAATTTCAATTTCAATTTCTAGACCAAGCCCAACGGCATGTCAAATTTCAATCACAATTTCTAGACCATCCCAACGGCATGTCAAATTTTAATTTCAATTTCTAGACCATGCCCAACGTCATGTCACACTCCAATTTCTAATCCATGCCCAAACGGCATGTCAATTTTATAATTTCAATTTGTAAACCATGCCCAATCGGCATGTCAAATTTCAATTTCTAATCCATGCCCAAACGGCATGTCAATTTCATAATTTCAATTTCTAAACAATGCCCAACGGCATGTCAACTTTCAATTTCAATTTCAATTTCTAGACCAAGCCCAACGGCATGTCAAATTTCAATTTCAATTTCTAGATCATGCCCAACGGCATGTCAAATTTTAATTTCAATTTCTAGACCATGCCCAACGCCATGTCACACTCCAATTTCTAATCCATGCCCAAACGGCATGTCAATTTTATAATTTCAATTTCTAAGCCATGCCCAACGGCATGTCAACTTTCAATTTCAATTTCTAGACCATGCCCAATCGGCATGTCGAATTTCATAATTTCAATTTCTAAACCATGCCCAACGGCATGTTCAATTTCAATTTCAATTTCAATTTCTAGACCAAGCCCAACGGCATGTCAAATGTCAATCTTCAATTTCTAGACCATGCACAATCGGCATGTCGAATTTCATAATTTCAATTTCTAAACCATGCCCAACGGCATGTCAAATTTCAATTTCAATTTCTAGACCATGCCCAACGGCATGTCAAATTTTAATTTCAATTTCTAGACCATGCCCAACGGCATGTCACACTCCAATATCTAATCCATGCCCAAACGGCATGTCAATTTCATAATTTCAATTTCTAAGCCATGCCCAACGGCATGTCAACTTTCAATTTCAATTTCTAGACCATGCACAATCGGCATGTCGAATTTCAATTTCAACTTCTAGACCATGCCCAACGGCATGTCAAATTTCAATTTCAATTTCTAGACCATGCACAATCGGCATGTCGAATTTCATAATTTCAATTTCTAAACCATGCCCAACGGCATGTCAAATTTCAATTTCAATTTCTAGACCATGCCCAACGGCATGTCAAATTTTAATTTCAATTTCTAGACCATGCCCAACGGCATGTCACACTCCAATATCTAATCCATGCCCAAACGGCATGTCAATTTCATAATTTCAATTTCTAAGCCATGCCCAACGGCATGTCAACTTTCAATTTCAATTTCTAGACCATGCACAATCGGCATGTCGAATTTCAATTTCAACTTCTAGACCATGCCCAACGGCATGTCCAATTTCAATTTCAATTTCTAGACCATGCACAATCGGCATGTCGAATTTCATAATTTCAATTTCTAAACCATGCCTAACGGCATGTCAAATTTCAATTTCAATTTCAATTTCTAGACCAAGCCCAACGGCATGTCAAATGTCAATCACAATTTCTAGACCATGCCCAACGGCATGTCAAATTTTAATTTCAATTTCTAGACCATGCCCAACGGCATGTCACACTCCAATTTCTAATCCATGCCCAAACGGCATGTCAATTTTATAATTTCAATTTCTAAACCATGCCCAATCGGCATGTCAAATTTCAATTTCTAATCCATGCCCAAACTGCATGTCAATTTCATAATTTCAATTTCTAAACCATGCCCAACGGCATGTCAACTTTCAATTTCAATTTCAATTTCTAGACCAAGCCCAACGGCATGTCAAATTTCAATCACAATTTCTAGACCATCCCAACGGCATGTCAAATTTTAATTTCAATTTCTAGACCATGCCCAACGTCATGTCACACTCCAATTTCTAATCCATGCCCAAACGGCATGTCAATTTTATAATTTCAATTTCTAAACCATGCCCAATCGGCATGTCAAATTTCAATTTCTAATCCATGCCCAAACGGCATGTCAATTTCATAATTTCAATTTCTAAACAATGCCCAACGGCATGTCAACTTTCAATTTCAATTTCAATTTCTAGACCAAGCCCAACGGCATGTCAAATTTCAATTTCAATTTCTAGATCATGCCCAACGGCATGTCAAATTTTAATTTCAATTTCTAGACCATGCCCAACGCCATGTCACACTCCAATTTCTAATCCATGCCCAAACGGCATGTCAATTTTATAATTTCAATTTCTAAGCCATGCCCAACGGCATGTCAACTTTCAATTTCAATTTCTAGACCATGCCCAATCGGCATGTCGAATTTCATAATTTCAATTTCTAAACCATGCCCAACGGCATGTTCAATTTCAATTTCAATTTCAATTTCTAGACCAAGCCCAACGGCATGTCAAATGTCAATCTTCAATTTCTAGACCATGCACAATCGGCATGTCGAATTTCATAATTTCAATTTCTAAACCATGCCCAACGGCATGTCAAATTTCAATTTCAATTTCTAGACCATGCCCAACGGCATGTCAAATTTTAATTTCAATTTCTAGACCATGCCCAACGGCATGTCACACTCCAATATCTAATCCATGCCCAAACGGCATGTCAATTTCATAATTTCAATTTCTAAGCCATGCCCAACGGCATGTCAACTTTCAATTTCAATTTCTAGACCATGCACAATCGGCATGTCGAATTTCAATTTCAACTTCTAGACCATGCCCAACGGCATGTCAAATTTCAATTTCAATTTCTAGACCATGCACAATCGGCATGTCGAATTTCATAATTTCAATTTCTAAACCATGCCCAACGGCATGTCAAATTTCAATTTCAATTTCTAGACCATGCCCAACGGCATGTCAAATTTTAATTTCAATTTCTAGACCATGCCCAACGGCATGTCACACTCCAATATCTAATCCATGCCCAAACGGCATGTCAATTTCATAATTTCAATTTCTAAGCCATGCCCAACGGCATGTCAACTTTCAATTTCAATTTCTAGACCATGCACAATCGGCATGTCGAATTTCAATTTCAACTTCTAGACCATGCCCAACGGCATGTCAAATTTCAATTTCAATTTCTAGACCATGCACAATCGGCATGTCGAATTTCATAATTTCAATTTCTAAACCATGCCTAACGGCATGTCAAATTTCAATTTCAATTTCAATTTCTAGACCAAGCCCAACGGCATGTCAAATGTCAATCACAATTTCTAGACCATGCCCAACGGCATGTCAAATTTTAATTTCAATTTCTAGACCATGCCCAACGGCATGTCACACTCCAATTTCTAATCCATGCCCAAACGGCATGTCAATTTTATAATTTCAATTTCTAAACCATGCCCAATCGGCATGTCAAATTTCAATTTCTAATCCATGCCCAAACTGCATGTCAATTTCATAATTTCAATTTCTAAACCATGCCCAACGGCATGTCAACTTTCAATTTCAATTTCAATTTCTAGACCAAGCCCAACGGCATGTCAAATTTCAATCACAATTTCTAGACCATGCCCAACGGCATGTCAAATTTTAATTTCAATTTCTAGACCATGCCCAACGTCATGTCACACTCCAATTTCTAATCCATGCCCAAACGGCATGTCAATTTTATAATTTCAATTTCTAAACCATGCCCAATCGGCATGTCAAATTTCAATTTCTAATCCATGCCCAAACGGCATGTCAATTTCATAATTTCAATTTCTAAACAATGCCCAACGGCATGTCAACTTTCAATTTCAATTTCAATTTCTAGACCAAGCCCAACGGCATGTCAAATTTCAATTTCAATTTCTAGACCATGCCCAACGGCATGTCACATTCCAATTTCTAAACCATGCCCAAACAGCATGTCAATTTTAAAATTTCAATTTCTTAACCATGCCAAATCGGCATGTCAAATTTCAATTTCTAATCCATGCCCAAACTGCATGTCAATTTCATAATTTCAATTTCTAAACCATGCCCAACGGCATGTCAACTTTCAATTTCAATTTCAATTTCTAGACCATGCCCAACGGCATGTCAAATTTCAATTTCAACTTCTAGACCATGCCCAACGGCATGTCACACTGCAATTTCTAATCCATGCCCAAACGGCATGTCAATTTCATAATTTCAATTTCTAAGCCATGCCCAACGGCATGTCAACTTTCAATTTCAATTTTAGACCATGCCCAATCGGCATGTCGAATTTCATAACTTCAATTTCTAAACCATGCCCAATGGCATGTCAAATTTCAATTTCAATTTCTAGACCAAGCCCAACGGCATGTCAAATTTCAATTTCAATTTCTAGACCATGCCCAACGGCATGTCACATTCCAATTTCTAAACCATGCCCAAACGGCATGTCAATTGTATAATTTCAATTTCTAAACCATGCCAAATCGGCATGTCAAATTTCAATTTCTAATCCATGCCCAAACTGCATGTCTATTTCATAATTTCAATTTGTAAACCATGCCCAAGGGCATGTCAACTTTCAATTTCAATTTCAATTTCTAGACCATGCCCAACGGCATGTCAAATTTCAATTTCAACTTCTAGACCATGCC
Source organism: Viola odorata (assembly GCA_963691705.1). Classification (NCBI taxonomy): domain Eukaryota; kingdom Viridiplantae; phylum Streptophyta; class Magnoliopsida; order Malpighiales; family Violaceae; genus Viola; species Viola odorata. The sequence continues at coordinate 18,220,917 of OY829541.1, forward strand.
CAACGGCATGTCACACTCCAATATCTAATCCATGCCCAAACGGCATGTCAATTTCATAATTTCAATTTCTAAGCCATGCCCAACGGCATGTCAACTTTCAATTTCAATTTTTAGACCATGCACAATCGGCATGTCGAATTTCAATTTCAATTTCTACACCATGCCCAACGGCATGTCAAATTTCAATTTCAATTTCTAGACCATGCACAATCGGCATGTCGAATTTCATAATTTCAATTTCTAAACCATGCCCAACGGCATGTCAAATTTCAATTTCAATTTCAATTTCTAGACCAAGCCCAACGGCATGTCAAATGTCAATCTTCAATTTCTAGACCATGCACAATCGGCATGTCGAATTTCATAATTTCAATTTCTAAACCATGCCCAACGGCATGTCAAATTTCAATTTCAATTTCTAGACCATGCCCAACGGCATGTCAAATTTTAATTTCAATTTCTAGACCATGCCCAACGGCATGCCACACTCCAATATCTAATCCATGCCCTAACGGCATGTCAATTTCATAATTTCAATTTCTAAGCCATGCCCAACGGCATGTCAACTTTCAATTTCAATTTCTAGACCATGCACAATCGGCATGTCGAATTTCAATTTCAACTTCTAGACCATGCCCAACGGCATGTCAAATTTCAATTTCAATTTCTAGACCATGCACAATCGGCATGTCGAATTTCATAATTTCAATTTCTAAACCATGCCCAACGGCATGTCAAATTTCAATTTCAATTTCTAGACCATGCCCAACGGCATGTCAAATTTTAATTTCAATTTCTAGACCATGCCCAACGGCATGTCACACTCCAATATCTAATCCATGCCCAAACGGCATGTCAATTTCATAATTTCAATTTCTAAGCCATGCCCAACGGCATGTCAACTTTCAATTTCAATTTCTAGACCATGCACAATCGGCATGTCGAATTTCAATTTCAACTTCTAGACCATGCCCAACGGCATGTCAAATTTCAATTTCAATTTCTAGACCATGCACAATCGGCATGTCGAATTTCATAATTTCAATTTCTAAACCATGCCTAACGGCATGTCAAATTTCAATTTCAATTTCAATTTCTAGACCAAGCCCAACGGCATGTCAAATGTCAATCACAATTTCTAGACCATGCCCAACGGCATGTCAAATTTTAATTTCAATTTCTAGACCATGCCCAACGGCATGTCACACTCCAATTTCTAATCCATGCCCAAACGGCATGTCAATTTTATAATTTCAATTTCTAAACCATGCCCAATCGGCATGTCAAATTTCAATTTCTAATCCATGCACAAACGGCATGTCAATTTCATAATTTCAATTTCTAAACCATGCCCAACGGCATGTCAACTTTCAATTTCAATTTCAATTTCTAGACCAAGCCCAACGGCATGTCAAATTTCAATTTCAATTTCTAGACCATGCCCAACGGCATGTCACATTCCAATTTCTAAACCATGCCCAAACAGTATGTCAATTTTAAAATTTCAATTTCTAAACCATGCCCAACGGCATGTCAACTTTCAATTTCAATTTCAATTTCTAGACCAAGCCCAACGGCATGTCAACTGTCAATCTTCAATTTCTAGACCATGCACAATCGGCATGTCGAATTTCATAATTTCAATTTCTAAACCATGCCCAACGGCATGTCAAATTTCAATTTCAATTTCTAGACCATGCCCAACGGCATGTCAAATTTTAATTTCAATTTCTAGACCATGCCCAACGGCATGTCACACTCCAATATCTAATCCATGCCCTAACGGCATGTCAATTTCATAATTTCAATTTCTAAGCCATGCCCAACGGCATGTCAACTTTCAATTTCAATTTCTAGACCATGCACAATCGGCATGTCGAATTTCAATTTCAACTTCTAGACCATGCCCAACGGCATGTCAAATTTCAATTTCAATTTCTAGACCATGCACAATCGGCATGTCGAATTTCATAATTTCAATTTCTAAACCATGCCCAACGGCATGTCAAATTTCAATTTCAATTTCTAGACCATGCCCAACGGCATGTCAAATTTTAATTTCAATTTCTAGACCATGCCCAACGGCATGTCACACTCCAATATCTAATCCATGCCCAAACGGCATGTCAATTTTATAATTTCAATTTCTAAACCATGCCCAATTGGCATGTCAAATTTCAATTTCTAATCCATGCCCAAACGGCATGTCAATTTCATAATTTCAATTTCTAAACCATGCCCAACGGCACGTCAACTTTCAATTTCAATTTCAATTTCTAGACCAAGCCCAACGGCATGTCAAATTTCAATTTCAATTTCTAGACCATGCCCAACGGCATGTCACATTCCAAAATCTAAACCATGCCCAAACAGTATGTCAATTTTAAAATTTCAATTTCTAAACCATGCCAAATAGGCATGTCAAATTTCAATTTCTAATCCATGCCCAAACTGCATGTCAATTTCATAATTTCAATTTCTAAACCATGCCCAACGGCATGTCAACTTTCAATTTTAATTTCAATTTCTAGACCATGCCCAACGGCATGTCAAATTTCAATTTCAACTTCTAGACCATGCCCAACGGCATGTCACACTCCAATTTCTAATCCATGCCCAAACGGCATGTCAATTTCATAATTTCAATTTCTAAGCCATGCCCAACGGCATGTCAACTTTCAATTTCAATTTTAGACCATGCCCAATCGGCATGTCGAATTTCATAACTTCAATTTCTAAACCATGCCCAACGGCATGTCAAATTTCAATTTCAATTTCTAGACCAAGCCCAACGGCATGTCAAATTTCAATTTCAATTTCTAGACCATGCCCAACGGCATGTCACATTCCAATTTCTAAACCATGCCCAAACGGCATGTCAATTGTATAATTTCAATTTCTAAACCATGCCCAATCGGCATGTCAAATTTCAATTTCTAATCCATGCCCAAACTGCATGTCAATTTCATAATTTCAATTTCTAAACCATGCCCAACGGCATGTCAACTTTCAATTTCAATTTCTAGACCATGCCCAATCGGCATGTCGAATTTCATAACTTTAATTTCTAAACCATGCCCAACGGCATGTCAAATTTCAATTTCAATTTCTAGACCATGCCCAACGGCATGTCACATTCCAATTTCTAAACCATGCCCAAACGGCATGTCAATTGTATAATTTCAATTTCTAAACCATGCCCAATCGGCATGTCAACTTTCCATTTCTATTTCAATTTCTAAACCATGCCCAAACGGCATGTCAATTTCATAAATTCAATTTCTAGACCATGCCCAATCGGCATGTCAAATTTCAATTTCTAATCCATGCCCAAACGGCATGTCAATTTCATAAATTCAATTTCTAAACCATGTCCAACGGCATGTCAACTTTCCATTTCTATTTCAATTTCTAAACCATGCCCAAACGGCATGTCAATTAAAATTTCAATTTCTAATCCATGCCCAAACGGCATGTCAATTTCATAAATTCAATTTCTAAACCATGCCCAACGGCATGTCGAATTTCAATTTCTAATCCATGCCCAACGGCATGTCAACTTTCAATTTCAATTTCTAGACCATGCCCAATCGGCATGTCGAATTTCATAAGTTCAATTTCTAAACCATGCCCAACGGCATGTCAAATTTCAATTTCAATTTCTAGACCATGCCCAACGGCATGTCAAATTTTAATTTCAATTTCTAGACCATGCCCAACGGCATGTCACACTCCAATATCTAATCCATGCCCAAACGGCATGTCAATTTTATAATTTCAATTTCTAAACCATGCCAAATCGGCATGTCAAATTTCAATTTCTAATCCATGCCCAAACTGCATGTCAATTTCATAATTTCAATTTCTAAACCATGCCCAACGGCATGTCAACTTTCAATTTCAATTTCTAGACCATGCCCAATCGGCATGTCGAATTTCATAACTTTAATTTCTAAACCATGCCCAACGGCATGTCAAATTTCAATTTCAATTTCTAGACCATGCCCAACGGCATGTCAAATTTTAATTTCAATTTCTAGACCATGCCCAACGGCATGTCACACTCCAATTTCTAATCCATGCCCAAACGGCATGTCAATTTTATAATTTCAATTTCTAAACCATGCCCAATCGGCATGTCAAATTTCAATTTCTAATCCATGCACAAACGGCATGTCAATTTCATAATTTCAATTTCTAAACCATGCCCAACGACATGTCAACTTTCAATTTCAATTTCAATTTCTAGACCAAGCCCAACGGCATGTCAAATTTCAATTTCAATTTCTAGACCATGCCCAACGGCATGTCACATTCCAATTTCTAAACCATGCCCAAACAGTATGTCAATTTTAAAATTTCAATTTCTAAACCATGCCAAATAGGCATGTCAAATTTCAATTTCTAATCCATGCCCAAACTGCATGTCAATTTCATAATTTCAATTTCTAAACCATGCCCAACGGCATGTCAACTTTCAATTTTAATTTCAATTTCTAGACCATGCCCAACGGCATGTCAAATTTCAATTTCAACTTCTAGACCATGCCCAACGGCATGTCACACTCCAATTTCTAATCCATGCCCAAACGGCATGTCAATTTCATAATTTCAATTTCTAAGCCATGCCCAACGGCATGTCAACTTTCAATTTCAATTTTAGACCATGCCCAATCGGCATGTCGAATTTCATAACTTCAATTTCTAAACCATGCCCAACGGCATGTCAAATTTCAATTTCAATTTCTAGACCAAGCCCAACGGCATGTCAAATTTCAATTTCAATTTCTAGACCATGCCCAACGGCATGTCACATTCCAATTTCTAAACCATGCCCAAACGGCATGTCAATTGTATAATTTCAATTTCTAAACCATGCCCAATCGGCATGTCAAATTTCAATTTCTAATCCATGCCCAAACTGCATGTCAATTTCATAATTTCAATTTCTAAACCATGCCCAACGGCATGTCAACTTTCAATTTCAATTTCTAGACCATGCCCAATCGGCATGTCGAATTTCATAACTTTAATTTCTAAACCATGCCCAACGGCATGTCAAATTTCAATTTCAATTTCTAGACCATGCCCAACGGCATGTCACATTCCAATTTCTAAACCATGCCCAAACGGCATGTCAATTGTATAATTTCAATTTCTAAACCATGCCCAATCGGCATGTCAACTTTCCATTTCTATTTCAATTTCTAAACCATGCCCAAACGGCATGTCAATTTCATAAATTCAATTTCTAGACCATGCCCAATCGGCATGTCAAATTTCAATTTCTAATCCATGCCCAAACGGCATGTCAATTTCATAAATTCAATTTCTAAACCATGTCCAACGGCATGTCAACTTTCCATTTCTATTTCAATTTCTAAACCATGCCCAAACGGCATGTCAATTAAAATTTCAATTTCTAATCCATGCCCAAACGGCATGTCAATTTCATAAATTCAATTTCTAAACCATGCCCAACGGCATGTCGAATTTCAATTTCTAATCCATGCCCAAGGGCATGTCAACTTTCAATTTCAATTTCTAGACCATGCCCAATCGGCATGTCGAATTTCATAAGTTCAATTTCTAAACCATGCCCAACGGCATGTCAAATTTCAATTTCAATTTCTAGACCATGCCCAACGGCATGTCAAATTTTAATTTCAATTTCTAGACCATGCCCAACGGCATGTCACACTCCAATATCTAATCCATGCCCAAACGGCATGTCAATTTTATAATTTCAATTTCTAAACCATGCCAAATCGGCATGTCAAATTTCAATTTCTAATCCACGCCCAAACTGCATGTCAATTTCATAATTTCAATTTCTAAACCATGCCCAACGGCATGTCAACTTTCAATTTCAATTTCTAGACCATGCCCAATCGGCATGTCGAATTTCATAACTTTAATTTCTAAACCATGCCCAACGGCATGTCAAATTTCAATTTCAATTTCTAGACCATGCCCAACGGCATGTCAAATTTTAATTTCAATTTCTAGACCATGCCCAACGGCATGTCACACTCCAATTTCTAATCCATGCCCAAACGGCATGTCAATTTTATAATTACAATTTCTAAACCATGCCCAATCGGCATGTCAAATTTCAATTTCTAATCCATGCACAAACGGCATGTCAATTTCATAATTTCAATTTCTAAACCATGCCCAACGACATGTCAACTTTCAATTTCAATTTCAATTTCTAGACCAAGCCCAACGGCATGTCAAATTTCAATTTCAATTTCTAGACCATGCCCAACGGCATGTCACATTCCAATTTCTAAACCATGCCCAAACGGCATGTCAATTTTATAATTTCAATTTCTAAACCATGCCAAATCGGCATGTCAAATTTCAATTTCTAATCCATGCCCAAACTGCATGTCAATTTCATAATTTCAATTTCTAAACCATGCCCAACGGCATGTCAACTTTCAATTTCAATTTCAATTTCTAGACCATGCCCAACGGCATGTCAAATTTCAATTTCAACTTCTAGACCATGCCCAACGGCATGTCACACTCCAATTTCTAATCCATGCCCAAACGGCATGTCAATTTCATAATTTCAATTTCTAAGCCATGCCCAACGGCATGTCAACTTTCAATTTCAATTTCTAGACCATGCCCAATCGGCATGTCGAATTTCATAACTTCAATTTCTAAACCATGCCCAACGGCATGTCAAATTTCAATTTCAATTTCTAGACCATGCCCAACGGCATGTCAAATTTTAATTTCAATTTCTAGACCATGCCCAACGGCATGTCACACTCCAATTTCTAATCCATGCCCAAACGGCATGTCAATTTCATAATTTCAATTTCTAAGCCATGCCCAACGGCATGTCAACTTTCAATTTCAATTTCTAGACCATGCCCAATCGGTATGTCGAATTTCATAAGTTCAATTTCTAAACCATGCCCAACGGCATGTCAAATTTCAATTTCAATTTCTAGACCATGCCCAACGGCATGTCAAATTTTAATTTCAATTTCTAGACCATGCCCAACGGCATGTCACACTCCAATTTCTAATCCATGCCCAAACGGCATGTCAATTTTATAATTTCAATTTCTAAACCATGCCCAATCGGCATGTCAAATTTCAATTTCTAATCCATGCACAAACGGCATGTCAATTTCATAATTTCAATTTCTAAACCATGCCCAACGACATGTCAACTTTCAATTTCAATTTCAATTTCTAGACCAAGCCCAACGGCATGTCAAATTTCAATTTCAATTTCTAGACCATGCCCAACGGCATGTCACATTCCAATTTCTAAACCATGCCCAAACGGCATGTCAATTTTATAATTTCAATTTCTAAACCATGCCAAATCGGCATGTCAAATTTCAATTTCTAATCCATGCCCAAACTGCATGTCAATTTCATAATTTCAATTTCTAAACCATGCCCAACGACATGTCAACTTTCAATTTCAATTTCAATTTCTAGACCAAGCCCAACGGCATGTCAAATTTCAATTTCAATTTCTAGACCATGCCCAACGGCATGTCACATTCCAATTTCTAAACCATGCCCAAACGGCATGTCAATTTTATAATTTCAATTTCTAAACCATGCCAAATCGGCATGTCAAATTTCAATTTCTAATCCATGCCCAAACTGCATGTCAATTTCATAATTTCAATTTCTAAACCATGCCCAACGGCATGTCAACTTTCAATTTCAATTTCAATTTCTAGACCATGCCCAACGGCATGTCAAATTTCAATTTCAACTTCTAGACCATGCCCAACGGCATGTCACACTCCAATTTCTAATCCATGCCCAAACGGCATGTCAATTTCATAATTTCAATTTCTAAGCCATGCCCAACGGCATGTCAACTTTCAATTTCAATTTCTAGACCATGCCCAATCGGCATGTCGAATTTCATAACTTCAATTTCTAAACCATGCCTAACGGCATGTCAAATTTCAATTTCAATTTCTAGACCATGCCCAACGGCATGTCAAATTTTAATTTCAATTTCTAGACCATGCCCAACGGCATGTCACACTCCAATATCTAATCCATGCCCAAACGGCATGTCAATTTCATAATTTCAATTTCTAAGCCATGCCCAACGGCATGTCAACTTTCAATTTCAATTTCTAGACCATGCACAATCGGCATGTCGAATTTCAATTTCAACTTCTAGACCATGCCCAACGGCATGTCAAATTTCAATTTCAATTTCTAGACCATGCACAATCGGCATGTCGAATTTCATAATTTCAATTTCTAAACCATGCCTAACGGCATGTCAAATTTCAATTTCAATTTCAATTTCTAGACCAAGCCCAACGGCATGTCAAATGTCAATCACAATTTCTAGACCATGCCCAACGGCATGTCAAATTTTAATTTCAATTTCTAGACCATGCCCAACGGCATGTCACACTCCAATTTCTAATCCATGCCCAAACGGCATGTCAATTTTATAATTTCAATTTCTAAACCATGCCCAATCGGCATGTCAAATTTCAATTTCTAATCCATGCACAAACGGCATGTCAATTTCATAATTTCAATTTCTAAACCATGCCCAACGGCATGTCAACTTTCAATTTCAATTTCAATTTCTAGACCAAGCCCAACGGCATGTCAAATTTCAATTTCAATTTCTAGACCATGCCCAACGGCATGTCACATTCCAATTTCTAAACCATGCCCAAACAGCATGTCAATTTTAAAATTTCAATTTCTTAACCATGCCAAATCGGCATGTCAAATTTCAATTTCTAATCCATGCCCAAACTGCATGTCAATTTCATAATTTCAATTTCTAAACCATGCCCAACGGCATGTCAACTTTCAATTTCAATTTCAATTTCTAGACCATGCCCAACGGCATGTCAAATTTCAATTTCAACTTCTAGACCATGCCCAACGGCATGTCACACTGCAATTTCTAATCCATGCCCAAACGGCATGTCAATTTCATAATTTCAATTTCTAAGCCATGCCCAACGGCATGTCAACTTTCAATTTCAATTTTAGACCATGCCCAATCGGCATGTCGAATTTCATAACTTCAATTTCTAAACCATGCCCAATGGCATGTCAAATTTCAATTTCAATTTCTAGACCAAGCCCAACGGCATGTCAAATTTCAATTTCAATTTCTAGACCATGCCCAACGGCATGTCACATTCCAATTTCTAAACCATGCCCAAACGGCATGTCAATTGTATAATTTCAATTTCTAAACCATGCCAAATCGGCATGTCAAATTTCAATTTCTAATCCATGCCCAAACTGCATGTCTATTTCATAATTTCAATTTGTAAACCATGCCCAAGGGCATGTCAACTTTCAATTTCAATTTCAATTTCTAGACCATGCCCAACGGCATGTCAAATTTCAATTTCAACTTCTAGACCATGCCCAACGGCATGTCACACTCCAATATCTAATCCATGCCCAAACGGCATGTCAATTTCATAATTTCAATTTCTAAGCCATGCCCAACGGCATGTCAACTTTCAATTTCAATTTTTAGACCATGCGCAATCGGCATGTCGAATTTCAATTTCAATTTCTACACCATGCCCAACGGCATGTCAAATTTCAATTTCAATTTCTAGACCATGCACAATCGGCATGTCGAATTTCATAATTTCAATTTCTAAACCATGCCCAACGGCATGTCAAATTTCAATTTCAATTTCAATTTCTAGACCAAGCCCAACGGCATGTCAAATGTCAATCTTCAATTTCTAGACCATGCACAATCGGCATGTCGAATTTCATAATTTCAATTTCTAAACCATGCCCAACGGCATGTCAAATTTCAATTTCAATTTCTAGACCATGCCCAACGGCATGTCAAATTTTAATTTCAATTTCTAGACCATGCCCAACGGCATGTCACACTCCAATATCTAATCCATGCCCTAACGGCATGTCAATTTCATAATTTCAATTTCTAAGCCATGCCCAACGGCATGTCAACTTTCAATTTCAATTTCTAGACCATGCACAATCGGCATGTCGAATTTCAATTTCAACTTCTAGACCATGCCCAACGGCATGTCAAATTTCAATTTCAATTTCTAGACCATGCACAATCGGCATGTCGAATTTCATAATTTCAATTTCTAAACCATGCCCAACGGCATGTCAAATTTCAATTTCAATTTCTAGACCATGCCCAACGGCATGTCAAATTTTAATTTCAATTTCTAGACCATGCCCAACGGCATGTCACACTCCAATATCTAATCCATGCCCAAACGGCATGTCAATTTTATAATTTCAATTTCTAAACCATGCCCAATTGGCATGTCAAATTTCAATTTCTAATCCATGCCCAAACGGCATGTCAATTTCATAATTTCAATTTCTAAACCATGCCCAACGGCATGTCAACTTTCAATTTCAATTTCAATTTCTAGACCAAGCCCAACGGCATGTCAAATTTCAATTTCAATTTCTAGACCATGCCCAAACAGTATGTCAATTTTAAAATTTCAATTTCTAAACCATGCCAAATAGGCATGTCAAATTTCAATTTCTAATCCATGCCCAAACTGCATGTCAATTTCATAATTTCAATTTCTAAACCATGCCCAACGGCATGTCAACTTTCAATTTTAATTTCAATTTCTAGACCATGCCCAACGGCATGTCAAATTTCAATTTCAACTTCTAGACCATGCCCAACGGCATGTCACACTCCAATTTCTAATCCATGCCCAAACGGCATGTCAATTTCATAATTTCAATTTCTAAGCCATGCCCAACGGCATGTTAACTTTCAATTTCAATTTTAGACCATGCCCAATCGGCATGTCGAATTTCATAACTTCAATTTCTAAACCATGCCCAACGGGATGTCAAATTTCAATTTCAATTTCTAGACCAAGCCCAACGGCATGTCAAATTTCAATTTCAATTTCTAGACCATGCCCAACGGCATGTCACATTCCAATTTCTAAACCATGCCCAAACGACATGTCAATTGTATAATTTCAATTTCTAAACCATGCCCAATCGGCATGTCAAATTTTAATTTCTAATCCATGCCCAAACTGCATGTCAATTTCATAATTTCAATTTCTAAACCATGCCCAACGGCATGTCAACTTTCAATTTCAATTTCTAGACCATGCCCAATCGGCATGTCGAATTTCATAACTTTAATTTCTAAACCATGCCCAACGGCATGTCAAATTTCAATTTCAATTTCTAGACCATGCCCAACGGCATGTCACATTCCAATTTCTAAACCATGCCCAAACGGCATGTCAATTGTATAATTTCAATTTCTAAACCATGCCCAATCGGCATGTCAACTTTCCATTTCTATTTCAATTTCTAAACCATGCCCAAACGGCATGTCAATTTCATAAATTCAATTTCTAGACCATGCCCAATCGGCATGTCAAATTTCAATTTCTAATCCATGCCCAAACGGCATGTCAATTTCATAAATTCAATTTCTAAACCATGTCCAACGGCATGTCAACTTTCCATTTCTATTTCAATTTCTAAACCATGCCCAAACGGCATGTCAATTAAAATTTCAATTTCTAATCCATGCCCAAACGGCATGTCAATTTCATAAATTCAATTTCTAAACCATGCCCAACGGCATGTCGAATTTCAATTTCTAATCCATGCCCAACGGCATGTCAACTTTCAATTTCAATTTCTGGACCATGCCCAATCGGCATGTCGAATTTCATAAGTTCAATTTCTAAACCATGCCCAACGGCATGTCAAATTTCAATTTCAATTTCTAGACCATGCCCAACGGCATGTCAAATTTTAATTTCAATTTCTACACCATGCCCAACGGCATGTCACACTCCAATATCTAATCCATGCCCAAACGGCATGTCAATTTTATAATTTCAATTTCTAAACCATGCCAAATCGGCATGTCAAATTTCAATTTCTAATCCATGCCCAAACTGCATGTCAATTTCATAATTTCAATTTCTAAACCATGCCCAACGGCATGTCAACTTTCAATTTCAATTTCTAGACCATGCCCAATCGGCATGTCGAATTTCATAACTTTAATTTCTAAACCATGCCCAACGGCATGTCAAATTTCAATTTCAATTTCTAGACCATGCCCAACGGCATGTCAAATTTTAATTTCAATTTCTAGACCATGCCCAACGGCATGTCACACTCCAATTTCTAATCCATGCCCAAACGGCATGTCAATTTTATAATTTCAATTTCTAAACCATGCCCAATCGGCATGTCAAATTTCAATTTCTAATCCATGCACAAACGGCATGTCAATTTCATAATTTCAATTTCTAAACCATGCCCAACGACATGTCAACTTTCAATTTCAATTTCAATTTCTAGACCAAGCCCAACGGCATGTCAAATTTCAATTTCAATTTCTAGACCATGCCCAACGGCATGTCACATTCCAATTTCTAAACCATGCCCAAACGGCATGTCAATTTTATAATTTCAATTTCTAAACCATGCCAAATCGGCATGTCAAATTTCAATTTCTAATCCATGCCCAAACTGCATGTCAATTTCATAATTTCAATTTCTAAACCATGCCCAACGGCATGTCAACTTTCAATTTCAATTTCAATTTCTAGACCATGCCCAACGGCATGTCAAATTTCAATTTCAACTTCTAGACCATGCCCAACGGCATGTCACACTCCAATTTCTAATCCATGCCCAAACGGCATGTCAATTTCATAATTTCAATTTCTAAGCCATGCCCAACGGCATGTCAACTTTCAATTTCAATTTCTAGACCATGCCCAATCGGCATGTCGAATTTCATAACTTCAATTTCTAAACCATGCCCAACGGCATGTCAAATTTCAATTTCAATTTCTAGACCATGCCCAACGGCATGTCAAATTTTAATTTCAATTTCTAGACCATGCCCAACGGCATGTCACACTCCAATTTCTAATCCATGCCCAAACGGCATGTCAATTTCATAATTTCAATTTCTAAGCCATGCCCAACGGCATGTCAACTTTCAATTTCAATTTCTAGACCATGCCCAATCGGCATGTCGAATTTCATAAGTTCAATTTCTAAACCATGCCCAACGGCATGTCGAATTTCAATTTCAATTTCTACACCATGCCCAACGGCATGTCAAATTTCAATTTCAATTTCTAGACCATGCACAATCGGCATGTCGAATTTCATAATTTCAATTTCTAAACCATGCCCAACGGCATGTCAAATTTCAATTTCAATTTCTAGACCATGCACAATCGGCATGTCGAATTTCATAACTTCAATTTCTAAACCATGCCCAACGGCATGTCAAATTTCAATTTCAATTTCTAGACCATGCCCAACGGCATGTCAAATTTTAATTTCAATTTCTAGACCATGCCCAACGGCATGTCACACTCCAATTTCTAATCCATGCCCAAACGGCATGTCAATTTCATAATTTCAATTTCTAAGCCATGCCCAACGGCATGTCAACTTTCAATTTCAATTTCTAGACCATGCCCAATCGGCATGTCGAATTTCATAATTTCAATTTCTAAACCATGCCCAACGGCATGTCGAATTTCAATTTCAATTTCTACACCATGCCCAACGGCATGTCAAATTTCAATTTCAATTTCTAGACCATGCACAATCGGCATGTCGAATTTCATAATTTCAATTTCTAAACCATGCCCAACGGCATGTCAAATTTCAATTTCAATTTCAATTTCTAGACCAAGCCCAACGGCATGTCAAATGTCAATCTTCAATTTCTAGACCATGCACAATCGGCATGTCGAATTTCATAATTTCAATTTCTAAACCATGCCCAACGGCATGTCAAATTTCAATTTCAATTTCTAGACCATGCCCAACGGCATGTCAAATTTTAATTTCAATTTCTAGACCATGCCCAACGGCATGTCACACTCCAATATCTAATCCATGCCCTAACGGCATGTCAATTTCATAATTTCAATTTCTAAGCCATGCCCAACGGCATGTCAACTTTCAATTTCAATTTCTAGACCATGCACAATCGGCATGTCGAATTTCAATTTCAACTTCTAGACCATGCCCAACGGCATGTCAAATTTCAATTTCAATTTCTAGACCATGCACAATCGGCATGTCGAATTTCATAATTTCAATTTCTAAACCATGCCCAACGGCATGTCAAATTTCAATTTCAATTTCTAGACCATGCCCAACGGCATGTCAAATTTTAATTTCAATTTCTAGACCATGCCCAACGGCATGTCACACTCCAATATCTAATCCATGCCCAAACGGCATGTCAATTTTATAATTTCAATTTCTAAACCATGCCCAATTGGCATGTCAAATTTCAATTTCTAATCCATGCCCAAACGGCATGTCAATTTCATAATTTCAATTTCTAAACCATGCCCAACGGCATGTCAACTTTCAATTTCAATTTCAATTTCTAGACCAAGCCCAACGGCATGTCAAATTTCAATTTCAATTTCTAGACCATGCCCAACGGCATGTCACATTCCAATTTCTAAACCATGCCCAAACAGTATGTCAATTTTAAAATTTCAATTTCTAAACCATGCCAAATAGGCATGTCAAATTTCAATTTCTAATCCATGCCCAAACTGCATGTCAATTTCATAATTTCAATTTCTAAACCATGCCCAACGGCATGTCAACTTTCAATTTTAATTTCAATTTCTAGACCATGCCCAACGGCATGTCAAATTTCAATTTCAACTTCTAGACCATGCCCAACGGCATGTCACACTCCAATTTCTAATCCATGCCCAAACGGCATGTCAATTTCATAATTTCAATTTCTAAGCCATGCCCAACGGCATGTTAACTTTCAATTTCAATTTTAGACCATGCCCAATCGGCATGTCGAATTTCATAACTTCAATTTCTAAACCATGCCCAACGGGATGTCAAATTTCAATTTCAATTTCTAGACCAAGCCCAACGGCATGTCAAATTTCAATTTCAATTTCTAGACCATGCCCAACGGCATGTCACATTCCAATTTCTAAACCATGCCCAAACGGCATGTCAATTGTATAATTTCAATTTCTAAACCATGCCCAATCGGCATGTCAAATTTTAATTTCTAATCCATGCCCAAACTGCATGTCAATTTCATAATTTCAATTTCTAAACCATGCCCAACGGCATGTCAACTTTCAATTTCAATTTCTAGACCATGCCCAATCGGCATGTCGAATTTCATAACTTTAATTTCTAAACCATGCCCAACGGCATGTCAAATTTCAATTTCAATTTCTAGACCATGCCCAACGGCATGTCACATTCCAATTTCTAAACCATGCCCAAACGGCATGTCAATTGTATAATTTCAATTTCTAAACCATGCCCAATCGGCATGTCAACTTTCCATTTCTATTTCAATTTCTAAACCATGCCCAAACGGCATGTCAATTTCATAAATTCAATTTCTAGACCATGCCCAATCGGCATGTCAAATTTCAATTTCTAATCCATGCCCAAACGGCATGTCAATTTCATAAATTCAATTTCTAAACCATGTCCAACGGCATGTCAACTTTCCATTTCTATTTCAATTTCTAAACCATGCCCAAACGGCATGTCAATTAAAATTTCAATTTCTAATCCATGCCCAAACGGCATGTCAATTTCATAAATTCAATTTCTAAACCATGCCCAACGGCATGTCGAATTTCAATTTCTAATCCATGCCCAACGGCATGTCAACTTTCAATTTCAATTTCTGGACCATGCCCAATCGGCATGTCGAATTTCATAAGTTCAATTTCTAAACCATGCCCAACGGCATGTCAAATTTCAATTTCAATTTCTAGACCATGCCCAACGGCATGTCAAATTTTAATTTCAATTTCTACACCATGCCCAACGGCATGTCACACTCCAATATCTAATCCATGCCCAAACGGCATGTCAATTTTATAATTTCAATTTCTAAACCATGCCAAATCGGCATGTCAAATTTCAATTTCTAATCCATGCCCAAACTGCATGTCAATTTCATAATTTCAATTTCTAAACCATGCCCAACGGCATGTCAACTTTCAATTTCAATTTCTAGACCATGCCCAATCGGCATGTCGAATTTCATAACTTTAATTTCTAAACCATGCCCAACGGCATGTCAAATTTCAATTTCAATTTCTAGACCATGCCCAACGGCATGTCAAATTTTAATTTCAATTTCTAGACCATGCCCAACGGCATGTCACACTCCAATTTCTAATCCATGCCCAAACGGCATGTCAATTTTATAATTTCAATTTCTAAACCATGCCCAATCGGCATGTCAAATTTCAATTTCTAATCCATGCACAAACGGCATGTCAATTTCATAATTTCAATTTCTAAACCATGCCCAACGACATGTCAACTTTCAATTTCAATTTCAATTTCTAGACCAAGCCCAACGGCATGTCAAATTTCAATTTCAATTTCTAGACCATGCCCAACGGCATGTCACATTCCAATTTCTAAACCATGCCCAAACGGCATGTCAATTTTATAATTTCAATTTCTAAACCATGCCAAATCGGCATGTCAAATTTCAATTTCTAATCCATGCCCAAACTGCATGTCAATTTCATAATTTCAATTTCTAAACCATGCCCAACGGCATGTCAACTTTCAATTTCAATTTCAATTTCTAGACCATGCCCAACGGCATGTCAAATTTCAATTTCAACTTCTAGACCATGCCCAACGGCATGTCACACTCCAATTTCTAATCCATGCCCAAACGGCATGTCAATTTCATAATTTCAATTTCTAAGCCATGCCCAACGGCATGTCAACTTTCAATTTCAATTTCTAGACCATGCCCAATCGGCATGTCGAATTTCATAACTTCAATTTCTAAACCATGCCCAACGGCATGTCAAATTTCAATTTCAATTTCTAGACCATGCCCAACGGCATGTCAAATTTTAATTTCAATTTCTAGACCATGCCCAACGGCATGTCACACTCCAATTTCTAATCCATGCCCAAACGGCATGTCAATTTCATAATTTCAATTTCTAAGCCATGCCCAACGGCATGTCAACTTTCAATTTCAATTTCTAGACCATGCCCAATCGGCATGTCGAATTTCATAAGTTCAATTTCTAAACCATGCCCAACGGCATGTCAAATTTCAATTTCAATTTCTAGACCATGCCCAACGGCATGTCAAATTTTAATTTCAATTTCTAGACCATGCCCAACGGCATGTCACACTCCAATTTCTAATCCATGCCCAAACGGCATGTCAATTTTATAATTTCAATTTCTAAACCATGCCCAATCGGCATGTCAAATTTCAATTTCTAATCCATGCACAAACGGCATGTCAATTTCATAATTTCAATTTCTAAACCATGCCCAACGACATGTCAACTTTCAATTTCAATTTCAATTTCTAGACCAAGCCCAACGGCATGTCAAATTTCAATTTCAATTTCTAGACCATGCCCAACGGCATGTCACATTCCAATTTCTAAACCATGCCCAAACGGCATGTCAATTTTATAATTTCAATTTCTAAACCATGCCAAATCGGCATGTCAAATTTCAATTTCTAATCCATGCCCAAACTGCATGTCAATTTCATAATTTCAATTTCTAAACCATGCCCAACGACATGTCAACTTTCAATTTCAATTTCAATTTCTAGACCAAGCCCAACGGCATGTCAAATTTCAATTTCAATTTCTAGACCATGCCCAACGGCATGTCACATTCCAATTTCTAAACCATGCCCAAACGGCATGTCAATTTTATAATTTCAATTTCTAAACCATGCCAAATCGGCATGTCAAATTTCAATTTCTAATCCATGCCCAAACTGCATGTCAATTTCATAATTTCAATTTCTAAACCATGCCCAACGGCATGTCAACTTTCAATTTCAATTTCAATTTCTAGACCATGCCCAACGGCATGTCAAATTTCAATTTCAACTTCTAGACCATGCCCAACGGCATGTCACACTCCAATTTCTAATCCATGCCCAAACGGCATGTCAATTTCATAATTTCAATTTCTAAGCCATGCCCAACGGCATGTCAACTTTCAATTTCAATTTCTAGACCATGCCCAATCGGCATGTCGAATTTCATAACTTCAATTTCTAAACCATGCCCAACGGCATGTCAAATTTCAATTTCAATTTCTAGACCATGCCCAACGGCATGTCAAATTTTAATTTCAATTTCTAGACCATGCCCAACGGCATGTCACACTCCAATTTCTAATCCATGCCCAAACGGCATGTCAATTTCATAATTTCAATTTCTAAGCCATGCCCAACGGCATGTCAACTTTCAATTTCAATTTCTAGACCATGCCCAATCGGCATGTCGAATTTCATAACTTCAATTTCTAAACCATGCCCAACGGCATGTCAAATTTCAATTTCAATTTCTAGACCATGCCCAACGGCATGTCAAATTTTAATTTCAATTTCTAGACCATGCCCAACGGCATGTCACACTCCAATATCTAATCCATGCCCAAACGGCATGTCAATTTTATAATTTCAATTTCTAAACCATGCCAAATCGGCATGTCAAATTTCAATTTCTAATCCATGCCCAAACTGCATGTCAATTTCATAATTTCAATTTCTAAACCATGCCCAACGGCATGTCAACTTTCAATTTCAATTTCAATTTCTAGACCATGCCCAACGGCATGTCAAATTTCAATTTCAACTTCTAGACCATGCCCAACGGCATGTCACACTCCAATTTCTAATCCATGCCCAAACGGCATGTCAATTTCATAATTTCAATTTCTAAGCCATGCCCAACGGCATGTCAACTTTCAATTTCAATTTCTAGACCATGCCCAATCGGCATGTCGAATTTCATAACTTCAATTTCTAAACCATGCCCAACGGCATGTCAAATTTCAATTTCAATTTCTAGACCATGCCCAACGGCATGTCAAATTTTAATTTCAATTTCTAGACCATGCCCAACGGCATGTCACACTCCAATTTCTAATCCAAGCCCAAACGGCATGTCAATTTCATAATTTCAATTTCTAAGCCATGCCCAACGGCATGTCAACTTTCAATTTCAATTTCTAGACCATGCCCAATCGGCATGTCGAATTTCATAAGTTCAATTTCTAAACCATGCCCAACGGCATGTCAAATTTCAATTTCAATTTCTAGACCATGCCCAACGGCATGTCAAATTTTAATTTCAATTTCTAGACCATGCCCAACGGCATGTCACACTCCAATATCTAATCCATGCCCAAACGGCATGTCAATTTTATAATTTCAATTTCTAAACCATGCCAAATCGGCATGTCAAATTTCAATTTCTAATCCATGCCCAAACTGCATGTCAATTTCATAATTTCAATTTCTAAACCATGCCCAACGGCATGTCAACTTTCAATTTCAATTTCTAGACCATGCCCAATCGGCATGTCGAATTTCATAACTTTAATTTCTAAACCATGCCCAACGGCATGTCAAATTTCAATTTCAATTTCTAGACCATGCCCAACGGCATGTCAAATTTTAATTTCAATTTCTAGACCATGCCCAACGGCATGTCACACTCCAATTTCTAATCCATGCCCAAACGGCATGTCAATTTTATAATTTCAATTTCTAAACCATGCCCAATCGGCATGTGAAATTTCAATTTCTAATCCATGCCAAACGGCATGTCAATTTCATAATTTCAATTTCTAAACCATGCCCAACGGCATGTCAACTTACCATTTCTATTTCAATTTCTAGACCAAGCCCAACGGCATGTCAAATTTCAATTTCAATTTCTAGACCATGCCCAACGGCATGTCACATTCCAATTTCTAAACCATGCCCAAACGGCATGTCAATTTTATAATTTCAATTTCTAAACCATGCCCAATCGGCATTCAAATTTCAATTTCTAATCCATGCCCAAACGGCATGTCAATTTTATAATTTCAATTTCTAAACCATGCCCAATCGGCATGTCAAATTTCAATTTCTAATCCATGCCCAAACGGCATGTCAATTTCATAATTTCAATTTCTAAACCATGCCCAACGGCATGTCAACTTTCCATTTCTATTTCAATTTCTAGACCAAGCCCAACGGCAAGTCAAATTTCAATTTCAATTTCTAGACCATGCCCAACGGCATGCCACATTCCAATTTCTAAACCATGCCCAAACGGCATGTCAATTTTATAATTTCAATTTCTAAACCATGCCCAATCGGCATGTCAAATTTAAATTTCAAATCCATGCCCAAACTGCATGTCAATTTCATAATTTCAATTTCTAAACCATGCCCAACGGCATGTCAACTTTCAATTTCAATTTCTAGACCATGCCCAATCGGCATGTCGAATTTCATAACTTCAATTTCTAAACCATGCCCAACGGCATGTCAAATTTCAATTTCAATTTCTAGACCATGCCCAACGGCATGTCAAATTTTAATTTCAATTTCTAGACCATGCCCAACGGCATGTCACACTCCAATTTCTAATCCATGCCCAAACGGCATGTCAATTTCATAATTTCAATTTCTAAGCCATGCCCAACGGCATGTCAACTTTCAATTTCAATTTCTAGACCATGCCCAATCGGCATGTCGAATTTCATAACTTCAATTTCTAAACCATGCCCAACGGCATGTCAAATTTCAATTTCAATTTCTAGACCATGCCCAACGGCATGTCAAATTTTAATTTCAATTTCTAGACCATGCCCAACGGCATGTCACACTCCAATATCTAATCCATGCCCAAACGGCATGTCAATTTTATAATTTCAATTTCTAAACCATGCCAAATCGGCATGTCAAATTTCAATTTCTAATCCATGCCCAAACTGCATGTCAATTTCATAATTTCAATTTCTAAACCATGCCCAACGGCATGTCAACTTTCAATTTCAATTTCTAGACCATGCCCAATCGGCATGTCGAATTTCATAACTTTAATTTCTAAACCATGCCCAACGGCATGTCAAATTTCAATTTCAATTTCTAGACCATGCCCAACGGCATGTCAAATTTCAATTTCAACTTCTAGACCATGCCCAACGGCATGTCACACTCCAATTTCTAATCCATGCCCAAACGGCATGTCAATTTCATAATTTCAATTTCTAAGCCATGCCCAACGGCATGTCAACTTTCAATTTCAATTTCTAGACCATGCCCAATCGGCATGTCGAATTTCATAACTTCAATTTCTAAACCATGCCCAACGGCATGTCAAATTTCAATTTCAATTTCTAGACCATGCCCAACGGCATGTCAAATTTTAATTTCAATTTCTAGACCATGCCCAACGGCATGTCACACTCCAATTTCTAATCCATGCCCAAACGGCATGTCAATTTCATAATTTCAATTTCTAAGCCATGCCCAACGGCATGTCAACTTTCAATTTCAATTTCTAGACCATGCCCAATCGGCATGTCGAATTTCATAACTTCAATTTCTAAACCATGCCCAACGGCATGTCAAATTTCAATTTCAATTTCTAGACCATGCCCAACGGCATGTCAAATTTTAATTTCAATTTCTAGACCATGCCCAACGGCATGTCACACTCCAATATCTAATCCATGCCCAAACGGCATGTCAATTTTATAATTTCAATTTCTAAACCATGCCAAATCGGCATGTCAAATTTCAATTTCTAATCCATGCCCAAACTGCATGTCAATTTCATAATTTCAATTTCTAAACCATGCCCAACGGCATGTCAACTTTCAATTTCAATTTCTAGACCATGCCCAATCGGCATGTCGAATTTCATAACTTTAATTTCTAAACCATGCCCAACGGCATGTCAAATTTCAATTTCAATTTCTAGACCATGCCCAACGGCATGTCAAATTTTAATTTCAATTTCTAGACCATGCCCAACGGCATGTCACACTCCAATTTCTAATCCATGCCCAAACGGCATGTCAATTTTATAATTTCAATTTCTAAACCATGCCCAATCGGCATGTGAAATTTCAATTTCTAATCCATGCCAAACGGCATGTCAATTTCATAATTTCAATTTCTAAACCATGCCCAACGGCATGTCAACTTACCATTTCTATTTCAATTTCTAGACCAAGCCCAACGGCATGTCAAATTTCAATTTCAATTTCTAGACCATGCCCAACGGCATGTCACATTCCAATTTCTAAACCATGCCCAAACGGCATGTCAATTTTATAATTTCAATTTCTAAACCATGCCCAATCGGCATTCAAATTTCAATTTCTAATCCATGCCCAAACGGCATGTCAATTTTATAATTTCAATTTCTAAACCATGCCCAATCGGCATGTCAAATTTCAATTTCTAATCCATGCCCAAACGGCATGTCAATTTCATAATTTCAATTTCTAAACCATGCCCAACGGCATGTCAACTTTCCATTTCTATTTCAATTTCTAGACCAAGCCCAACGGCAAGTCAAATTTCAATTTCAATTTCTAGACCATGCCCAACGCATGCCACATTCCAATTTCTAAACCATGCCCAAACGGCATGTCAATTTTATAATTTCAATTTCTAAACCATGCCCAATCGGCATGTCAAATTTCAATTTCAAATCCATGCCCAAACTGCATGTCAATTTCATAATTTCAATTTCTAAACCATGCCCAAGGGCATGTCAACTTTCAATTTCAATTTCAATTTCTAGACCAAGCCCAACGGCATGTCAAATTTCAATTTCAATTTCTAGACCATGCCCAACGGCATGTCACATTCCAATTTCTAAACCATGCCCAAACGGCATGTCAATTTTATAATTTCAATTTCTAAACCATGCCAAATCGGCATGTCAAATTTCAATTTCTAATCCATGCCCAAACTGCATGTCAATTTCATAATTTCAATTTCTAAACCATGCCCAACGGCATGTCAACTTTCAATTTCAATTTCAATTTCTAGACCATGCCCAACGGCATGTCAAATTTCAATTTCAACTTCTAGACCATGCCCAACGGCATGTCACACTGCAATTTCTAATCCATGCCCAAACGGCATGTCAATTTCATAATTTCAATTTCTAAGCCATGCCCAACGGCATGTCAACTTTCAATTTCAATTTCTAGACCAAGCCCAACGGCATGTCAAATTTCAATTTCAATTTCTAGACCATGCCCAACGGCATGTCACATTCCAATTTCTAAACCATGCCCAAACGGCATGTCAATTTTATAATTTCAATTTCTAAACCATGCCCAATCGGCATTCAAATTTCAATTTCTAATCCATGCCCAAACGGCATGTCAATTTTATAATTTCAATTTCTAAACCATGCCCAATCGGCATGTCAAATTTCAATTTCTAATCCATGCCCAAACGGCATGTCAATTTCATAATTTCAATTTCTAAACCATGCCCAACGGCATGTCAACTTTCCATTTCTATTTCAATTTCTAGACCAAGCCCAACGGCAAGTCAAATTTCAATTTCAATTTCTAGACCATGCCCAACGGCATGCCACATTCCAATTTCTAAACCATGCCCAAACGGCATGTCAATTTTATAATTTCAATTTCTAAACCATGCCCAATCGGCATGTCAAATTTAAATTTCAAATCCATGCCCAAACTGCATGTCAATTTCATAATTTCAATTTCTAAACCATGCCCAAGGGCATGTCAACTTTCAATTTCAATTTCAATTTCTAGACCATGCCCAACGGCATGCCACATTCCAATTTCTAAACCATGCCCAAACGGCATGTCAATTTTATAATTTCAATTTCTAAACCATGCCCAATCGGCATGTCAAATTTAAATTTCAAATCCATGCCCAAACTGCATGTCAATGTCAAATTTCAATTTCTAAACCATGCCCAACGGCATGTCAACTTTCAATTTCAATTTCTAGACCATGCCCAATCGGCATGTCGAATTTCATAACTTCAATTTCTAAACCATGCCCAACGGCATGTCAAATTTCAATTTCAATTTCTAGACCATGCCCAACGGCATGTCAAATTTTAATTTCAATTTCTAGACCATACCCAACGGCATCTCACACTCCAATTTCTAATCCATGCCCAAACGGCATGTCAATTTTATAATTTCAATTTCTAAACCATGCCCAATCGGCATGTCAAATTTCAATTTCTAATCCATGCACAAACGGCATGTCAATTTCATAATTTCAATTTCTAAACCATGCCCAACGACATGTCAACTTTCAATTTCAATTTCAATTTCTAGACCAAGCCCAACGGCATGTCAAATTTCAATTTCAATTTCTAGACCATGCCCAACGGCATGTCACATTCCAATTTCTAAACCATGCCCAAACGGCATGTCAATTTTATAATTTCAATTTCTAAACCATGCCAAATCGGCATGTCAAATTTCAATTTCTAATCCATGCCCAAACTGCATGTCAATTTCATAATTTCAATTTCTAAACCATGCCCAACGGCATGTCAACTTTCAATTTCAATTTCAATTTCTAGACCATGCCCAACGGCATGTCAAATTTCAATTTCAACTTCTAGACCATGCCCAACGGCATGTCACACTCCAATTTCTAATCCATGCCCAAACGGCATGTCAATTTCATAATTTCAATTTCTAAGCCATGCCCAACGGCATGTCAACTTTCAATTTCAATTTCTAGACCATGCCCAATCGGCATGTCGAATTTCATAACTTCAATTTCTAAACCATGCCCAACGGCATGTCAAATTTCAATTTCAATTTCTAGACCATGCCCAACGGCATGTCAAATTTTAATTTCAATTTCTAGACCATGCCCAACGGCATGTCACACTCCAATTTCTAATCCATGCCCAAACGGCATGTCAATTTCATAATTTCAATTTCTAAGCCATGCCCAACGGCATGTCAACTTTCAATTTCAATTTCTAGACCATGCCCAATCGGCATGTCGAATTTCATAACTTCAATTTCTAAACCATGCCCAACGGCATGTCAAATTTCAATTTCAATTTCTAGACCATGCCCAACGGCATGTCAAATTTTAATTTCAATTTCTAGACCATGCCCAACGGCATGTCACACTCCAATATCTAATCCATGCCCAAACGGCATGTCAATTTTATAATTTCAATTTCTAAACCATGCCAAATCGGCATGTCAAATTTCAATTTCTAATCCATGCCCAAACTGCATGTCAATTTCATAATTTCAATTTCTAAACCATGCCCAACGGCATGTCAACTTTCAATTTCAATTTCTAGACCATGCCCAATCGGCATGTCGAATTTCATAACTTTAATTTCTAAACCATGCCCAACGGCATGTCAAATTTCAATTTCAATTTCTAGACCATGCCCAACGGCATGTCAAATTTTAATTTCAATTTCTAGACCATGCCCAACGGCATGTCACACTCCAATTTCTAATCCATGCCCAAACGGCATGTCAATTTTATAATTTCAATTTCTAAACCATGCCCAATCGGCATGTGAAATTTCAATTTCTAATCCATGCCAAACGGCATGTCAATTTCATAATTTCAATTTCTAAACCATGCCCAACGGCATGTCAACTTACCATTTCTATTTCAATTTCTAGACCAAGCCCAACGGCATGTCAAATTTCAATTTCAATTTCTAGACCATGCCCAACGGCATGTCACATTCCAATTTCTAAACCATGCCCAAACGGCATGTCAATTTTATAATTTCAATTTCTAAACCATGCCCAATCGGCATTCAAATTTCAATTTCTAATCCATGCCCAAACGGCATGTCAATTTTATAATTTCAATTTCTAAACCATGCCCAATCGGCATGTCAAATTTCAATTTCTAATCCATGCCCAAACGGCATGTCAATTTCATAATTTCAATTTCTAAACCATGCCCAACGGCATGTCAACTTTCCATTTCTATTTCAATTTCTAGACCAAGCCCAACGGCAAGTCAAATTTCAATTTCAATTTCTAGACCATGCCCAACGCATGCCACATTCCAATTTCTAAACCATGCCCAAACGGCATGTCAATTTTATAATTTCAATTTCTAAACCATGCCCAATCGGCATGTCAAATTTCAATTTCAAATCCATGCCCAAACTGCATGTCAATTTCATAATTTCAATTTCTAAACCATGCCCAAGGGCATGTCAACTTTCAATTTCAATTTCAATTTCTAGACCAAGCCCAACGGCATGTCAAATTTCAATTTCAATTTCTAGACCATGCCCAACGGCATGTCACATTCCAATTTCTAAACCATGCCCAAACGGCATGTCAATTTTATAATTTCAATTTCTAAACCATGCCAAATCGGCATGTCAAATTTCAATTTCTAATCCATGCCCAAACTGCATGTCAATTTCATAATTTCAATTTCTAAACCATGCCCAACGGCATGTCAACTTTCAATTTCAATTTCAATTTCTAGACCATGCCCAACGGCATGTCAAATTTCAATTTCAACTTCTAGACCATGCCCAACGGCATGTCACACTGCAATTTCTAATCCATGCCCAAACGGCATGTCAATTTCATAATTTCAATTTCTAAGCCATGCCCAACGGCATGTCAACTTTCAATTTCAATTTCTAGACCAAGCCCAACGGCATGTCAAATTTCAATTTCAATTTCTAGACCATGCCCAACGGCATGTCACATTCCAATTTCTAAACCATGCCCAAACGGCATGTCAATTTTATAATTTCAATTTCTAAACCATGCCCAATCGGCATTCAAATTTCAATTTCTAATCCATGCCCAAACGGCATGTCAATTTTATAATTTCAATTTCTAAACCATGCCCAATCGGCATGTCAAATTTCAATTTCTAATCCATGCCCAAACGGCATGTCAATTTCATAATTTCAATTTCTAAACCATGCCCAACGGCATGTCAACTTTCCATTTCTATTTCAATTTCTAGACCAAGCCCAACGGCAAGTCAAATTTCAATTTCAATTTCTAGACCATGCCCAACGGCATGCCACATTCCAATTTCTAAACCATGCCCAAACGGCATGTCAATTTTATAATTTCAATTTCTAAACCATGCCCAATCGGCATGTCAAATTTAAATTTCAAATCCATGCCCAAACTGCATGTCAATTTCATAATTTCAATTTCTAAACCATGCCCAACGGCATGTCAACTTTCAATTTCAATTTCTAGACCATGCCCAATCGGCATGTCGAATTTCATAACTTCAATTTCTAAACCATGCCCAACGGCATGTCAAATTTCAATTTCAATTTCTAGACCATGCCCAACGGCATGTCAAATTTTAATTTCAATTTCTAGACCATACCCAACGGCATCTCACACTCCAATTTCTAATCCATGCCCAAACGGCATGTCAATTTTATAATTTCAATTTCTAAACCATGCCCAATCGGCATGTCAAATTTCAATTTCTAATCCATGCACAAACGGCATGTCAATTTCATAATTTCAATTTCTAAACCATGCCCAACGACATGTCAACTTTCAATTTCAATTTCAATTTCTAGACCAAGCCCAACGGCATGTCAAATTTCAATTTCAATTTCTAGACCATGCCCAACGGCATGTCACATTCCAATTTCTAAACCATGCCCAAACGGCATGTCAATTTTATAATTTCAATTTCTAAACCATGCCAAATCGGCATGTCAAATTTCAATTTCTAATCCATGCCCAAACTGCATGTCAATTTCATAATTTCAATTTCTAAACCATGCCCAACGGCATGTCAACTTTCAATTTCAATTTCAATTTCTAGACCATGCCCAACGGCATGTCAAATTTCAATTTCAACTTCTAGACCATGCCCAACGGCATGTCACACTCCAATTTCTAATCCATGCCCAAACGGCATGTCAATTTCATAATTTCAATTTCTAAGCCATGCCCAACGGCATGTCAACTTTCAATTTCAATTTCTAGACCATGCCCAATCGGCATGTCGAATTTCATAACTTCAATTTCTAAACCATGCCCAACGGCATGTCAAATTTCAATTTCAATTTCTAGACCATGCCCAACGGCATGTCAAATTTTAATTTCAATTTCTAGACCATGCCCAACGGCATGTCACACTCCAATTTCTAATCCATGCCCAAACGGCATGTCAATTTCATAATTTCAATTTCTAAGCCATGCCCAACGGCATGTCAACTTTCAATTTCAATTTCTAGACCATGCCCAATCGGCATGTCGAATTTCATAACTTCAATTTCTAAACCATGCCCAACGGCATGTCAAATTTCAATTTCAATTTCTAGACCATGCCCAACGGCATGTCAAATTTTAATTTCAATTTCTAGACCATGCCCAACGGCATGTCACACTCCAATATCTAATCCATGCCCAAACGGCATGTCAATTTTATAATTTCAATTTCTAAACCATGCCAAATCGGCATGTCAAATTTCAATTTCTAATCCATGCCCAAACTGCATGTCAATTTCATAATTTCAATTTCTAAACCATGCCCAACGGCATGTCAACTTTCAATTTCAATTTCTAGACCATGCCCAATCGGCATGTCGAATTTCATAACTTTAATTTCTAAACCATGCCCAACGGCATGTCAAATTTCAATTTCAATTTCTAGACCATGCCCAACGGCATGTCAAATTTTAATTTCAATTTCTAGACCATGCCCAACGGCATGTCACACTCCAATTTCTAATCCATGCCCAAACGGCATGTCAATTTTATAATTTCAATTTCTAAACCATGCCCAATCGGCATGTGAAATTTCAATTTCTAATCCATGCCAAACGGCATGTCAATTTCATAATTTCAATTTCTAAACCATGCCCAACGGCATGTCAACTTACCATTTCTATTTCAATTTCTAGACCAAGCCCAACGGCATGTCAAATTTCAATTTCAATTTCTAGACCATGCCCAACGGCATGTCACATTCCAATTTCTAAACCATGCCCAAACGGCATGTCAATTTTATAATTTCAATTTCTAAACCATGCCCAATCGGCATTCAAATTTCAATTTCTAATCCATGCCCAAACGGCATGTCAATTTTATAATTTCAATTTCTAAACCATGCCCAATCGGCATGTCAAATTTCAATTTCTAATCCATGCCCAAACGGCATGTCAATTTCATAATTTCAATTTCTAAACCATGCCCAACGGCATGTCAACTTTCCATTTCTATTTCAATTTCTAGACCAAGCCCAACGGCAAGTCAAATTTCAATTTCAATTTCTAGACCATGCCCAACGCATGCCACATTCCAATTTCTAAACCATGCCCAAACGGCATGTCAATTTTATAATTTCAATTTCTAAACCATGCCCAATCGGCATGTCAAATTTCAATTTCAAATCCATGCCCAAACTGCATGTCAATTTCATAATTTCAATTTCTAAACCATGCCCAAGGGCATGTCAACTTTCAATTTCAATTTCAATTTCTAGACCAAGCCCAACGGCATGTCAAATTTCAATTTCAATTTCTAGACCATGCCCAACGGCATGTCACATTCCAATTTCTAAACCATGCCCAAACGGCATGTCAATTTTATAATTTCAATTTCTAAACCATGCCAAATCGGCATGTCAAATTTCAATTTCTAATCCATGCCCAAACTGCATGTCAATTTCATAATTTCAATTTCTAAACCATGCCCAACGGCATGTCAACTTTCAATTTCAATTTCAATTTCTAGACCATGCCCAACGGCATGTCAAATTTCAATTTCAACTTCTAGACCATGCCCAACGGCATGTCACACTGCAATTTCTAATCCATGCCCAAACGGCATGTCAATTTCATAATTTCAATTTCTAAGCCATGCCCAACGGCATGTCAACTTTCAATTTCAATTTCTAGACCAAGCCCAACGGCATGTCAAATTTCAATTTCAATTTCTAGACCATGCCCAACGGCATGTCACATTCCAATTTCTAAACCATGCCCAAACGGCATGTCAATTTTATAATTTCAATTTCTAAACCATGCCCAATCGGCATTCAAATTTCAATTTCTAATCCATGCCCAAACGGCATGTCAATTTTATAATTTCAATTTCTAAACCATGCCCAATCGGCATGTCAAATTTCAATTTCTAATCCATGCCCAAACGGCATGTCAATTTCATAATTTCAATTTCTAAACCATGCCCAACGGCATGTCAACTTTCCATTTCTATTTCAATTTCTAGACCAAGCCCAACGGCAAGTCAAATTTCAATTTCAATTTCTAGACCATGCCCAACGGCATGCCACATTCCAATTTCTAAACCATGCCCAAACGGCATGTCAATTTTATAATTTCAATTTCTAAACCATGCCCAATCGGCATGTCAAATTTAAATTTCAAATCCATGCCCAAACTGCATGTCAATTTCATAATTTCAATTTCTAAACCATTCCCAACGGCATGTCAAGTTTCAATTTCAATTTCTAGACCATGCCCAATCGGCATGTCGAATTTCATAACTTCAATTTCTAAACCATGCCCAACGGCATGTCAAATTTCAATTTCAATTTCTAGACCATGCCCAACGGCATGTCAAATTTTAATTTCAATTTCTAGACCATACCCAACGGCATCTCACACTCCAATTTCTAATCCATGCCCAAACGGCATGTCAATTTTATAATTTCAATTTCTAAACCATGCCCAATCGGCATGTCAAATTTCAATTTCTAATCCATGCACAAACGGCATGTCAATTTCATAATTTCAATTTCTAAACCATGCCCAACGACATGTCAACTTTCAATTTCAATTTCAATTTCTAGACCAAGCCCAACGGCATGTCAAATTTCAATTTCAATTTCTAGACCATGCCCAACGGCATGTCACATTCCAATTTCTAAACCATGCCCAAACGGCATGTCAATTTTATAATTTCAATTTCTAAACCATGCCAAATCGGCATGTCAAATTTCAATTTCTAATCCATGCCCAAACTGCATGTCAATTTCATAATTTCAATTTCTAAACCATGCCCAACGGCATGTCAACTTTCAATTTCAATTTCAATTTCTAGACCATGCCCAACGGCATGTCAAATTTCAATTTCAACTTCTAGACCATGCCCAACGGCATGTCACACTCCAATTTCTAATCCATGCCCAAACGGCATGTCAATTTCATAATTTCAATTTCTAAGCCATGCCCAACGGCATGTCAACTTTCAATTTCAATTTCTAGACCATGCCCAATCGGCATGTCGAATTTCATAACTTCAATTTCTAAACCATGCCCAACGGCATGTCAAATTTCAATTTCAATTTCTAGACCATGCCCAACGGCATGTCAAATTTTAATTTCAATTTCTAGACCATGCCCAACGGCATGTCACACTCCAATTTCTAATCCATGCCCAAACGGCATGTCAATTTCATAATTTCAATTTCTAAGCCATGCCCAACGGCATGTCAACTTTCAATTTCAATTTCTAGACCATGCCCAATCGGCATGTCGAATTTCATAACTTCAATTTCTAAACCATGCCCAACGGCATGTCAAATTTCAATTTCAATTTCTAGACCATGCCCAACGGCATGTCAAATTTTAATTTCAATTTCTAGACCATGCCCAACGGCATGTCACACTCCAATATCTAATCCATGCCCAAACGGCATGTCAATTTTATAATTTCAATTTCTAAACCATGCCAAATCGGCATGTCAAATTTCAATTTCTAATCCATGCCCAAACTGCATGTCAATTTCATAATTTCAATTTCTAAACCATGCCCAACGGCATGTCAACTTTCAATTTCAATTTCTAGACCATGCCCAATCGGCATGTCGAATTTCATAACTTTAATTTCTAAACCATGCCCAACGGCATGTCAAATTTCAATTTCAATTTCTAGACCATGCCCAACGGCATGTCAAATTTTAATTTCAATTTCTAGACCATGCCCAACGGCATGTCACACTCCAATTTCTAATCCATGCCCAAACGGCATGTCAATTTTATAATTTCAATTTCTAAACCATGCCCAATCGGCATGTGAAATTTCAATTTCTAATCCATGCCAAACGGCATGTCAATTTCATAATTTCAATTTCTAAACCATGCCCAACGGCATGTCAACTTACCATTTCTATTTCAATTTCTAGACCAAGCCCAACGGCATGTCAAATTTCAATTTCAATTTCTAGACCATGCCCAACGGCATGTCACATTCCAATTTCTAAACCATGCCCAAACGGCATGTCAATTTTATAATTTCAATTTCTAAACCATGCCCAATCGGCATTCAAATTTCAATTTCTAATCCATGCCCAAACGGCATGTCAATTTTATAATTTCAATTTCTAAACCATGCCCAATCGGCATGTCAAATTTCAATTTCTAATCCATGCCCAAACGGCATGTCAATTTCATAATTTCAATTTCTAAACCATGCCCAACGGCATGTCAACTTTCCATTTCTATTTCAATTTCTAGACCAAGCCCAACGGCAAGTCAAATTTCAATTTCAATTTCTAGACCATGCCCAACGCATGCCACATTCCAATTTCTAAACCATGCCCAAACGGCATGTCAATTTTATAATTTCAATTTCTAAACCATGCCCAATCGGCATGTCAAATTTCAATTTCAAATCCATGCCCAAACTGCATGTCAATTTCATAATTTCAATTTCTAAACCATGCCCAAGGGCATGTCAACTTTCAATTTCAATTTCAATTTCTAGACCAAGCCCAACGGCATGTCAAATTTCAATTTCAATTTCTAGACCATGCCCAACGGCATGTCACATTCCAATTTCTAAACCATGCCCAAACGGCATGTCAATTTAATAATTTCAATTTCTAAACCATGCCAAATCGGCATGTCAAATTTCAATTTCTAATCCATGCCCAAACTGCATGTCAATTTCATAATTTCAATTTCTAAACCATGCCCAACGGCATGTCAACTTTCAATTTCAATTTCAATTTCTAGACCATGCCCAACGGCATGTCAAATTTCAATTTCAACTTCTAGACCATGCCCAACGGCATGTCACACTGCAATTTCTAATCCATGCCCAAACGGCATGTCAATTTCATAATTTCAATTTCTAAGCCATGCCCAACGGCATGTCAACTTTCAATTTCAATTTCTAGACCAAGCCCAACGGCATGTCAAATTTCAATTTCAATTTCTAGACCATGCCCAACGGCATGTCACATTCCAATTTCTAAACCATGCCCAAACGGCATGTCAATTTTATAATTTCAATTTCTAAACCATGCCCAATCGGCATTCAAATTTCAATTTCTAATCCATGCCCAAACGGCATGTCAATTTTATAATTTCAATTTCTAAACCATGCCCAATCGGCATGTCAAATTTCAATTTCTAATCCATGCCCAAACGGCATGTCAATTTCATAATTTCAATTTCTAAACCATGCCCAACGGCATGTCAACTTTCCATTTCTATTTCAATTTCTAGACCAAGCCCAACGGCAAGTCAAATTTCAATTTCAATTTCTAGACCATGCCCAACGGCATGCCACATTCCAATTTCTAAACCATGCCCAAACGGCATGTCAATTTTATAATTTCAATTTCTAAACCATGCCCAATCGGCATGTCAAATTTAAATTTCAAATCCATGCCCAAACTGCATGTCAATTTCATAATTTCAATTTCTAAACCATGCCCAACGGCATGTCAACTTTCAATTTCAATTTCTAGACCATGCCCAATCGGCATGTCGAATTTCATAACTTCAATTTCTAAACCATGCCCAACGGCATGTCAAATTTCAATTTCAATTTCTAGACCATGCCCAACGGCATGTCAAATTTTAATTTCAATTTCTAGACCATACCCAACGGCATCTCACACTCCAATTTCTAATCCATGCCCAAACGGCATGTCAATTTTATAATTTCAATTTCTAAACCATGCCCAATCGGCATGTCAAATTTCAATTTCTAATCCATGCACAAACGGCATGTCAATTTCATAATTTCAATTTCTAAACCATGCCCAACGACATGTCAACTTTCAATTTCAATTTCAATTTCTAGACCAAGCCCAACGGCATGTCAAATTTCAATTTCAATTTCTAGACCATGCCCAACGGCATGTCACATTCCAATTTCTAAACCATGCCCAAACGGCATGTCAATTTTATAATTTCAATTTCTAAACCATGCCAAATCGGCATGTCAAATTTCAATTTCTAATCCATGCCCAAACTGCATGTCAATTTCATAATTTCAATTTCTAAACCATGCCCAACGGCATGTCAACTTTCAATTTCAATTTCAATTTCTAGACCATGCCCAACGGCATGTCAAATTTCAATTTCAACTTCTAGACCATGCCCAACGGCATGTCACACTCCAATTTCTAATCCATGCCCAAACGGCATGTCAATTTCATAATTTCAATTTCTAAGCCATGCCCAACGGCATGTCAACTTTCAATTTCAATTTCTAGACCATGCCCAATCGGCATGTCGAATTTCATAACTTCAATTTCTAAACCATGCCCAACGGCATGTCAAATTTCAATTTCAATTTCTAGACCATGCCCAACGGCATGTCAAATTTTAATTTCAATTTCTAGACCATGCCCAACGGCATGTCACACTCCAATTTCTAATCCATGCCCAAACGGCATGTCAATTTCATAATTTCAATTTCTAAGCCATGCCCAACGGCATGTCAACTTTCAATTTCAATTTCTAGACCATGCCCAATCGGCATGTCTAATTTCATAACTTCAATTTCTAAACCATGCCCAACGGCATGTCAAATTTCAATTTCAATTTCTAGACTATGCCCAACGGCATGTCAAATTTTAATTTCAATTTCTAGACCATGCCCAACGGCATGTCACACTCCAATATCTAATCCATGCCCAAACGGCATGTCAATTTTATAATTTCAATTTCTAAACCATGCCAAATCAGCATGTCAAATTTCAATTTCTAATCCATGCCCAAACTGCATGTCAATTTCATAATTTCAATTTCTAAACCATGCCCAACGGCATGTCAACTTTCAATTTCAATTTCTAGACCATGCCCAATCGGCATGTCGAATTTGATAACTTTAATTTCTAAACCATGCCCAACGGCATGTCAAATTTCAATTTCAATTTCTAGACCATGCCCAACGGCATGTCAAATTTTAATTTCAATTTCTAGACCATGCCCAACGGCATGTCACACTCCAATTTCTAATCCATGCCCAAACGGCATGTCAATTTTATAATTTCAATTTCTAAACCATGCCCAATCGGCATGTCAAATTTCAATTTCAATTTCAATTTCTAGACCATGCCCAACGGCATGTCAAATTTCAATTTCAACTTCTAGACCATGCCCAACGGCATGTCACACTTCAATTTCTAATCCATGCCCAAACGGCATGTCAATTTCATAATTTCAATTTCTAAGCCATGCCCAACGGCATGTCAACTTTCAATTTCAATTTCTAGACCATGCCCAATCGGCATGTCGAATTTCATAACTTCAATTTCTAAACCATGCCCAACGGCATGTCAAATTTCAATTTCAATTTCTAGACCATGCCCAACGGCATGTCAAATTTTAATTTCAATTTCTAGACCATGCCCAACGGCATGTCACACTCCAATTTCAAATCCATGCCCAAACGGCATGTCAATTTCATAATTTCAATTTCTAAGGCATGCCCAACGGCATGTCAACTTTCAATTTCAATTTCTAGACCATGCCCAATCGGCATGTCGCATTTCATAACTTCAATTTCTAAACCATGCCCAACGGCATGTCAAATTTCAATTTCAATTTCTAGACCATGCCCAACGGCATGTCAAATTTTAATTTCAATTTCTAGACCATGCCCAACGGCATGTCACACTCCAATATCAAATCCATGCCCAAACGGCATGTCAATTTTATAATTTCAATTTCTAAACCATGCCAAATCGGCATGTCAAATTTCAATTTCTAATCCATGCCCAAACTGCATGTCAATTTCATAATTTCAATTTCTAAACCATGCCCAACGGCATGTCAACTTTCAATTTCAATTTCTAGACCATGCCCAATCGGCATGTCGAATTTCAATTTCAATTTCTAGACCATGCCCAACGGCATGTCAAATTTTAATTTCAATTTCTAGACCATGCCCAACGGCATGTCACACTCCAATTTCTAATCCATGCCCAAACGGCATGTCAATTTTCAATTTCTAAACCATGCCCAATCGGCATGTCAAATTTTAATTTCTAATCCATGCCAAACGGCATGTCAATTTCATAATTTCAATTTCTAAACCATGCCCAACGGCATGTCAACTTACCATTTCTATTTCAATTTCTAGACCAAGCCCAACGGCATGTCAAATTTCAATTTCAATTTCTAGACCATGCCCAACGGCATGTCACATTCCAATTTCTAAACCATGCCCAAACGGCATGTCAATTTTATAATTTCAATTTCTAAACCATGCCCATTCGGCATTCAAATTTCAATTTCTAATCCATGCCCAAATGGCATGTCAATTTTATAATTTCAATTTCTAAACCATGCCCAATCGGCATGTCAAATTTCAATTTCTAATCCATGCCCAAACGGCATGTCAATTTCATAATTTCAATTTCTAAACCATGCCCAACGGCATGTCAACTATCCATTTCTATTTCAATTTCTAGACCAAGCCCAACGGCAAGTCAAATTTCAATTTCAATTTCTAGACCATGCCCAACGGCATGCCACATTCCAATTTCTAAACCATGCCCAAACGGCATGTCAATTTTATAATTTCGATTTCTAAACCATGCCCAATCGGCATGTCAAATTTCAATTTCAAATCCATGCCCAAACTGCATGTCAATTTCATAATTTCAATTTCTAAACCATGCCCAAGGGCATGTCAACTTTCAATTTCAATTTCAATTTCTAGACCATGCCCAACGGCATGTCAAATTTCAATTTCAACTTCTAGACCATGCCCAACGGCATGTCACACTCCAATTTCTAATCCATGCCCAAACGGCATGTCAATTTCATAATTTCAATTTCTAAGCCATGCCCAACGGCATGTCAACTTTCAATTTCAATTTCTAGACCATGCCCAATCGGCATGTCGAATTTCATAACTTCAATTTCTAAACCATGCCCAACGGCATGTCAAATTTCAATTTCAATTTCTAGACCATGCCCAACGGCATGTCAAATTTTAATTTCAATTTCTAGACCATACCCAACGACATCTCACACTCCAATTTCTAATCCATGCCCAAACGGCATGTCAATTTTATAATTTCAATTTCTAAACCATGCCCAATCGGCATGTCAAATTTCAATTTCTAATCCATGCACAAACGGCATGTCAATTTCATAATTTCAATTTCTAAACCATGCCCAACGACATGTCAACTTTCAATTTCAATTTCAATTTCTAGACCAAGCCCAACGGCATGTCAAATTTCAATTTCAATTTCTAGACCATGCCCAACGGCATGTCACATTTCAATTTCTAAACCATGCCCAAACGGCATGTCAATTTTATAATTTCAATTTCTAAACCATGCCAAATCGGCATGTCAAATTTCAATTTCTAATCCGTGCCCAAACTGCATGTCAATTTCATAATTTCAATTTCTAAACCATGCCGAACGGCATGTCAACTTTCAATTTCAATTTCAATTTCTAGACCATGCCCAACGGCATGTCAAATTTCAATTTCAACTTCTAGACCATGCCCAACGGCATGTCACACTCCAATTTCTAATCCATGCCCAAACGGCATGTCAATTTCATAATTTCAATTTCTAAGCCATGCCCAACGGCATGTCAACTTTCAATTTCAATTTCTAGACCATGCCCAATCGGCATGTCGAATTTCATAACTTCAATTTCTAAACCATGCCCAACGGCATGTCAAATTTCAATTTCAATTTCTAGACCATGCCCAACGGCATGTCAAATTTTAATTTCAATTTCTAGACCATGCCCAACGGCATGTCACACTCCAATTTCTAATCCATGCCCAAACGGCATGTCAATTTCATAATTTCAATTTCTAAGCCATGCCCAACGGCATGTCAACTTTCAATTTCAATTTCTAGACCATGCCCAATCGGCATGTCGAATTTCATAACTTCAATTTCTAAACCATGCCCAACGGCATGTCAAATTTCAATTTCAATTTCTAGACCATGCCCAACGGCATGTCAAATTTTAATTTCAATTTCTAGACCATACCCAACGGCATCTCACACTCCAATTTCTAATCCATGCCCAAACGGCATGTCAATTTTATAATTTCAATTTCTAAACCATGCCCAATCGGCATGTCAAATTTCAATTTCTAATCCATGCACAAACGGCATGTCAATTTCATAATTTCAATTTCTAAACCATGCCCAACGACATGTCAACTTTCAATTTCAATTTCAATTTCTAGACCAACCCCAACGGCATGTCAAATTTCAATTTCAATTTCTAGACCATGCCCAACGGCATGTCACATTTCAATTTCTAAACCATGCCCAAACGGCATGTCAATTTTATAATTTCAATTTCTAAACCATGCCAAATCGGCATGTCAAATTTCAATTTCTAATCCATGCCCAAACTGCATGTCAATTTCATAATTTCAATTTCTAAACCATGCCGAACGGCATGT
Organism: Viola odorata; assembly: GCA_963691705.1. Taxonomy (NCBI): domain Eukaryota; kingdom Viridiplantae; phylum Streptophyta; class Magnoliopsida; order Malpighiales; family Violaceae; genus Viola; species Viola odorata. The sequence goes on from OY829541.1 coordinate 18,259,437, forward strand.
CAACTTTCAATTTCAATTTCAATTTCTAGACCATGCCCAACGGCATGTCAAATTTCAATTTCAACTTCTAGACCATGCCCAACGGCATGTCACACTCCAATTTCTAATCCATGCCCAAACGGCATGTCAATTTCATAATTTCAATTTCTAAGCCATGCCCAACGGCATGTCAACTTTCAATTTCAATTTCTAGACCATGCCCAATCGGCATGTCGAATTTCATAACTTCAATTTCTAAACCATGCCCAACGGCATGTCAAATTTCAATTTCAATTTCTAGACCATGCCCAACGGCATGTCAAATTTTAATTTCAATTTCTAGACCATGCCCAACGGCATGTCACACTCCAATTTCTAATCCATGCCCAAACGGCATGTCAATTTCATAATTTCAATTTCTAAGCCATGCCCAACGGCATGTCAACTTTCAATTTCAATTTCTAGACCATGCCCAATCGGCATGTCGAATTTCATAACTTCAATTTCTAAACCATGCCCAACGGCATGTCAAATTTCAATTTCAATTTCTAGACCATGCCCAACGGCATGTCAAATTTTAATTTCAATTTCTAGACCATGCCCAACGGCATGTCACACTCCAATATCTAATCCATGCCCAAACGGCATGTCAATTTTATAATTTCAATTTCTAAACCATGCCCAATCGGCATGTCAAATTTCAATTTCTAATCCATGCACAAACGGCATGTCAATTTCATAATTTCAATTTCTAAACCATGCCCAACGACATGTCAACTTTCAATTTCAATTTCAATTTCTAGACCAAGCCCAACGGCATGTCAAATTTCAATTTCAACTTCTAGACCATGCCCAACGGCATGTCACACTCCAATTTCTAATCCATGCCCAAACGGCATGTCAATTTCATAATTTCAATTTCTAAGCCATGCCCAACGGCATGTCAACTTTCAATTTCAATTTCTAGACCATGCCCAATCGGCATGTCGAATTTCATAACTTCAATTTCTAAACCATGCCCAACGGCATGTCAAATTTCAATTTCAATTTCTAGACCATGCCCAACGGCATGTCAAATTTTAATTTCAATTTCTAGACCATACCCAACGGCATCTCACACTCCAATTTCTAATCCATGCCCAAACGGCATGTCAATTTTATAATTTCAATTTCTAAACCATGCCCAATCGGCATGTCAAATTTCAATTTCTAATCCATGCACAAACGGCATGTCAATTTCATAATTTCAATTTCTAAACCATGCCCAACGACATGTCAACTTTCAATTTCAATTTCAATTTCTAGACCAAGCCCAACGGCATGTCAAATTTCAATTTCAATTTCTAGACCATGCCCAACGGCATGTCACATTCCAATTTCTAAACCATGCCCAAACGGCATGTCAATTTTATAATTTCAATTTCTAAACCATGCCAAATCGGCCTGTCAAATTTCAATTTCTAATCCATGCCCAAACTGCATGTCAATTTCATAATTTCAATTTCTAAACCATGCCCAACGGCATGTCAACTTTCAATTTCAATTTCAATTTCTAGACCATGCCCAACGGCATGTCAAATTTCAATTTCAACTTCTAGACCATGCCCAACGGCATGTCACACTCCAATTTCTAATCCATGCCCAAACGGCATGTCAATTTCATAATTTCAATTTCTAAGCCATGCCCAACGGCATGTCAACTTTCAATTTCAATTTCTAGACCATGCCCAATCGGCATGTCGAATTTCATAACTTCAATTTCTAAACCATGCCTAACGGCATGTCAAATTTCAATTTCAATTTCTAGACCATGCCCAACGGCATGTCAAATTTTAATTTCAATTTCTAGACCATGCCCAACGGCATGTCACACTCCAATTTCTAATCCATGCCCAAACGGCATGTCAATTTCATAATTTCAATTTCTAAGCCATGCCCAACGGCATGTCAACTTTCAATTTCAATTTCTAGACCATGCCCAATCGGCATGTCGAATTTCATAACTTCAATTTCTAAACCATGCCCAACGGCATGTCAAATTTCAATTTCAATTTCTAGACCATGCCCAACGGCATGTCAAATTTTAATTTCAATTTCTAGACCATGCCCAACAGCATGTCACACTCCAATATCTAATCCATGCCCAAACGGCATGTCAATTTTATAATTTCAATTTCTAAACCATGCCAAATCGGCATGTCAAATTTCAATTTCTAATCCATGCCCAAACTGCTTGTCAATTTCATAATTTGAATTTCTAAACCATGCCCAACGGCATGTCAACTTTCAATTTCAATTTCTAGACCATGCCCAATCGGCATGTCGAATTTCATAACTTTAATTTCTAAACCATGCCCAACGGCATGTCAAATTTCAATTTCAATTTCTAGACCATGCCCAACGGCATGTCAAATTTTAATTTCAATTTCTAGACCATGCCCAACGGCATGTCACACTCCAATTTCTAATCCATGCCCAAACGGCATGTCAATTTTCAATTTCTAAACCATGCCCAATCGGCATGTCAAATTTTAATTTCTAATCCATGCCAAACGGCATGTCAATTTCATAATTTCAATTTCTAAACCATGCCCAACGGCATGTCAACTTACCATTTCTATTTCAATTTCTAGACCAAGCCCAACGGCATGTCAAATTTCAATTTCAATTTCTAGACCATGCCCAACGGCATGTCACATTCCAATTTCTAAACCATGCCCAAACGGCATGTCAATTTTATAATTTCAATTTCTAAACCATGCCCATTCGGCATTCAAATTTCAATTTCTAATCCATGCCCAAACGGCATGTCAATTTTATAATTTCAATTTCTAAACCATGCCCAATCGGCATGTCAAATTTCAATTTCTAATCCATGCCCAAATGGCATGTCAATTTCATAATTTCAATTTCTAAACCATGCCCAACGGCATGTCAACTTTCCATTTCTATTTCAATTTCTAGACCAAGCCCAACGGCAAGTCAAATTTCAATTTCAATTTCTAGACCATGCCCAACGGCATGCCACATTCCAATTTCTAAACCATGCCCAAACGGCATGTCAATTTTATAATTTCAATTTCTAAACCATGCCCAATCGGCATGTCAAATTTCAATTTCAAATCCATGCCCAAACTGCATGTCAATTTCATAATTTCAATTTCTAAACCATGCCCAAGGGCATGTCAACTTTCAATTTCAATTTCAATTTCTAGACCATGCCCAACGGCATGTCAAATTTCAATTTCAACTTCTAGACCATGCCCAACGGCATGTCACACTCCAATATCTAATCCATGCCCAAACGGCATGTCAATTTCATAATTTCAATTTCTAAGCCATGCCCAACGGCATGTCAACTTTCAATTTCAATTTCTAGACCATGCCCAATCGGCAAGTCGAATTTCATAACTTCAATTTCTAAACCATGCCCAACGGCATGTCAAATTTCAATTTCAATTTCTAGACCATGCCCAACGGCATGTCAAATTTTAATTTCAATTTCTAGACCATACCCAACGGCATCTCACACTCCAATTTCTAATCCATGCCCAAACGGCATGTCAATTTTATAATTTCAATTTCTAAACCATGCCCAATCGGCATGTCAAATTTCAATTTCTAATCCATGCACAAACGGCATGTCAATTTCATAATTTCAATTTCTAAACCATGCCCAACGACATGTCAACTTTCAATTTCAATTTCAATTTCTAGACCAAGCCCAACGGCATGTCAAATTTCAATTTCAATTTCTAGACCATGCCCAACGGCATGTCACATTTCAATTTCTAAACCATGCCCAAACGGCATGTCAATTTTATAATTTCAATTTCTAAACCATGCCAAATCGGCATGTCAAATTTCAATTTCTAATCAATGCCCAAACTGCATGTCAATTTCATAATTTCAATTTCTAAACCATGCCGAACGGCATGTCAACTTTCAATTTCAATTTCAATTTCTAGACCATGCCCAACGGCATGTCAAATTTCAATTTCAACTTCTAGACCATGCCCAACGGCATGTCACACTCCAATTTCTAATCCATGCCCAAACGGCATGTCAATTTCATAATTTCAATTTCTAAGCCATGCCCAACGGCATGTCAACTTTCAATTTCAATTTCTAGACCATGCCCAATCGGCATGTCGAATTTCATAACTTCAATTTCTAAACCATGCCCAACGGCATGTCAAATTTCAATTTCAATTTCAAGACCATGCCCAACGGCATGTCAAATTTTAATTTCAATTTCTAGACCATGCCCAACGGCATGTCACACTCCAATTTCTAATCCATGCCCAAACGGCATGTCAATTTCATAATTTCAATTTCTAAGCCATGCCCAACGGCATGTCAACTTTCAATTTCAATTTCTAGACCATGCCCAATCGGCATGTCGAATTTCATAACTTCAATTTCTAAACCATGCCCAACGGCATGTCAAATTTCAATTTCAATTTCTAGACCATGCCCAACGGCATGTCAAATTTTAATTTCAATTTCTAGACCATACCCAACGGCATCTCACACTCCAATTTCTAATCCATGCCCAAACGGCATGTCAATTTTATAATTTCAATTTCTAAACCATGCCCAATCGGCATGTCAAATTTCAATTTCTAATCCATGCACAAACGGCATGTCAATTTCATAATTTCAATTTCTAAACCATGCCCAACGACATGTCAACTTTCAATTTCAATTTCAATTTCTAGACCAAGCCCAACGGCATGTCAAATTTCAATTTCAATTTCTAGACCATGCTCAACGGCATGTCACATTTCAATTTCTAAACCATGCCCAAACGGCATGTCAATTTTATAATTTCAATTTCTAAACCATGCCCATTCGGCATTCAAATTTCAATTTCTAATCCATGCCCAAACGGCATGTCAATTTTATAATTTCAATTTCTAAACCATGCCCAATCGGCATGTCAAATTTCAATTTCTAATCCATGCCCAAACGGCATGTCAATTTTATAATTTCAATTTCTAAACCATGCCAAATCGGCATGTCAAATTTCAATTTCTAATCCATGCCCAAACTGCATGTCAATTTCATAATTTCAATTTCTAAACCATGCCGAACGGCATGTCAACTTTCAATTTCAATTTCAATTTCTAGACCATGCCCAACGGCATGTCAAATTTCAATTTCAACTTCTAGACCATGCCCAACGGCATGTCAATTTCATAATTTCAATTTCTAAGCCATGCCCAACGGCATGTCAACTTTCAATTTCAATTTCTAGACCATGCCCAATCGGCATGTCGAATTTCATAACTTCAATTTCTAAACCATGCCCAACGGCATGTCAAATTTCAATTTCAATTTCTAGGCCATGCCCAACGGCATGTCAAATTTTAATTTCAATTTCTAGACCATGCCCAACGGCATGTCACACTCCAATTTCTAATCCATGCCCAAACGGCATGTCAATTTCATAATTTCAATTTCTAAGCCATGCCCAACGGCATGTCAACTTTCAATTTCAATTTCTAGACCATGCCCAATCGGCATGTCGAATTTCATAACTTCAATTTCTAAACCATGCCCAACGGCATGTCAAATTTCAATTTCAATTTCTAGACCATGCCCAACGGCATGTCAAATTTTAATTTCAATTTCTAGACCATGCCCAACGGCATGTCACACTCCAATATCTAATCCATGCCCAAACGGCATGTCAATTTTATAATTTCAATTTCTAAACCATGCCCAATCGGCATGTCAAATTTCAATTTCTAATCCATGCACAAACGGCATGTCAATTTCATAATTTCAATTTCTAAACCATGCCCAACGACATGTCAACTTTCAATTTCAATTTCAATTTCTAGACCAAGCCCAACGGCATGTCAAATTTCAATTTCAACTTCTAGACCATGCCCAACGGCATGTCACACTCCAATTTCTAATCCATGCCCAAACGGCATGTCAATTTCATAATTTCAATTTCTAAGCCATGCCCAACGGCATGTCAACTTTCAATTTCAATTTCTAGACCATGCCCAATCGGCATGTCGAATTTCATAACTTCAATTTCTAAACCATGCCCAACGGCATGTCAAATTTCAATTTCAATTTCTAGACCATGCCCAACGGCATGTCAAATTTTAATTTCAATTTCTAGACCATACCCAACGGCATCTCACACTCCAATTTCTAATCCATGCCCAAACGGCATGTCAATTTTATAATTTCAATTTCTAAACCATGCCCAATCGGCATGTCAAATTTCAATTTCTAATCCATGCACAAACGGCATGTCAATTTCATAATTTCAATTTCTAAACCATGCCCAACGACATGTCAACTTTCAATTTCAATTTCAATTTCTAGACCAAGCCCAACGGCATGTCAAATTTCAATTTCAATTTCTAGACCATGCCCAACGGCATGTCACATTCCAATTTCTAAACCATGCCCAAACGGCATGTCAATTTTATAATTTCAATTTCTAAACCATGCCAAATCGGCCTGTCGAATTTCAATTTCTAATCCATGCCCAAACTGCATGTCAATTTCATAATTTCAATTTCTAAACCATGCCCAACGGCATGTCAACTTTCAATTTCAATTTCAATTTCTAGACCATGCCCAACGGCATGTCAAATTTCAATTTCAACTTCTAGACCATGCCCAACGGCATGTCACACTCCAATTTCTAATCCATGCCCAAACGGCATGTCAATTTCATAATTTCAATTTCTAAGCCATGCCCAACGGCATGTCAACTTTCAATTTCAATTTCTAGACCATGCCCAATCGGCATGTCGAATTTCATAACTTCAATTTCTAAACCATGCCCAACGGCATGTCAAATTTCAATTTCAATTTCTAGACCATGCCCAACGGCATGTCAAATTTTAATTTCAATTTCTAGAGCATGCCCAACGGCATGTCACACTCCAATATCTAATCCATGCCCAAACGGCATGTCAATTTTATAATTTCAATTTCTAAACCCTGCCAAATCGGCATGTCAAATTTCAATTTCTAATCCATGCCCAAACTGCATGTCAATTTCATAATTTCAATTTCTAAACCATGCCCAACGGCATGTCAACTTTCAATTTCAATTTCTAGACCATGCCCAATCGGCATGTCGAATTTCATAACTTTAATTTCTAAACCATGCCCAACGGCATGTCAAATTTCAATTTCAATTTCTAGACCATGCCCAACGGCATGTCAAATTTTAATTTCAATTTCTAGACCATGCCCAACGGCATGTCACACTCCAATTTCTAATCCATGCCCAAACGGCATGTCAATTTTCAATTTCTAAACCATGCCCAATCGGCATGTCAAATTTTAATTTCTAATCCATGCCAAACGGCATGTCAATTTCATAATTTCAATTTCTAAACCATGCCCAACGGCATGTCAACTTACCATTTCTATTTCAATTTCTAGACCAAGCCCAACGGCATGTCAAATTTCAATTTCAATTTCTAGACCATGCCCAACGGCATCTCACACTCCAATTTCTAATCCATGCCCAAACGGCATGTCAATTTTATAATTTCAATTTCTAAACCATGCCCAATCGGCATGTCAAATTTCAATTTCTAATCCATGCACAAACGGCATGTCAATTTCATAATTTCAATTTCTAAACCATGCCCAACGACATGTCAACTTTCAATTTCAATTTCAATTTCTAGACCAAGCCCAACGGCATGTCAAATTTCAATTTCAATTTCTAGACCATGCCCAACGGCATGTCACATTTCAATTTCTAAACCATGCCCAAACGGCATGTCAATTTTATAATTTCAATTTCTAAACCATGCCAAATCGGCATGTCAAATTTCAATTTCTAATCCATGCCCAAACTGCATGTCAATTTCATAATTTCAATTTCTAAACCATGCCGAACGGCATGTCAACTTTCAATTTCAATTTCAATTTCTAGACCATGCCCAACGGCATGTCAAATTTCAATTTCAACTTCTAGACCATGCCCAACGGCATGTCACACTCCAATTTCTAATCCATGCCCAAACGGCATGTCAATTTCATAATTTCAATTTCTAAGCCATGCCCAACGGCATGTCAACTTTCAATTTCAATTTCTAGACCATGCCCAATCGGCATGTCGAATTTCATAACTTCAATTTCTAAACCATGCCCAACGGCATGTCAAATTTCAATTTCAATTTCAAGACCATGCCCAACGGCATGTGAAATTTTAATTTCAATTTCTAGACCATGCCCAACGGCATGTCACACTCCAATTTCTAATCCATGCCCAAACGGCATGTCAATTTCATAATTTCAATTTCTAAGCCATGCCCAACGGCATGTCAACTTTCAATTTCAATTTCTAGACCATGCCCAATCGGCATGTCGAATTTCATAACTTCAATTTCTAAACCATGCCCAACGGCATGTCAAATTTCAATTTCAATTTCTAGACCATGCCCAACGGCATGTCAAATTTTAATTTCAATTTCTAGACCATACCCAACGGCATCTCACACTCCAATTTCTAATCCATGCCCAAACGGCATGTCAATTTTATAATTTCAATTTCTAAACCATGCCCAATCGGCATGTCAAATTTCAATTTCTAATCCATGCACAAACGGCATGTCAATTTCATAATTTCAATTTCTAAACCATGCCCAACGACATGTCAACTTTCAATTTCAATTTCAATTTCTAGACCAAGCCCAACGGCATGTCAAATTTCAATTTCAATTTCTAGACCATGCCCAACGGCATGTCACATTTCAATTTCTAAACCATGCCCAAACGGCATGTCAATTTTATAATTTCAATTTCTAAACCATGCCCATTCGGCATTCAAATTTCAATTTCTAATCCATGCCCAAACGGCATGTCAATTTTATAATTTCAATTTCTAAACCATGCCCAATCGGCATGTCAAATTTCAATTTCTAATCCATGCCCAAACGGCATGTCAATTTCATAATTTCAATTTCTAAACCATGCCCAACGGCATGTCAACTTTCCATTTCTATTTCAATTTCTAGACCAAGCCCAACGGCAAGTCAAATTTCAATTTCTAATTCTAGACCATGCCCAACGGCATGCCACATTCCAATTTCTAAACCATGCCCAAACGGCATGTCAACTTTATAATTTCAATTTCTAAACCATGCCCAATCGGCATGCCAAATTTCAATTTCAAATCCATGCCCAAACGGCATGTCAATTTTATAATTTCAATTTCTAAACCATGCCCAAGGGCATGTCAACTTTCAATTTCAATTTCAATTTCTAGACCATGCCCAACGACATGTCAAATTTCAATTTCAACTTCTAGACCATGCCCAACGGCATGTCACACTCCAATATCTAATCCATGCCCAAACGGCATGTCAATTTCATAATTTCAATTTCTAAGCCATGCCCAACGGCATGTCAACTTTCAATTTCAATTTCTAGACCATGCCCAATCGGCATGTCGAATTTCATAACTTCAATTTCTAAACCATGCCCAACGGCATGTCAAATTTCAATTTCAATTTCTAGACCATGCCCAACGGCATGTCAAATTTTAATTTCAATTTCTAGACCATACCCAACGGCATCTCACACTCCAAATTCTAATCCATGCCCAAACGGCATGTCAATTTTATAATTTCAATTTCTAAACCATGCCCAATCGGCATGTCAAATTTCAATTTCTAATCCATGCACAAACGGCATGTCAATTTCATAATTTCAATTTCTAAACCATGCCCAACGACATGTCAACTTTCAATTTCAATTTCAATTTCTAGACCAAGCCCAACGGCATGTCAAATTTCAATTTCAATTTCTAGACCATGCCCAACGGCATGTCACATTTCAATTTCTAAACCATGCCCAAACGGCATGTCAATTTTATAATTTCAATTTCTAAACCATGCCCATTCGGCATTCAAATTTCAATTTCTAATCCATGCCCAAACGGCATGTCAATTTTATAATTTCAATTTCTAAACCATGCCCAATCGGCATGTCAAATTTCAATTTCTAATCCATGCCCAAACGGCATGTCAATTTCATAATTTCAATTTCTAAACCATGCCCAACGGCATGTCAACTTTCCATTTCTATTTCAATTTCTAGACCAAGCCCAACGGCAAGTCAAATTTCAATTTCTAATTCTAGACCATGCCCAACGGCATGCCACATTCCAATTTCTAAACCATGCCCAAACGGCATGTCAACTTTATAATTTCAATTTCTAAACCATGCCCAATCGGCATGCCAAATTTCAATTTCAAATCCATGCCCAAACTGCATGTCAATTTCATAATTTCAATTTCTAAACCATGCCCAAGGGCATGTCAACTTTCAATTTCAATTTCAATTTCTAGACCATGCCCAACGACATGTCAAATTTCAATTTCAACTTCTAGACCATGCCCAACGGCATGTCACACTCCAATATCTAATCCATGCCCAAACGGCATGTCAATTTCATAATTTCAATTTCTAAGCCATGCCCAACGGCATGTCAACTTTCAATTTCAATTTCTAGACCATGCCCAATCGGCATGTCGAATTTCATAACTTCAATTTCTAAACCATGCCCAACGGCATGTCAAATTTCAATTTCAATTTCTAGACCATGCCCAACGGCATGTCAAATTTTAATTTCAATTTCTAGACCATACCCAACGGCATCTCACACTCCAATTTCTAATCCATGCCCAAACGGCATGTCAATTTTATAATTTCAATTTCTAAACCATGCCCAATCGGCATGTCAAATTTCAATTTCTAATCCATGCACAAACGGCATGTCAATTTCATAATTTCAATTTCTAAACCATGCCCAACGACATGTCAACTTTCAATTTCAATTTCAATTTCTAGACCAAGCCCAACGGCATGTCAAATTTCAATTTCAATTTCTAGACCATGCCCAACGGCATGTCACATTTCAATTTCTAAACCATGCCCAAACGGCATGTCAATTTTATAATTTCAATTTCTAAACCATGCCAAATCGGCATGTCAAATTTCAATTTCTAATCCATGCCCAAACTGCATGTCAATTTCATAATTTCAATTTCTAAACCATGCCGAACGGCATGTCAACTTTCAATTTCAATTTCAATTTCTAGACCATGCCCAACGGCATGTCAAATTTCAATTTCAACTTCTAGACCATGCCCAACGGCATGTCACACTCCAATTTCTAATCCATGCCCAAACGGCATGTCAATTTCATAATTTCAATTTCTAAGCCATGCCCAACGGCATGTCAACTTTCAATTTCAATTTCTAGACCATGCCCAATCGGCATGTCGAATTTCATAACTTCAATTTCTAAACCATGCCCAACGGCATGTCAAATTTCAATTTCAATTTCTAGACCATGCCCAACGGCATGTCAAATTTTAATTTCAATTTCTAGACCATGCCCAACGGCATGTCACACTCCAATTTCTAATCCATGCCCAAACGGCATGTCAATTTCATAATTTCAATTTCTAAGCCATGCCCAACGACATGTCAACTTTCAATTTCAATTTCTAGACCATGCCCAATCGGCATGTCGAATTTCATAACTTCAATTTCTAAACCATGCCCAACGGCATGTCAAATTTCAATTTCAATTTCTAGACCATGCCCAACGGCATGTCAAATTTTAATTTCAATTTCTAGACCATGCCCAACGGCATGTCACACTCCAATATCTAATCCATGCCCAAACGGCATGTCAACTTTATAATTTCAATTTCTAAACCATGCCCAATCGGCATGTCAAATTTCAATTTCTAATCCATGCACAAACGGCATGTCAATTTCATAATTTCAATTTCTAAACCATGCCCAACGACATGTCAACTTTCAATTTCAATTTCAATTTCTAGACCAAGCCCAACGGCATGTCAAATTTCAATTTCAACTTCTAGACCATGCCCAACGGCATGTCACACTCCAATTTCTAATCCATGCCCAAACGGCATGTCAATTTCATAATTTCAATTTCTAAGCCATGCCCAACGGCATGTCAACTTTCAATTTCAATTTCTAGACCATGCCCAATCGGCATGTCGAATTTCATAACTTCAATTTCTAAACCATGCCCAACGGCATGTCAAATTTCAATTTCAATTTCTAGACCATGCCCAACGGCATGTCAAATTTTAATTTCAATTTCTAGACCATGCCCAACGGCATGTCACACTCCAATATCTAATCCATGCCCAAACGGCATGTCAATTTTATAATTTCAATTTCTAAACCATGCCAAATCGGCATGTCAAATTTCAATTTCTAATCCATGCCCAAACTGCATGTCAATTTCATAATTTCAATTTCTAAACCATGCCCAACGGCATGTCAAATTTCAATTTCAATTTCTAGACCATGCCCAACGGCATGTCAAATTTTAATTTCAAAATCTAGACCATACCCAACGGCATCTCACACTCCAATTTCTAATCCATGCCCAAACGGCATGTCAATTTTATAATTTCAATTTCTAAACCATGCCCAATCGGCATGTGAAATTTCAATTTCTAATCCATGCACAAACGGCATGTCAATTTCATAATTTCAATTTCTAAACCATGCCCAACGACATGTCAACTTTCAATTTCAATTTCAATTTCTAGACCAAGCCCAACGGCATGTCAAATTTCAATTTCAATTTCTAGACCATGCCCAACGGCATGTCACATTCCAATTTCTAAACCATGCCCAAACGGCATGTCAATTTTATAATTTCAATTTCTAAACCATGCCAAATCGGCATGTCAAATTTCAATTTCTAATCCATGCCCAAACTGCATGTCAATTTCATAATTTCAATTTCTAAACCATGCCCAACGGCATGTCAACTTTCAATTTCAATTTCAATTTCTAGACCATGCCCAACGGCATGTCAAATTTCAATTTCAACTTCTAGACCATGCCCAACGGCATGTCACACTCCAATTTCTAATCCATGCCCAAACGGCATGTCAATTTCATAATTTCAATTTCTAAGCCATGCCCAACGGCATGTCAACTTTCAATTTCAATTTCTAGACCATGCCCAATCGGCATGTCGAATTTCATAACTTCAATTTCTAAACCATGCCCAACCGCATGTCAAATTTCAATTTCAATTTCTAGACCATGCCCAACGGCATGTCAAATTTTAATTTCAATTTCTAGACCATGCCCAACGGCATGTCACACTCCAATTTCTAATCCATGCCCAAACGGCATGTCAATTTCATAATTTCAATTTCTAAGCCATGCCCAACGGCATGTCACACTCCAATATCTAATCCATGCCCAAACGGCATGTCAATTTTATAATTTCAATTTCTAAACCATGCCAAATCGGCATGTCAAATTTCAATTTCTAATCCATGCCCAAACTGCATGTCAATTTCATAATTTCAATTTCTAAACCATGCCCAACGGCATGTCAACTTTCAATTTCAATTTCTAGACCATGCCCAAACGGCATGTCAATTTCATAATTTCAATTTCTAAGCCATGCCCAACGACATGTCAACTTTCAATTTCAATTTCTAGACCATGCCCAATCGGCATGTCGAATTTCATAACTTCAATTTCTAAACCATGCCCAACGGCATGTCAAATTTCAATTTCAATTTCTAGACCATGCCCAACGGCATGTCAAATTTTAATTTCAATTTCTAGACCATGCCCAACGGCATGTCACACTCCAATTTCTAATCCATGCCCAAACGGCATGTCAATTTCATAATTTCAATTTCTAAGCCATGCCCAACGACATGTCAACTTTCAATTTCAATTTCTAGACCATGCCCAATCGGCATGTCGAATTTCATAACTTCAATTTCTAAACCATGCCCAACGGCATGTCAAATTTCAATTTCAATTTCTAGACCATGCCCAACGGCATGTCAAATTTTAATTTCAATTTCTAGACCATGCCCAACGGCATGTCACACTCCAATATCTAATCCATGCCCAAACGGCATGTCAACTTTATAATTTCAATTTCTAAACCATGCCCAATCGGCATGTCAAATTTCAATTTCTAATCCATGCACAAACGGCATGTCAATTTCATAATTTCAATTTCTAAACCATGCCCAACGACATGTCAACTTTCAATTTCAATTTCAATTTCTAGACCAAGCCCAACGGCATGTCAAATTTCAATTTCAACTTCTAGACCATGCCCAACGGCATGTCACACTCCAATTTCTAATCCATGCCCAAACGGCATGTCAATTTCATAATTTCAATTTCTAAGCCATGCCCAACGGCATGTCAACTTTCAATTTCAATTTCTAGACCATGCCCAATCGGCATGTCGAATTTCATAACTTCAATTTCTAAACCATGCCCAACGGCATGTCAAATTTCAATTTCAATTTCTAGACCATGCCCAACGGCATGTCAAATTTTAATTTCAATTTCTAGACCATGCCCAACGGCATGTCACACTCCAATATCTAATCCATGCCCAAACGGCATGTCAATTTTTTAATTTCAATTTCTAAACCATGCCAAATCGGCATGTCAAATTTCAATTTCTAATCCATGCCCAAACTGCATGTCAATTTCATAATTTCAATTTCTAAACCATGCCCAACGGCATGTCAAATTTCAATTTCAATTTCTAGACCATGCCCAACGGCATGTCAAATTTTAATTTCAAAATCTAGACCATACCCAACGGCATCTCACACTCCAATTTCTAATCCATGCCCAAACGGCATGTCAATTTTATAATTTCAATTTCTAAACCATGCCCAATCGGCATGTGAAATTTCAATTTCTAATCCATGCACAAACGGCATGTCAATTTCATAATTTCAATTTCTAAACCATGCCCAACGACATGTCAACTTTCAATTTCAATTTCAATTTCTAGACCAAGCCCAACGGCATGTCAAATTTCAATTTCAATTTCTAGACCATGCCCAACGGCATGTCACATTCCAATTTCTAAACCATGCCCAAACGGCATGTCAATTTTATAATTTCAATTTCTAAACCATGCCAAATCGGCATGTCAAATTTCAATTTCTAATCCATGCCCAAACTGCATGTCAATTTCATAATTTCAATTTCTAAACCATGCCCAACGGCATGTCAACTTTCAATTTCAATTTCAATTTCTAGACCATGCCCAACGGCATGTCAAATTTCAATTTCAACTTCTAGACCATGCCCAACGGCATGTCACACTCCAATTTCTAATCCATGCCCAAACGGCATGTCAATTTCATAATTTCAATTTCTAAGCCATGCCCAACGGCATGTCAACTTTCAATTTCAATTTCTAGACCATGCCCAATCGGCATGTCGAATTTCATAACTTCAATTTCTAAACCATGCCCAACCGCATGTCAAATTTCAATTTCAATTTCTAGACCATGCCCAACGGCATGTCAAATTTTAATTTCAATTTCTAGACCATGCCCAACGGCATGTCACACTCCAATTTCTAATCCATGCCCAAACGGCATGTCAATTTCATAATTTCAATTTCTAAGCCATGCCCAACGGCATGTCACACTCCAATATCTAATCCATGCCCAAACGGCATGTCAATTTTATAATTTCAATTTCTAAACCATGCCAAATCGGCATGTCAAATTTCAATTTCTAATCCATGCCCAAACTGCATGTCAATTTCATAATTTCAATTTCTAAACCATGCCCAACGGCATGTCAACTTTCAATTTCAATTTCTAGACCATGCCCAAACGGCATGTCAATTTCATAATTTCAATTTCTAAGCCATGCCCAACGACATGTCAACTTTCAATTTCAATTTCTAGACCATGCCCAATCGGCATGTCGAATTTCATAACTTCAATTTCTAAACCATGCCCAACGGCATGTCAAATTTCAATTTCAATTTCTAGACCATGCCCAACGGCATGTCAAATTTTAATTTCAATTTCTAGACCATGCCCAACGGCATGTCACACTCCAATATCTAATCCATGCCCAAACGGCATGTCAACTTTATAATTTCAATTTCTAAACCATGCCCAATCGGCATGTCAAATTTCAATTTCTAATCCATGCACAAACGGCATGTCAATTTCATAATTTCAATTTCTAAACCATGCCCAACGACATGTCAACTTTCAATTTCAATTTCAATTTCTAGACCAAGCCCAACGGCATGTCAAATTTCAATTTCAACTTCTAGACCATGCCCAACGGCATGTCACACTCCAATTTCTAATCCATGCCCAAACGGCATGTCAATTTCATAATTTCAATTTCTAAGCCATGCCCAACGGCATGTCAACTTTCAATTTCAATTTCTAGACCATGCCCAATCGGCATGTCGAATTTCATAACTTCAATTTCTAAACCATGCCCAACGGCATGTCAAATTTCAATTTCAATTTCTAGACCATGCCCAACGGCATGTCAAATTTTAATTTCAATTTCTAGACCATGCCCAACGGCATGTCACACTCCAATATCTAATCCATGCCCAAACGGCATGTCAATTTTATAATTTCAATTTCTAAACCATGCCAAATCGGCATGTCAAATTTCAATTTCTAATCCATGCCCAAACTGCATGTCAATTTCATAATTTCAATTTCTAAACCATGCCCAACGGCATGTCAAATTTCAATTTCAATTTCTAGACCATGCCCAACGGCATGTCAAATTTTAATTTCAAAATCTAGACCATACCCAACGGCATCTCACACTCCAATTTCTAATCCATGCCCAAACGGCATGTCAATTTTATAATTTCAATTTCTAAACCATGCCCAATCGGCATGTGAAATTTCAATTTCTAATCCATGCACAAACGGCATGTCAATTTCATAATTTCAATTTCTAAACCATGCCCAACGACATGTCAACTTTCAATTTCAATTTCAATTTCTAGACCAAGCCCAACGGCATGTCAAATTTCAATTTCAATTTCTAGACCATGCCCAACGGCATGTCACATTCCAATTTCTAAACCATGCCCAAACGGCATGTCAATTTTATAATTTCAATTTCTAAACCATGCCAAATCGGCATGTCAAATTTCAATTTCTAATCCATGCCCAAACTGCATGTCAATTTCATAATTTCAATTTCTAAACCATGCCCAACGGCATGTCAACTTTCAATTTCAATTTCAATTTCTAGACCATGCCCAACGGCATGTCAAATTTCAATTTCAACTTCTAGACCATGCCCAACGGCATGTCACACTCCAATTTCTAATCCATGCCCAAACGGCATGTCAATTTCATAATTTCAATTTCTAAGCCATGCCCAACGGCATGTCAACTTTCAATTTCAATTTCTAGACCATGCCCAATCGGCATGTCGAATTTCATAACTTCAATTTCTAAACCATGCCCAACCGCATGTCAAATTTCAATTTCAATTTCTAGACCATGCCCAACGGCATGTCAAATTTTAATTTCAATTTCTAGACCATGCCCAACGGCATGTCACACTCCAATTTCTAATCCATGCCCAAACGGCATGTCAATTTCATAATTTCAATTTCTAAGCCATGCCCAACGGCATGTCACACTCCAATATCTAATCCATGCCCAAACGGCATGTCAATTTTATAATTTCAATTTCTAAACCATGCCAAATCGGCATGTCAAATTTCAATTTCTAATCCATGCCCAAACTGCATGTCAATTTCATAATTTCAATTTCTAAACCATGCCCAACGGCATGTCAACTTTCAATTTCAATTTCTAGACCATGCCCAATCGGCATGTCGAATTTCATAACTTTAATTTCTAAACCATGCCCAACGGCATGTCAAATTTCAATTTCAATTTCTAGACCATGCCCAACGGCATGTCAAATTTTAATTTCAATTTCTAGACCATGCCCAACGGCATGTCACACTCCAATTTCTAATCCATGCCCAAACGGCATGTCAATTTTATAATTTCAATTTCTATACCATGCCCAATCGGCATGTCAAATTTCAATTTCTAATCCATGCCAAACGGCATGTCAATTTCATAATTTCAATTTCTAAACCATGCCCAACGGCATGTCAACTTACCATTTCTATTTCAATTTCTAGACCAAGCCCAACGGCATGTCAAATTTCAATTTCAATTTCTAGACCATGCCCAACGGCATGTCACATTCCAATTTCTAAACCATGCCCAAACGGCATGTCAATTTTATAATTTCAATTTCTAAACCATGCCCATTCGGAATTCAAATTTCAATTTCTAATCCATGCCCAAACGGCATGTCAATTTTATAATTTCAATTTCTAAACCATGCCCAATCGGCATGTCAAATTTCAATTTCTAATCCATGCCCAAACGGCATGTCAATTTCATAATTTCAATTTCTAAACCATGCCCAACGGCATGTCAACTTTCCATTTCTATTTCAATTTCTAGACCAAGCCCAACGGCAAGTCAAATTTCAATTTCAATTTGTAGACCATGCCCAACGGCATGCCACATTCCAATTTCTAAACCATGCCCAAACGGCATGTCAATTTTATAATTTCAATTTCTAAACCATGCCCAATCGGCATGTCAAATTTCAATTTCAAATCCATGCCCAAACTGCATGTCAATTTCATAATTTCAATTTCTAAACCATGCCCAAGGGCATGTCAACTTTCAATTTCAATTTCAATTTCTAGACCATGCCCAACGGCATGTCAAATTTCAATTTCAATTTCTAGACCATGCCCAACGGCATGTCACATTCCAATTTCTAAACCATGCCCAAACGGCATGTCAATTTTATAATTTCAATTTCTAAACCATGCCAAATCGGCATGTCAAATTTCAATTTCTAATCCATGCCCAAACTGCATGCCAATTTCATAATTTCAATTTCTAAACCATGCCCAACGGCATGTCAAATTTCAATTTCAATTTCTAGACCATGCCCAACGGCATGTCAAATTTTAATTTCAATTTCTAGACCATACCCAACGGCATCTCACACTCCAATTTCTAATCCATGCCCAAACGGCATGTCAATTTTATAATTTCAATTTCTAAACCATGCCCAATCGGCATGTCAAATTTCAATTTCTAATCCATGCACAAACGGCATGTCAATTTCATAATTTCAATTTCTAAGCCATGCCCAACGGCATGTCAACTTTCAATTTCAATTTCTAGACCATGCCCAATCGGCATGTCGAATTTCATAACTTCAATTTCTAAACCATGCCCAACCGCATGTCAAATTTCAATTTCAATTTCTAGACCATGCCCAACGGCATGTCAAATTTTAATTTCAATTTCTAGACCATGCCCAACGGCATGTCACACTCCAATTTCTAATCCATGCCCAAACGGCATGTCAATTTCATAATTTCAATTTCTAAGCCATGCCCAACGGCATGTCACACTCCAATATCTAATCCATGCCCAAACGGCATGTCAATTTCATAATTTCAATTTCTAAACCATGCCCAATCGGCATGTCAAATTTCAATTTCTAATCCATGCACAAACGGCATGTCAATTTCATAATTTCAATTTCTAAACCATGCCCAACGACATGTCAACTTTCAATTTCAATTTCAATTTCTAGACCAAGCCCAACGGCATGTCAAATTTCAATTTCAATTTCTAGACCATGCCCAACGGCATGTCACATTCCAATTTCTAAACCATGCCCAAACGGCATGTCAATTTTATAATTTCAATTTCTAAACCATGCCCATTCGGCATTCAAATTTCAATTTCTAATCCATGCCCAAACGGCATGTCAATTTTATAATTTCAATTTCTAAACCATGCCCAATCGGCATGTCAAATTTCAATTTCTAATCCATGCCCAAACGGCATGTCAATTTCATAATTTCAATTTCTAAACCATGCCCAACGGCATGTCAACTTTCCATTTCTATTTCAATTTCTAGACCAAGCCCAACGGCAAGTCAAATTTCAATTTCAATTTCTAGACCATGCCCAACGGCATGCCACATTCCAATTTCTAAACCATGCCCAAACGGCATGTCAATTTTATAATTTCAATTTCTAAACCATGCCCAATCGGCATGTCAAATTTCAATTTCAAATCCATGCCCAAACTGCATGTCAATTTCATAATTTCAATTTCTAAACCATGCCCAAGGGCATGTCAACTTTCAATTTCAATTTCAATTTCTAGACCATGCCCAACGGCATGTCAAATTTCAATTTCAATTTCTAGACCATGCCCAACGGCATGTCACATTCCAATTTCTAAACCATGCCCAAACGGCATGTCAATTTTATAATTTCAATTTCTAAACCATGCCAAATCGGCATGTCAAATTTCAATTTCTAATCCATGCCCAAACTGCATGTCAATTTCATAATTTCAATTTCTAAACCATGCCCAACGGCATGTCAAATTTCAATTTCAATTTCAATTTCTAGACCATGCCCAACGGCATGTCAAATTTTAATTTCAATTTCTAGACCATACCCAACGGCATCTCACATTCCAATTTCTAAACCATGCCCAAACGGCATGTCAATTTTATAATTTCAATTTCTAAACCATGCCAAATCGGCATGTCAAATTTCAATTTCTAATCCATGCCCAAACTGCATGTCAATTTCATAATTTCAATTTCTAAACCATGCCCAACGGCATGTCAACTTTCAATTTCAATTTCAATTTCTAGACCATGCCCAACGGCATGTCAAATTTCAATTTCAACTTCTAGACCATGCCCAACGGCATGTCACACTCCAATTTCTAATCCATGCCCAAACGGCATGTCAATTTCATAATTTCAATTTCTAAGCCATGCCCAACGGCATGTCAACTTTCAATTTCAATTTCTAGACCATGCCCAATCGGCATGTCGAATTTCATAACTTCAATTTCTAAACCATGCCCAACGGCATGTCAAATTTCAATTTCAATTTCTAGACCATGCCCAACGGCATGTCAAATTTTAATTTCAATTTCTAGACCATGCCCAACGGCATGTCACACTCCAATTTCTAATCCATGCCCAAACGGCATGTCAATTTCATAATTTCAATTTCTAAGCCATGCCCAACGGCATGTCAACTTTCAATTTCAATTTCTAGACCATGCCCAATTGGCATGTCGAATTTCATAACTTCAATTTCTAAACCATGCCCAACGGCATGTCAAATTTCAATTTCAATTTCTAGACCATGCCCAACGGCATGTCAAATTTTAATTTCAATTTCTAGACCATGCCCAACGGCATGTCACACTCCAATATCTAATCCATGCCCAAACGGCATGTCAATTTTATAATTTCAATTTCTAAACCATGCCAAATCGGCATGTCAAATTTCAATTTCTAATCCATGCCCAAACTGCATGTCAATTTCATAATTTCAATTTCTAAACCATGCCCAACGGCATGTCAACTTTCAATTTCAATTTCTAGACCATGCCCAATCGGTATGTCGAATTTCATAACTTTAATTTCTAAACCATGCCCAACGGCATGTCAAATTTCAATTTCAATTTCTAGACCATGCCCAACGGCATGTCAAATTTTAATTTCAATTTCTAGACCATGCCCAACGGCATGTCACACTCCAATTTCTAATCCATGCCCAAACGGCATGTCAATTTTATAATTTCAATTTCTAAACCATGCCCAATCGGCATGTCAAATTTCAATTTCAATTTCATGCACAAACGGCATGTCAATTTCATAATTTCAATTTCTAAACCATGCCCAACGGCATGTCAACTTTCCATTTCTATTTCAATTTCTAGACCAAGCCCAACGGCAAGTCAAATTTCAATTTCAATTTCTAGACCATGCCCAACGGCATGCCACATTCCAATTTCTAAACCATGCCCAAACGGCATGTCAATTTTATAATTTCAATTTCTAAACCATGCCCAATCGGCATGTCAAATTTCAATTTCAAATCCATGCCCAAACTGCATGTCAATTTCATAATTTCAATTTCTAAACCATGCCCAAGGGCATGTCAACTTTCAATTTCAATTTCAATTTCTAGACCATGCCCAACGGCATGTCAAATTTCAATTTCAATTTCTAGACCATGCCCAACGGCATGTCACATACCAATTTCTAAACCATGCCAAAACGGCATGTCAATTTTATAATTTCAATTTCTAAACCATGCCAAATCGGCATGTCAAATTTCAATTTCTAATCCATGCCCAAACTGCATGCCAATTTCATAATTTCAATTTCTAAACCATGCCCAACGGCATGTCAAATTTCAATTTCAATTTCTAGACCATGCCCAACGGCATGTCAAATTTTAATTTCAATTTCTAGACCATACCCAACGGCATCTCACACTCCAATTTCTAATCCATGCCCAAACGGCATGTCAATTTTATAATTTCAATTTCTAAACCATGCCCAATCGGCATGTCAAATTTCAATTTCTAATCCATGCACAAACGGCATGTCAATTTCATAATTTCAATTTCTAAGCCATGCCCAACGGCATGTCAACTTTCAATTTCAATTTCTAGACCATGCCCAATCGGCATGTCGAATTTCATAACTTCAATTTCTAAACCATGCCCAACGGCATGTCAAATTTCAATTTCAATTTCTAGACCATGCCCAACGGCATGTCAAATTTTAATTTCAATTTCTAGACCATGCCCAACGGCATGTCACACTCCAATTTCTAATCCATGCCCAAACGGCATGTCAATTTCATAATTTCAATTTCTAAGCCATGCCCAACGGCATGTCACACTCCAATATCTAATCCATGCCCAAACGGTATGTCAATTTTATAATTTCAATTTCTAAACCATGCCAAATCGGCATGTCAAATTTCAATTTCTAATCCATGCCCAAACTGCATGTCAATTTCATAATTTCAATTTCTAAACCATGCCCAACGGCATGTCAACTTTCAATTTCAATTTCTAGACCATGCCCAATCGGCATGTCGAATTTCATAACTTTAATTTCTAAACCATGCCCAACGGCATGTCAAATTTCAATTTCAATTTCTAGACCATGCCCAACGGCATGTCACACTCCAATTTCTAATCCATGCCCAAACGGCATGTCAATTTTATAATTTCAATTTCTAAACCATGCCCAATCGGCATGTCAAATTTCAATTTCTAATCCATGCACAAACGGCATGTCAATTTCATAATTTCAATTTCTAAACCATGCCCAACGACATGTCAACTTTCAATTTCAATTTCAATTTCTAGACCAAGCCCAACGGCATGTCAAATTTCAATTTCAACTTCTAGACCATGCCCAACGGCATGTCACACTCCAATTTCTAATCCATGCCCAAACGGCATGTCAATTTCATAATTTCAATTTCTAAGCCATGCCCAACGGCATGTCAACTTTCAATTTCAATTTCTAGACCATGCCCAATCGGCATGTCGAATTTCATAACTTCAATTTCTAAACCATGCCCAACGGCATGTCAAATTTCAATTTCAATTTCTAGACCATGCCCAACGGCATGTCAAATTTTAATTTCAATTTCTAGACCATGCCCAACGGCATGTCACACTCCAATATCTAATCCATGCCCAAACGGCATGTCAATTTTATAATTTCAATTTCTAAACCATGCCAAATCGGCATGTCAAATTTCAATTTCTAATCCATGCCCAAACTGCATGTCAATTTCATAATTTCAATTTCTAAACCATGCCCAACGGCATGTCAAATTTCAATTTCAATTTCTAGACCATGCCCAACGGCATGTCAAATTTTAATTTCAAAATCTAGACCATACCCAACGGCATCTCACACTCCAATTTCTAATCCATGCCCAAACGGCATGTCAATTTTATAATTTCAATTTCTAAACCATGCCCAATCGGCATGTGAAATTTCAATTTCTAATCCATGCACAAACGGCATGTCAATTTCATAATTTCAATTTCTAAACCATGCCCAACGACATGTCAACTTTCAATTTCAATTTCAATTTCTAGACCAAGCCCAACGGCATGTCAAATTTCAATTTCAATTTCTAGACCATGCCCAACGGCATGTCACATTCCAATTTCTAAACCATGCCCAAACGGCATGTCAATTTTATAATTTCAATTTCTAAACCATGCCAAATCGGCATGTCAAATTTCAATTTCTAATCCATGCCCAAACTGCATGTCAATTTCATAATTTCAATTTCTAAACCATGCCCAACGGCATGTCAACTTTCAATTTCAATTTCAATTTCTAGACCATGCCCAACGGCATGTCAAATTTCAATTTCAACTTCTAGACCATGCCCAACGGCATGTCACACTCCAATTTCTAATCCATGCCCAAACGGCATGTCAATTTCATAATTTCAATTTCTAAGCCATGCCCAACGGCATGTCAACTTTCAATTTCAATTTCTAGACCATGCCCAATCGGCATGTCGAATTTCATAACTTCAATTTCTAAACCATGCCCAACCGCATGTCAAATTTCAATTTCAATTTCTAGACCATGCCCAACGGCATGTCAAATTTTAATTTCAATTTCTAGACCATGCCCAACGGCATGTCACACTCCAATTTCTAATCCATGCCCAAACGGCATGTCAATTTCATAATTTCAATTTCTAAGCCATGCCCAACGGCATGTCACACTCCAATATCTAATCCATGCCCAAACGGCATGTCAATTTTATAATTTCAATTTCTAAACCATGCCAAATCGGCATGTCAAATTTCAATTTCTAATCCATGCCCAAACTGCATGTCAATTTCATAATTTCAATTTCTAAACCATGCCCAACGGCATGTCAACTTTCAATTTCAATTTCTAGACCATGCCCAATCGGCATGTCGAATTTCATAACTTTAATTTCTAAACCATGCCCAACGGCATGTCAAATTTCAATTTCAATTTCTAGACCATGCCCAACGGCATGTCAAATTTTAATTTCAATTTCTAGACCATGCCCAACGGCATGTCACACTCCAATTTCTAATCCATGCCCAAACGGCATGTCAATTTTATAATTTCAATTTCTATACCATGCCCAATCGGCATGTCAAATTTCAATTTCTAATCCATGCCAAACGGCATGTCAATTTCATAATTTCAATTTCTAAACCATGCCCAACGGCATGTCAACTTACCATTTCTATTTCAATTTCTAGACCAAGCCCAACGGCATGTCAAATTTCAATTTCAATTTCTAGACCATGCCCAACGGCATGTCACATTCCAATTTCTAAACCATGCCCAAACGGCATGTCAATTTTATAATTTCAATTTCTAAACCATGCCCATTCGGAATTCAAATTTCAATTTCTAATCCATGCCCAAACGGCATGTCAATTTTATAATTTCAATTTCTAAACCATGCCCAATCGGCATGTCAAATTTCAATTTCTAATCCATGCCCAAACGGCATGTCAATTTCATAATTTCAATTTCTAAACCATGCCCAACGGCATGTCAACTTTCCATTTCTATTTCAATTTCTAGACCAAGCCCAACGGCAAGTCAAATTTCAATTTCAATTTGTAGACCATGCCCAACGGCATGCCACATTCCAATTTCTAAACCATGCCCAAACGGCATGTCAATTTTATAATTTCAATTTCTAAACCATGCCCAATCGGCATGTCAAATTTCAATTTCAAATCCATGCCCAAACTGCATGTCAATTTCATAATTTCAATTTCTAAACCATGCCCAAGGGCATGTCAACTTTCAATTTCAATTTCAATTTCTAGACCATGCCCAACGGCATGTCAAATTTCAATTTCAATTTCTAGACCATGCCCAACGGCATGTCACATTCCAATTTCTAAACCATGCCCAAACGGCATGTCAATTTTATAATTTCAATTTCTAAACCATGCCAAATCGGCATGTCAAATTTCAATTTCTAATCCATGCCCAAACTGCATGCCAATTTCATAATTTCAATTTCTAAACCATGCCCAACGGCATGTCAAATTTCAATTTCAATTTCTAGACCATGCCCAACGGCATGTCAAATTTTAATTTCAATTTCTAGACCATACCCAACGGCATCTCACACTCCAATTTCTAATCCATGCCCAAACGGCATGTCAATTTTATAATTTCAATTTCTAAACCATGCCCAATCGGCATGTCAAATTTCAATTTCTAATCCATGCACAAACGGCATGTCAATTTCATAATTTCAATTTCTAAGCCATGCCCAACGGCATGTCAACTTTCAATTTCAATTTCTAGACCATGCCCAATCGGCATGTCGAATTTCATAACTTCAATTTCTAAACCATGCCCAACCGCATGTCAAATTTCAATTTCAATTTCTAGACCATGCCCAACGGCATGTCAAATTTTAATTTCAATTTCTAGACCATGCCCAACGGCATGTCACACTCCAATTTCTAATCCATGCCCAAACGGCATGTCAATTTTATAATTTCAATTTCTATACCATGCCCAATCGGCATGTCAAATTTCAATTTCTAATCCATGCCAAACGGCATGTCAATTTCATAATTTCAATTTCTAAACCATGCCCAACGGCATGTCAACTTACCATTTCTATTTCAATTTCTAGACCAAGCCCAACGGCATGTCAAATTTCAATTTCAATTTCTAGACCATGCCCAACGGCATGTCACATTCCAATTTCTAAACCATGCCCAAACGGCATGTCAATTTTATAATTTCAATT
The DNA here is from genome assembly GCA_963691705.1 of Viola odorata. NCBI lineage: Eukaryota > Viridiplantae > Streptophyta > Magnoliopsida > Malpighiales > Violaceae > Viola > Viola odorata. The sequence goes on from OY829541.1 coordinate 18,285,974, forward strand.
TCTAAACCATGCCCATTCGGCATTCAAATTTCAATTTCTAATCCATGCCCAAACGGCATGTCAATTTTATAATTTCAATTTCTAAACCATGCCCAATCGGCATGTCAAATTTCAATTTCTAATCCATGCCCAAACGGCATGTCAATTTCATAATTTCAATTTCTAAACCATGCCCAACGGCATGTCAACTTTCCATTTCTATTTCAATTTCTAGACCAAGCCCAACGGCAAGTCAAATTTCAATTTCAATTTGTAGACCATGCCCAACGGCATGCCACATTCCAATTTCTAAACCATGCCCAAACGGCATGTCAATTTTATAATTTCAATTTCTAAACCATGCCCAATCGGCATGTAAAATTTCAATTTCAAATCCATGCCCAAACTGCATGTCAATTTCATAATTTCAATTTCTAAACCATGCCCAAGGGCATGTCAACTTTCAATTTCAATTTCAATTTCTAGACCATGCCCAACGGCATGTCAAATTTCAATTTCAATTTCTAGACCATGCCCAACGGCATGTCACATTCCAATTTCTAAACCATGCCCAAACGGCATGTCAATTTTATAATTTCAATTTCTAAACCATGCCAAATCGGCATGTCAAATTTCAATTTCTAATCCATGCCCAAACTGCATGCCAATTTCATAATTTCAATTTCTAAACCATGCCCAACGGCATGTCAAATTTCAATTTCAATTTCTAGACCATGCCCAACGGCATGTCAAATTTTAATTTCAATTTCTAGACCATACCCAACGGCATCTCACACTCCAATTTCTAATCCATGCCCAAACGGCATGTCAATTTTATAATTTCAATTTCTAAACCATGCCCAATCGGCATGTCAAATTTCAATTTCTAATCCATGCACAAACGGCATGTCAATTTCATAATTTCAATTTCTAAGCCATGCCCAACGGCATGTCAACTTTCAATTTCAATTTCTAGACCATGCCCAATCGGCATGTCGAATTTCATAACTTCAATTTCTAAACCATGCCCAACCGCATGTCCAATTTCAATTTCAATTTCTAGACCATGCCCAACGGCATGTCAAATTTTAATTTCAATTTCTAGACCATGCCCAACGGCATGTCACACTCCAATTTCTAATCCATGCCCAAACGGCATGTCAATTTCATAATTTCAATTTCTAAGCCATGCCCAACGGCATGTCACACTCCAATATCTAATCCATGCCCAAACGGCATGTCAATTTCATAATTTCAATTTCTAAACCATGCCCAATCGGCATGTCAAATTTCAATTTCTAATCCATGCACAAACGGCATGTCAATTTCATAATTTCAATTTCTAAACCATGCCCAACGACATGTCAACTTTCAATTTCAATTTCAATTTCTAGACCAAGCCCAACGGCATGTCAAATTTCAATTTCAATTTCTAGACCATGCCCAACGGCATGTCACATTCCAATTTCTAAACCATGCCCAAACGGCATGTCAATTTTATAATTTCAATTTCTAAACCATGCCCATTCGGCATTCAAATTTCAATTTCTAATCCATGCCCAAACGGCATGTCAATTTTATAATTTCAATTTCTAAACCATGCCCAATCGGCATGTCAAATTTCAATTTCTAATCCATGCCCAAACGGCATGTCAATTTCATAATTTCAATTTCTAAACCATGCCCAACGGCATGTCAACTTTCCATTTCTATTTCAATTTCTAGACCAAGCCCAACGGCAAGTCAAATTTCAATTTCAATTTCTAGACCATGCCCAACGGCATGCCACATTCCAATTTCTAAACCATGCCCAAACGGCATGTCAATTTTATAATTTCAATTTCTAAACCATGCCCAATCGGCATGTCAAATTTCAATTTCAAATCCATGCCCAAACTGCATGTCAATTTCATAATTTCAATTTCTAAACCATGCCCAAGGGCATGTCAACTTTCAATTTCAATTTCAATTTCTAGACCATGCCCAACGGCATGTCAAATTTCAATTTCAATTTCTAGACCATGCCCAACGGCATGTCACATTCCAATTTCTAAACCATGCCCAAACGGCATGTCAATTTTATAATTTCAATTTCTAAACCATGCCAAATCGGCATGTCAAATTTCAATTTCTAATCCATGCCCAAACTGCATGTCAATTTCATAATTTCAATTTCTAAACCATGCCCAACGGCATGTCAAATTTCAATTTCAATTTCAATTTCTAGACCATGCCCAACGGCATGTCAAATTTTAATTTCAATTTCTAGACCATACCCAACGGCATCTCACATTCCAATTTCTAAACCATGCCCAAACGGCATGTCAATTTTATAATTTCAATTTCTAAACCATGCCAAATCGGCATGTCAAATTTCAATTTCTAATCCATGCCCAAACTGCATGTCAATTTCATAATTTCAATTTCTAAACCATGCCCAACGGCATGTCAACTTTCAATTTCAATTTCAATTTCTAGACCATGCCCAACGGCATGTCAAATTTCAATTTCAACTTCTAGACCATGCCCAACGGCATGTCACACTCCAATTTCTAATCCATGCCCAAACGGCATGTCAATTTCATAATTTCAATTTCTAAGCCATGCCCAACGGCATGTCAACTTTCAATTTCAATTTCTAGACCATGCCCAATCGGCATGTCGAATTTCATAACTTCAATTTCTAAACCATGCCCAACGGCATGTCAAATTTCAATTTCAATTTCTAGACCATGCCCAACGGCATGTCAAATTTTAATTTCAATTTCTAGACCATCCCCAACGGCATGTCACACTCCAATTTCTAATCCATGCCCAAACGGCATGTCAATTTCATAATTTCAATTTCTAAGCCATGCCCAACGGCATGTCAACTTTCAATTTCAATTTCTAGACCATGCCCAATTGGCATGTCGAATTTCATAACTTCAATTTCTAAACCATGCCCAACGGCATGTCAAATTTCAATTTCAATTTCTAGACCATGCCCAACGGCATGTCAAATTTTAATTTCAATTTCTAGACCATGCCCAACGGCATGTCACACTCCAATATCTAATCCATGCCCAAACGACATGTCAATTTTATAATTTCAATTTCTAAACCATGCCAAATCGGCATGTCAAATTTCAATTTCTAATCCATGCCCAAACTGCATGTCAATTTCATAATTTCAATTTCTAAACCATGCCCAACGGCATGTCAACTTTCAATTTCAATTTCTAGACCATGCCCAATCGGTATGTCGAATTTCATAACTTTAATTTCTAAACCATGCCCAACGGCATGTCAAATTTCAATTTCAATTTCTAGACCATGCCCAACGGCATGTCAAATTTTAATTTCAATTTCTAGACCATGCCCAACGGCATGTCACACTCCAATTTCTAATCCATGCCCAAACGGCATGTCAATTTTATAATTTCAATTTCTAAACCATGCCCAATCGGCATGTCAAATTTCAATTTCAATTTCATGCACAAACGGCATGTCAATTTCATAATTTCAATTTCTAAACCATGCCCAACGGCATGTCAACTTTCCATTTCTATTTCAATTTCTAGACCAAGCCCAACGGCAAGTCAAATTTCAATTTCAATTTCTAGACCATGCCCAACGGCATGCCACATTCCAATTTCTAAACCATGCCCAAACGGCATGTCAATTTTATAATTTCAATTTCTAAACCATGCCCAATCGGCATGTCAAATTTCAATTTCAAATCCATGCCCAAACTGCATGTCAATTTCATAATTTCAATTTCTAAACCATGCCCAAGGGCATGTCAACTTTCAATTTCAATTTCAATTTCTAGACCATGCCCAACGGCATGTCAAATTTCAATTTCAATTTCTAGACCATGCCCAACGGCATGTCACATACCAATTTCTAAACCATGCCAAAACGGCATGTCAATTTTATAATTTCAATTTCTAAACCATGCCAAATCGGCATGTCAAATTTCAATTTCTAATCCATGCCCAAACTGCATGCCAATTTCATAATTTCAATTTCTAAACCATGCCCAACGGCATGTCAAATTTCAATTTCAATTTCTAGACCATGCCCAACGGCATGTCAAATTTTAATTTCAATTTCTAGACCATACCCAACGGCATCTCACACTCCAATTTCTAATCCATGCCCAAACGGCATGTCAATTTTATAATTTCAATTTCTAAACCATGCCCAATCGGCATGTCAAATTTCAATTTCTAATCCATGCACAAACGGCATGTCAATTTCATAATTTCAATTTCTAAGCCATGCCCAACGGCATGTCAACTTTCAATTTCAATTTCTAGACCATGCCCAATCGGCATGTCGAATTTCATAACTTCAATTTCTAAACCATGCCCAACGGCATGTCAAATTTCAATTTCAATTTCTAGACCATGCCCAACGGCATGTCAAATTTTAATTTCAATTTCTAGACCATGCCCAACGGCATGTCACACTCCAATTTCTAATCCATGCCCAAACGGCATGTCAATTTCATAATTTCAATTTCTAAGCCATGCCCAACGGCATGTCACACTCCAATATCTAATCCATGCCCAAACGGTATGTCAATTTTATAATTTCAATTTCTAAACCATGCCAAATCGGCATGTCAAATTTCAATTTCTAATCCATGCCCAAACTGCATGTCAATTTCATAATTTCAATTTCTAAACCATGCCCAACGGCATGTCAACTTTCAATTTCAATTTCTAGACCATGCCCAATCGGCATGTCGAATTTCATAACTTTAATTTCTAAACCATGCCCAACGGCATGTCAAATTTCAATTTCAATTTCTAGACCATGCCCAACGGCATGTCACACTCCAATTTCTAATCCATGCCCAAACGGCATGTCAATTTTATAATTTCAATTTCTAAACCATGCCCAATCGGCATGTCAAATTTCAATTTCTAATCCATGCACAAACGGCATGTCAATTTCATAATTTCAATTTCTAAACCATGCCCAACGACATGTCAACTTTCAATTTCAATTTCAATTTCTAGACCAAGCCCAACGGCATGTCAAATTTCAATTTCAATTTCTAGACCATGCCCAACGGCATGTCACATTCCAATTTCTAAACCATGCCCAAACGGCATGTCAATTTTATAATTTCAATTTCTAAACCATGCCCATTCGGCATTCAAATTTCAATTTCTAATCCATGCCCAAACGGCATGTCAATTTTATAATTTCAATTTCTAAACCATGCCCAATCGGCATGTCAAATTTCAATTTCTAATCCATGCCCAAACGGCATGTCAATTTCATAATTTCAATTTCTAAACCATGCCCAACGGCATGTCAACTTTCCATTTCTATTTCAATTTCTAGACCAAGCCCAACGGCAAGTCAAATTTCAATTTCAATTTCTAGACCATGCCCAACGGCATGCCACATTCCAATTTCTAAACCATGCCCAAACGGCATGTCAATTTTATAATTTCAATTTCTAAACCATGCCCAATCGGCATGTCAAATTTCAATTTCAAATCCATGCCCAAACTGCATGTCAATTTCATAATTTCAATTTCTCAACCATGCCCAAGGGCATGTCAACTTTCAATTTCAATTTCAATTTCTAGACCATGCCCAACGGCATGTCAAATTTCAATTTCAATTTCTAGACCATGCCCAACGGCATGTCACATTCCAATTTCTAAACCATGCCCAAACGGCATGTCAATTTTATAATTTCAATTTCTAAACCATGCCAAATCGGCATGTCAAATTTCAATTTCTAATCCATGCCCAAACTGCATGTCAATTTCATAATTTCAATTTCTAAACCATGCCCAACGGCATGTCAAATTTCAATTTCAATTTCAATTTCTAGACCATGCCCAACGGCATGTCAAATTTTAATTTCAATTTCTAGACCATACCCAACGGCATCTCACATTCCAATTTCTAAACCATGCCCAAACGGCATGTCAATTTTATAATTTCAATTTCTAAACCATGCCAAATCGGCATGTCAAATTTCAATTTCTAATCCATGCCCAAACTGCATGTCAATTTCATAATTTCAATTTCTAAACCATGCCCAACGGCATGTCAACTTTCAATTTCAATTTCAATTTCTAGACCATGCCCAACGGCATGTCAAATTTCAATTTCAACTTCTAGACCATGCCCAACGGCATGTCACACTCCAATTTCTAATCCATGCCCAAACGGCATGTCAATTTCATAATTTCAATTTCTAAGCCATGCCCAACGGCATGTCAACTTTCAATTTCAATTTCTAGACCATGCCCAATCGGCATGTCGAATTTCATAACTTCAATTTCTAAACCATGCCCAACGGCATGTCAAATTTCAATTTCAATTTCTAGACCATGCCCAACGGCATGTCAAATTTTAATTTCAATTTCTAGACCATGCCCAACGGCATGTCACACTCCAATTTCTAATCCATGCCCAAACGGCATGTCAATTTCATAATTTCAATTTCTAAGCCATGCCCAACGGCATGTCAACTTTCAATTTCAATTTCTAGACCATGCCCAATTGGCATGTCGAATTTCATAACTTCAATTTCTAAACCATGCCCAACGGCATGTCAAATTTCAATTTCAATTTCTAGACCATGCCCAACGGCATGTCAAATTTTAATTTCAATTTCTAGACCATGCCCAACGGCATGTCACACTCCAATATCTAATCCATGCCCAAACGGCATGTCAATTTTATAATTTCAATTTCTAAACCATGCCAAATCGGCATGTCAAATTTCAATTTCTAATCCATGCCCAAACTGCATGTCAATTTCATAATTTCAATTTCTAAACCATGCCCAACGGCATGTCAACTTTCAATTTCAATTTCTAGACCATGCCCAATCGGCATGTCGAATTTCATAACTTTAATTTCTAAACCATGCCCAACGGCATGTCAAATTTCAATTTCAATTTCTAGACCATGCCCAACGGCATGTCAAATTTTAATTTCAATTTCTAGACCATGCCCAACGGCATGTCACACTCCAATTTCTAATCCATGCCCAAACGGCATGTCAATTTTATAATTTCAATTTCTAAACCATGCCCAATCGGCATGTCAAATTTCAATTTCAATTTCATGCACAAACGGCATGTCAATTTCATAATTTCAATTTCTAAACCATGCCCAACGACATGTCAACTTTCAATTTCAATTTCAATTTCTAGACCAAGCCCAACGGCATGTCAAATTTCAATTTCAATTTCTAGACCATGCCCAACGGCATGTCACACTCCAATTTCTAATCCATGCCCAAACGGCATGTCAATTTTATAATTTCAATTTCTAAACCATGCCCAATCGGCATGTCAAATTTCAATTTCTAATCCATGCCCAAACGGCATGTCAATTTCATAATTTCAATTTCTAAACCATGCCCAACGGCATGTCAACTTTCCATTTCTATTTCAATTTCTAGACCAAGCCCAACGGCAAGTCAAATTTCAATTTCAATTTCTAGACCATGCCCAACGGCATGCCACATTCCAATTTCTAAACCATGCCCAAACGGTATGTCAATTTTATAATTTCAATTTCTAAACCATGCCCAATCGGCATGTCAAATTTCAATTTCAAATCCATGCCCAAACTGCATGTCAATTTTATAATTTCAATTTCTAAACCATGCCCAATCGGCATGTCAAATTTCAATTTCAAATCCATGCCCAAACTGCATGTCAATTTCATAATTTCAATTTCTAAACCATGCCCAAGGGCATGTCAACTTTCAATTTCAATTTCAATTTCTAGACCATGCCCAACGGCATGTCAAATTTCAATTTCAATTTCTAGACCATGCCCAACGGCATGTCACATTCCAATTTCTAAACCATGCCCAAACGGCATGTCAATTTTATAATTTCAATTTCTAAACCATGCCAAATCGGCATGTCAAATTTCAATTTCTAATCCATGCCCAAACTGCATGTCAATTTCATAATTTCAATTTCTAAACCATGCCCAACGGCATGTCAAATTTCAATTTCAATTTCAATTTCTAGACCATGCCCAACGGCATGTCAAATTTTAATTTCAATTTCTAGACCATACCCAACGGCATCTCACATTCCAATTTCTAAACCTTGCCCAAACGGCATGTCAATTTTATAATTTCAATTTCTAAACCATGCCAAATCGGCATGTCAAATTTCAATTTCTAATCCATGCCCAAACTGCATGTCAATTTCATAATTTCAATTTCTAAACCATGCCCAACGGCATGTCAACTTTCAATTTCAATTTCAATTTCTAGACCATGCCCAACGGCATGTCAAATTTCAATTTCAACTTCTAGACCATGCCCAACGGCATGTCACACTCCAATTTCTAATCCATGCCCAAACGGCATGTCAATTTCATAATTTCAATTTCTAAGCCATGCCCAACGGCATGTCAACTTTCAATTTCAATTTCTAGACCATGCCCAATCGGCATGTCGAATTTCATAACTTCAATTTCTAAACCATGCCCAACGGCATGTCAAATTTCAATTTCAATTTCTAGACCATGCCCAATGGCATGTCAAATTTTAATTTCAATTTCTAGACCATGCCCAACGGCATGTCACACTCCAATTTCTAATCCATGCCCAAACGGCATGTCAATTTCATAATTTCAATTTCTAAGCCATGCCCAACGGCATGTCAACTTTCAATTTCAATTTCTAGACCATGCCCAATTGGCATGTCGAATTTCATAACTTTAATTTCTAAACCATGCCCAACGGCATGTCAAATTTCAATTTCAATTTCTAGACCATGCCCAACGGCATGTCAAATTTTAATTTCAATTTCTAGACCATGCCCAACGGCATGTCACACTCCAATTTCTAATCCATGCCCAAACTGCATGTCAATTTCAGAATTTCAATTTCTAAACCATGCCCAACGGCATGTCAACTTTCAATTTCAATTTCTAGACCATGCCCAATCGGCATGTCGAATTTCATAACTTTAATTTCTAAACCATGCCCAACGGCATGTCAAATTTCAATTTCAATTTCTAGACCATGCCCAACGGCATGTCAAATTTTAATTTCAATTTCTAGACCATGCCCAACGGCATGTCACACTCCAATTTCTAATCCATGCCCAAACGGCATGTCAATTATATAATTTCAATTTCTAAACCATGCCCAATCGGCATGTCAAATTTCAATTTCTAATCCATGCCAAACGGCATGTCAATTTCATAATTTCAATTTCTAAACCATGCCCAACGGCATGTCAACTTACCATTTCTATTTCAATTTCTAGACCAAGCCCAACGGCATGTCAAATTTCAATTTCAATTTCTAGACCATGCCCAACGGCATGTCACATTCCAATTTCTAAACCATGCCCAAACGGCATGTCAATTTTATAATTTCAATTTCTAAACCATGCCCAATCGGCATTCAAATTTCAATTTCTAATCCATGCCCAAACGGCATGTCAATTTTATAATTTCAATTTCTAAACCATGCCCAATCGGCATGTCAAATTTCAATTTCTAATCCATGCCCAAACGGCATGTCAATTTCATAATTTCAATTTCTAAACCATGCCCAACGGCATGTCAACTTTCCATTTCTATTTCAATTTCTAGACCAAGCCCAACGGCAAGTCAAATTTCAATTTCAATTTCTAGACCATGCCCAACGGCATGCCACATTCCAATTTCTAAACCATGCCCAAACGGCATGTCAATTTTATAATTTCAATTTCTAAACCATGCCCAATCGGCATGTCAAATTTCAATTTCAAATCCATGCCCAAACTGCATGTCAATTTCATAATTTCAATTTCTAAACCATGCCCAAGGGCATGTCAACTTTCAATTTCAATTTCAATCTCTAGACCATGCCCAACGGCATGTCAAATTTCAATTTCAACTTCTAGACCATGCCCCACGGCATGTCACACTCCAATATCTAATCCATGCCCAAACGGCATGCCAATTTCATAATTTCAATTTCTAAGCCATGCCCAACGGCATGTCAACTTTCAATTTCAATTTCTAGACCATGCCCAATCCGCATGTCGAATTTCATAACTTCAATTTCTAAACCATGCCCAACGGCATGTCAAATTTCAATTTCAATTTCTAGACCATGCCCAACGGCATGTCAAATTTTAATTTCAATTTCTAGACCATACCCAACGGCATGTCACACTCCAATTTCTAATCCATGCCGAAACGGCATGTCAAATTTATAATTTCAATTTCTAAACCATGCCCAATCGGCATGTCAAATTTCAATTTCTAATCCATGCCCAAACGGCATGTCAATTTCATAATTTAAATTTCTAAACCATGCCCAACGGCATGTCAACTTTCAATTTCAATTTCAATTTCTAGACCAAGCCCAACGGCATGTCAAATTTCAATTTCAATTTCTAGACCATGCCCAACGGCATGTCACATTCCAATTTCTAAACCATGCCCAAGCGGCATGTCAATTTTATAATTTCAATTTCTAAACCATGCCAAATCGGCATGTCAAATTTCAATTTCTAATCCATGCCCAAACTGCATGTCAATTTCATAATTTCAATTTCTAAACCATGCCCAACGGCATGTCAACTTTCAATTTCAATTTCAATTTCTAGACCATGCCCAACGGCATGTCAAATTTCAATTTCAACTTCTAGACCATGCCCAACGGCATGTCACACTCCAATTTCTAATCCATGCCCAAACGGCATGTCAATTTCATAATTTCAATTTCGAAGCCATGCCCAACGGCATGTCAACTTTCAATTTCAATTTCTAGACCATGCCCAATCGGCATGTCGAATTTCATAACTTCAATTTCTAAACCATGCCCAACGGCATGTCAAATTTCAATTTCAATTTCTAGACCATGCCCAACGGCATGTCAAATTTTAATTTCAATTTCTAGACCATGCCCAACGGCATGTCACACTCCAATTTCTAATCCATGCCCAAACGGCATGTCAATTTCATAATTTCAATTTCTAACCCATGCCCAACGGCATGTCAACTTTCAATTTCAATTTCTAGACCATGCCCAATCGGCATGTCGAATTTCATAACTTCAATTTCTAAACCATGCCCAACGGCATGTCAAATTTCAATTTCAATTTCTAGACCATGCCCAACGGCATGTCAAATTTTAATTTCAATTTCTAGACCATGCCCAACGGCATGTCACAGTCCAATATCTAATCCATGCCCAAACGGCATGTCAATTTTATAATTTCAATTTCTAAACCATGCCAAATCGGCATGTCAAATTTCAATTTCTAATCCATGCCCAAACTGCATGTCAATTTCATAATTTCAATTTCTAAACCATGCCCAACGGCATGTCAACTTTCAATTACAATTTCAATTTCTAGACCATGCCCAACGGCATGTCAAATTTCAATTTCAACTTCTAGACCATGCCCAACGGCATGTCACACTCCAATATCTAATCCATGCCCAAACGGCATGTCAATTTCATAATTTCAATTTCTAAGCCATGCCCAATGGCATGTCAACTTTCAATTTCAATTTCTAGACCATGCACAATCGGCATGTCGAATTTCATAATTTCAATTTCTAAACCATGCCCAACGGCATGTCAAATTTCAATTTCAATTTCTAGACCATGCCCAACGGCATGTCAAATTTTAATTTCAATTTCTAGACCATGCCCAACGGCATGTCACACTCCAATATCTAATCCATGCCCAAACGACATGTCAATTTCATAATTTCAATTTCTAAGCCATGCCCAACGACATGTCAACTTTCAATTTCAATTTTAGGCCATGCCCAATCGGCATGTCGAATTTCATAACTTCAATTTCTAAACCATGCCCAACGGCATGTCAAATTTCAATTTCAATTTCTAGACAAAGCCCAACGGCTTGTCAAATTTCAATTTCAATTTCTAGACCATGCCCAACGGCATGTCACATTCCAATTTCTAAACCATGCCCAAACGGCATGTCAATTGTATAATTTCAATTTCTAAACCATGCCCAATCGGCATGTCAAATTTCAATTTCTAATCCATTCCCAAACTGCATGTCAATTTCATAATTTCAATTTCTAAACCATGCCCAACGGCATGTCAACTTTCAATTTCAATTTCTAGACCATGCCCAATCGGCATGTCGAATTTCATAACTTTAATTTCTAAACCATGCCCAACGGCATGTCAAATTTCAATTTCAATTTCTAGACCATGCCCAACGGCATGTCAAATTTTAATTTCAAATTCTAGACCATGCCCAACGGCATGTCACACTCCAATTTCTAATCCATGCCCAAACGGCATGTCAATTTTATAATTTCAATTTCTAAACCATGCCCAATCGGCATGTCAAATTTCAATTTCTAATCCATGCCAAATGGCATGTCAATTTCATAATTTCAATTTCTAAACCATGCCCAATCGGCATGTCAAATTTCAATTTCTAATCCATGCCCAAACGGCATGTCAATTTCATAATTTCAATTTCTAAACCATGCCCAACGGCATGCCACATTCCAATTTCTAAACCATGCCCAATCGGCATGTCAAATTTCAATTTCAAATCCATGCCCAAACTGCATGTCAATTTCATAATTTCAATTTCTAAACCATGCACAAGGGCATGTCAACTTTCAATTTCTATTTCAATTTCTAGACCATGCCCAACGGCATGTCAAATTTCAATTTCAACTTCTAGACCATGCCCAACGGCATGTCACACTCCAATATCTAATCCATGCCCAAACGGCATGTCAATTTCATAATTTCAATTTCTAAGCCATGCCCAACGGCATGTCAACTTTCAATTTCAATTTCTAGACCATGCCGAATCGGCATGTCGAATTTCATAACTTCAATTTCTAAACCATGCCCAACGGCATGTCAAATTTCAATTTCAATTTCTAGACCATGCCCAACGGCATGTCAAATTTTAATTTCAATTTCTAGACCATACCCAACGGCATGTCACACTCCAATTTCTAATCCATGCCCAAACGGCAAGTCAATTTTATAATTTCAATTTCTAAACCATGCCCAATCGGCATGTCAAATTTCAATTTCTAATCCATGCACAAACGGCATGTCAATTTCATAATTTCAATTTCTAAACCATGCCCAACGGCATGTCAACTTTCAATTTCAATTTCAATTTCTAGACCAAGCCCAACGGCATGTCAAATTTCAATTTCAATTTCTAGACCATGCCCAACGGCATGTCACATTCCAATTTCTAAACCATGCCCAAACGGCATGTCAATTTTATAATTTCAATTTCTAAACCATGCCAAATCGGCATGTCAAATTTCAATTTCTAATCCATGCCCAAACTGCATGTCAATTTCATAATTTCAATTTCTAAACCATGCCCAACGGCATGTCAACTTTCAATTTCAATTTCAATTTCTAGACCATGCCCAACGGCATGTCAAATTTCAATTTCAACTTCTAGACCATGCCCAACGGCATGTCAAATTTCAATTTCAACTTCTAGACCATGCCCAACGGCATGTCACACTCCAATTTCTAATCCATGCCCAAACGGCATGTCAATTTCATAATTTCAATTTCTAAGCCATGCCCAACGGCATGTCAACTTTCAATTTCAATTTCTAGACCATGCCCAATCGGCATGTCGAATTTCATAACTTCAATTTCTAAACCATGCCCAATGGCATGTCAAATTTCAATTTCAATTTTTAGACCATGCCCAACGGCATGTCAAATTTTAATTTCAATTTCTAGGCCATGCCCAACGGCATGTCACACTCCAATTTCTAATCCATGCCCAAACGGCATGTCAATTTCATAATTTCAATTTCTAAGTCATGCCCAACGGCATGTCAACTTTCAATTTCAATTTCTAGACCATGCCCAATCGGCATGTCGAATTTCATAACTTCAATTTCTAAACCATGCCCAACGGCATGTCAAATTTCAATTTCAATTTCTAGACCATGCCCAACGGCATGTCAAATTTTAATTTCAATTTCTAGACCATGCCCAACGGCATGTCACACTCCAATATCTAATCCATGCCCAAACGGCATGTCAATTTTATAATTTCAATTTCTAAACCATGCCCAATCGGCATGTCAAATTTGAATTTCAAATCCATGCCCAAACTGCATGTCAATTTCATAATTTCAATTTCTAAACCATGCCCAAGGGCATGTCAACTTTCAATTTCAATTTCAATTTCTAGACCATGCCCAACGGCATGTCAAATTTCAATTTCAACTTCTAGACCATGCCCAACGGCATGCCACACTCCAATATCTAATCCATGCCCAAACGGCATGTCAATTTCATAATTTCAATTTCTAAGCCATGCCCAACGGCATGTCAACTTTCAATTTCAATTTCTAGACCATGCACAATCGGCATGTCGAATTTCATAATTTCAATTTCTAAACCATGCCCAACGGCATGTCAAATTTCAATTTCAATTTCTAGACCATGCCCAACGGCATGTCAAATTTTAATTTCAATTTCTAAACCATGCCCAACGGCATGTCAAATTTCAATTTCAATTTCAATTTCTAGACCAAGCCCAACGGCATGTCAAATGTCAATCACAATTTCTAGACCATGCCCAACGGCATGTCAAATTTTAATTTCAATTTCTAGACCATGCCCAACGGCATGTCACACTCCAATTTCTAATCCATGCCCAAACGGCATGTCAATTTTACAATTTCAATTTCTAAACCATGCCCAATCGGCATGTCAAATTTCAATTTCTAATCCATGCCCAAACGGCATGTCAATTTCATAATTTCAATTTCTAAACCATGCCCAACGGCATGTCAACTTTCAATTTCAATTTCAATTTCTAGACCAAGCCCAACGGCATGTCAAATTTTAATTTTAATTTCTAGACCATGCCCAACGGCATGTCACATTCCAATTTCTAAACCATGCCCAAACGGCATGTCAATTTTATAATTTCAATTTCTAAACCATGCCAAATCGGCATGTCAAATTTCAATTTCTAATCCATGCCCAAACTGCATGTCAATTTCATAATTTCAATTTCTAAACCATGCCCAACGGCATGTCAACTTTCAATTTCAATTTCTAGACCATGCCCAATCGGCATGTCAAATTTCATAACTTCAATTTCTAAACCATGCCCAACGGCATGTCAAATTTCAATTTCAATTTCTAGACCATGCCCAATCGGCATGTCGAATTTCATAACTTCAATTTCTAAACCATGCCCAACGGCATGTCAAATTTCAATTTCAATTTCTAGACCGTGCCCAACGGCATGTCAAATTTTAATTTCAATTTCTAGACCATGCCCAACGGCATGCCACACTCCAATATCTAATCCATGCCCAAACGGCATGTCAATTTCATAATTTCAATTTCTAAGCCATGCCCAACGGCATGTCAACTTTCAATTTCAATTTCTAGACCATGCCCAATCGGCATGTCGAATTTCATAACTTCAATTTCTAAACCATGCCCAACGGCATGTCAAATTTCAATTTCAATTTCTAGACCGTGCCCAACGGCATGTCAAATTTTAATTTCAATTTCTAGACCATGCCCAACGGCATGCCACACTCCAATAGCTAATCCATGCCCAAACGGCATGTCAATTTCATAATTTCAATTTCTAAGCCATGCCCAACGGCATGTCAACTTTCAATTTCAATTTCTAGACCATGCACAATCGGCATGTCGAATTTCATAATTTCAATTTCTAAACCATGCCCAACGGCATGTCAAATTTCAATTTCAATTTCTAGACCATGCCCAACGGCATGTCAAATTTTAATTTCAATTTCTAGACCATGCCCAACGGCATGTCACACTCCAATATCTAATCCATGCCCAAACGGCATGTCAATTTCATAATTTCAATTTCTAAGCCATGCCCAACGGCATGTCAAATTTCAATTTCAATTTCTAGACCATGCACAATCGGCATGTCGAATTTCATAATTTCAATTTCTAAACCATGCCCAACGGCATGTCAAATTTCAATTTCAATTTCAATTTCTAGACCAAGCCCAACGGCATGTCAAATGTCAATCACAATTTCTAGACCATGCCCAACGGCATGTCAAATTTTAATTTCAATTTCTAGACCATGCCCAACGGCATGTCACACTCCAATTTCTAATCCATGCCCAAACGGCATGTCAATTTTACAATTTCAATTTCTAAACCATGCCCAATCGGCATGTCAAATTTCAATTTCTAATCCATGCCCAAACGGCATGTCAATTTCATAATTTCAATTTCTAAACCATGCCCAACGGCATGTCAACTTTCAATTTCAATTTCAATTTCTAGACCAAGCCCAACGGCATGTCAAATTTTAATTTTAATTTCTAGACCATGCCCAATGGCATGTCACATTCCAATTTCTAAACCATGCCCAAACGGCATGTCAATTTTATAATTTCAATTTCTAAACCATGCCAAATCGGCATGTCAAATTTCAATTTCTAATCCATGCCCAAACTGCATGTCAATTTCATAATTTCAATTTCTAAACCATGCCCAACGGCATGTCAACTTTCAATTTCAATTTCAATTTCTAGACCATGCCCAACGGCATGTCAAATTTCAATTTCAACTTCTAGACCATGCCCAACGGCATGTCACACTCCAATTTCTAATCCATGCCCAAACGGCATGTCAATTTCATAATTTCAATTTCTAAGCCATGCCCAACGGCATGTCAACTTTCAATTTCAATTTCTAGACCATGCCCAATCGGCATGTCGAATTTCATAACTTCAATTTCTAAACCATGCCCAACGGCATGTCAAATTTCAATTTCAATTTCTAGACCATGCCCAACGGCATGTCAAATTTTAATTTCAATTTCTAGACCATACCCAACGGCATGTCACACTCCAATTTCTAATCCATGCCCAAACGGCATGTCAATTTCATAATTTCAATTTCTAAGCCATGCCCAACGGCATGTCAACTTTCAATTTCAATTTCTAGACCATGCCCAATCGGCATGTCGAATTTCATAACTTCAATTTCTAAACCATGCCCAACGGCATGTCAAATTTCAATTTCAATTTCTAGACCGTGCCCAACGGCATGTCAAATTTTAATTTCAATTTCTAGACCATGCCCAACGGCATGTCACACTCCAATATCTAATCCATGCCCAAACGGCATGTCAATTTTATAATTTCAATTTCTAAACCATGCCAAATCGGCATGTCAAATTTCAATTTCTAATCCATGCCCAAACTGCATGTCAATTTCATAATTTCAATTTCTAAACCATGCCCAACGGCATGTCAACTTTCAATTTCAATTTCTAGACCATGCCCAATCGGCATGTCGAATTTCATAACTTTAATTTCAAAACCATGCCCAACGGCATGTCAAATTTCAATTTCAATTTCTAGACCATGCCCAACGGCATGTCAAATTTTAATTTCAATTTCTAGACCATGCCCAACGGCATGTCACACTCCAATTTCTAATCAATGCCCAAACGGCATGTCAATTTTATAATTTCAATTTCTAAACCATGCCCAATCGGCATGTCAAATTTCAATTTCTAATCCATGCCAAACGGCATGTCAATTTCATAATTTCAATTTCTAAACCATGCCCAACGGCATGTCAACTTACCATTTCTATTTCAATTTCTAGACCAAGCCCAACGGCATGTCAAATTTCAATTTCAATTTCTAGACCATGCGCAACGGCATGTCACATTCCAATTTCTAAACCATGCCCAAACGGCATGTCAATTTTATAATTTCAATTTCTAAGCCATGCCCAACGGCATGTCAACTTTCAATTTCAATTTCAATTTCTAGACCATGCCCAACGGCATGTCAAATTTCAATTTCAACTTCTAGACCATGCCCAACGGCATGTCACACTCCAATATCTAATCCATGCCCAAACGGCATGTCAATTTCATAATTTCAATTTCTAAGCCATGCCCAACGGCATGTCAACTTTCAATTTCAATTTCTAGACCATGCCCAATCGGCATGTCGAATTTCATAACTTCAATTTCTAAACCATGCCCAACGGCATGTCAAATTTCAATTTCAATTTCTAGACCATGCCCAACGGCATGTCAAATTTTAATTTCAATTTCTAGACCATACCCAACGGCATGTCACACTCCAATTTCTAATCCATGCCCAAACGGCATGTCAAATTTATAATTTCAATTTCTAAACCATGCCCAATCGGCATGTCAAATTTCAATTTCTAATCCATGCACAAACGGCATGTCAATTTCATAATTTCAATTTCTAAACCATGCCCAACGGCATGTCAACTTTCAATTTCAATTTCAATTTCTAGACCAAGCCCAACGGCATGTCAAATTTCAATTTCAATTTCTAGACCATGCCCAACGGCATGTCACATTCCAATTTCTAAACCATGCCCAAACGGCATGTCAATTTTATAATTTCAATTTCTAAACCATGCCAAATCGGCATGTCAAATTTCAATTTCTAATCCATGCCCAAACTGCATGTCAATTTCATAATTTCAATTTCTAAACCATGCCCAACGGCATGTCAACTTTCAATTTCTAGACCATGCCCAACGGCATGTCAAATTTCAATTTCAACTTCTAGACCATGCCCAACGGCATGTCACACTCCAATTTCTAATCCATGCCCAAACGGCATGTCAATTTCATAATTTCAATTTCTAAGCCATGCCCAACGGCATGTCAACTTTCAATTTCAATTTCTAGACCATGCCCAATCGGCATGTCGAATTTCATAACTTCAATTTCTAAACCATGCCCAACGGCATGTCAAATTTCAATTTCAATTTCTAGACCATGCCCAACGGCATGTCAAATTTTAATTTCAATTTCTAGACCATGCCCAACGGCATGTCACACTCCAATTTCTAATCCATGCCCAAACGGCATGTCAATTTCATAATTTCAATTTCTAAGCCATGCCCAACGGCATGTCAACTTTCAATTTCAATTTCTAGACCATGCCCAATCGGCATGTCGAATTTCATAACTTCAATTTCTAAACCATGCCCAACGGCATGTCAAATTTCAATTTCAATTTCTAGACCGTGCCCAACGGCATGTCAAATTTTAATTTCAATTTCTAGACCATGCCCAACGGCATGTCACACTCCAATATCTAATCCATGCCCAAACGGCATGTCAATTTTATAATTTCAATTTCTAAACCATGCCAAATCGGCATGTCAAATTTCAATTTCTAATCCACTCCCAAACTGCATGTCAATTTCATAATTTCAATTTCTAAACAATGCCCAACGGTATGTCAACTTTCAATTTCAATTTCTAGACCATGCCCAATCGGCATGTCGAATTTCATAACTTTAATTTCTAAACCATGCCCAACGGCATGTCAAATTTCAATTTCAATTTCTAGACCATGCCCAACGGCATGTCAAATTTTAATTTCAATTTCTAGACCATGCCCAACGGCATGTCACACTCCAATTTCTAATCCATGCCCAAACGGCATGTCAATTTTATAATTTCAATTTCTAAACCATGCCCAATCGGCATGTCAAATTTCAATTTCTAATCCATGCCAAACGGCATGTCAATTTCATAATTTCAATTTCTAAACCATGCCCAACGGCATGTCAACTTACCATTTCTATTTCAATTTCTAGACCAAGCCCAACGGCATGTCAAATTTCAATTTCAATTTCTAGACCATGCGCAACGGCATGTCACATTCCAATTTCTAAACCATGCCCAAACGGCATGTCAATTTTATAATTTCAATTTCTAAGCCATGCCCAACGGCATGTCAACTTTCAATTTCAATTTCAATTTCTAGACCATGCCCAACGGCATGTTAAATTTCAATTTCAACTTCTAGACCATGCCCAACGGCATGTCACACTCCAATATCTAATCCATGCCCAAACGGCATGTCAATTTCATAATTTCAATTTCTAAGCCATGCCCAACGGCATGTCAACTTTCAATTTCAATTTCTAGACCATGCCCAATCGGCATGTCGAATTTCATAACTTCAATTTCTAAACCATGCCCAACGGCATGTCAAATTTCAATTTCAATTTCTAGACCATGCCCAACGGCATGTCAAATTTTAATTTCAATTTCTAGACCATACCCAACGGCATGTCACACTCCAATTTCTAATCCATGCCCAAACGGCATGTCAAATTTATAATTTCAATTTCTAAACCATGCCCAATCGGCATGTCAAATTTCAATTTCTAATCCATGCACAAACGGCATGTCAATTTCATAATTTCAATTTCTAAACCATGCCCAATGGCATGTCAACTTTCAATTTCAATTTCAATTGCTAGACCAAGCCCAACGGCATGTCAAATTTCAATTTCAATTTCTAGACCATGCCCAACGGCATGTCACATTCCAATTTCTAAACCATGCCCAAACGGCATGTCAATTTTATAATTTCAATTTCTAAACCATGCCAAATCGGCATGTCAAATTTCAATTTCTAATCCATGCCCAAACTGCATGTCAATTTCATAATTTCAATTTCTAAACCATGCCCAACGGCATGTCAACTTTCAATTTCAATTTCAATTTCTAGACCATGCCCAACGGCATGTCAAATTTCAATTTCAACTTCTAGACCATGCCCAACGGCATGTCACACTCCAATTTCTAATCCATGCCCAAATGGCATGTCAATTTCATAATTTCAATTTCGAAGCCATGCCCAACGGCATGTCAACTTTCAATTTCAATTTCTAGACCATGCCCAATCGGCATGTCGAATTTCATAACTTCAATTTCTAAACCATGCCCAACGGCATGTCAAATTTCAATTTCAATTTCTAGACCATGC
Organism: Viola odorata; assembly: GCA_963691705.1. Classification (NCBI taxonomy): domain Eukaryota; kingdom Viridiplantae; phylum Streptophyta; class Magnoliopsida; order Malpighiales; family Violaceae; genus Viola; species Viola odorata. Next base: position 18,306,755 of record OY829541.1, read on the forward strand.
CCAACGGCATGTCAAATTTTAATTTCAATTTCTAGACCATGCCCAACGGCATGTCACACTCCAATTTCTAATCCATGCCCAAACGGCATGTAAATTTCATAATTTCAATTTCTAAGCCATGCCCAACGGCATGTCAACTTTCAATTTCAATTTCTAGACCATGCCCAATCGGCATGTCGAATTTCATAACTTCAATTTCTAAACCATGGCCAACGGCATGTCAAATTTCAATTTCAATTTCTAGACCATGCCCAACGGCATGTCAAATTTTAATTTCAATTTCTAGACCATGCCCAACGGCATGTCACAGTCCAATATCTAATCCATGCCCAAACGGCATGTCAATTTTATAATTTCAATTTCTAAACCATGCCAAATCGGCATGTCAAATTTCAATTTCTAATCCATGCCCAAATAGCATGTCAATTTCATAATTTCAATTTCTAAACCATGCCCAACGGCATGTCAACTTTCAATTACAATTTCAATTTCTAGACCATGCCCAACGGCATGTCAAATTTCAATTTCAACTTCTAGACCATGCCCAACGGCATGTCACACTCCAATTTCTAATCCAAGCCCAAACGGCATGTCAATTTCATAATTTCAATTTCTAAGCCATGCCCAACGGCATGTCATCTTTCAATTTCAATTTCTAGACCATGCCCAATCGGAATGTCGAATTTCATAACTTTAATTTCTAAACCATGCCCAACGGCATGTCACACTCCAATATCTAATCCATGCCCAAACGGCATGTCAATTTTATAATTTCAATTTCTAAACCATGCCAAATCGGCATGTCAAATTTCAATTTCTAATCCATGCCCAAACAGCATGTCAATTTCATAATTTCAATTTCTAAACCATGCCCAACGGCATGTCAACTTTCAATTACAATTTCAATTTCTAGACCATGCCCAACGGCATGTCAAATTTTAATTTCAAATTCTAGACCATGCCCAACGGCATGTCACACTCCAATTTCTAATCCATGCCCAAACGGCATGTCAATTTCATAACTTCAATTTCTAAACCATGCCCAACGGCATGTCAAATTTCAATTTAAATTTCTAGACAAAGCCCAACGGCATGTCAAATTTCAATTTCAATTTCTAGACCATGCCCAACGGCATGTCACATTCCAATTTCTAAACCATGCCCAAACGGCATGTCAATTGTATAATTTCAATTTCTAAACCATGCCCAATCGGCATGTCAAATTTCAATTTCTAATCCATGCCCAAACTGCATGTCAATTTCATAATTTCAATTTCTAAACCATGCCCAACGGCATGTCAACTTTCAATTTCAATTTCTAGACCATGCCCAATCGGCATGTCGAATTTCATAACTTTAATTTCTAAACCATGCCCAACGGCATGTCAAATTTCAATTTCAATTTCTAGACCATGCCCAACGGCATGTCAAATTTTAATTTCAAATTCTAGACCATGCCCAACGGCATGTCAAATTTTAATTTCAATTTCTAGACCATGCCCAACGGCATGTCACATTCCAATTTCTAATCCATGCCCAAACGGCATGTCAATTTTATAATTTCAATTTCTAAACCATGCCGAATCGGCATGTCAAATTTCAATTTCTAATCCATGCCAAATGGCATGTCAATTTCATAATTTCAATTTCTAAACCATGCCCAATCGGCATGTCAAATTTCAATTTCTAATCCATGCCCAAACGGCATGTCAATTTCATAATTTCAATTTCTAAACCATGCCCAACGGCATGTCAACTTTCCATTTCTATTTCAATTTCTAGACCAAGCCCAACGGCAAGTCAAATTTCAATTTCAATTTCTAGACCATGCCCAACGGCATGCCACATTCCAATTTCTAAACCATGCCCAATCGGCATGTCAAATTTCAATTTCAAATCCATGCCCAAACTGCATGTCAATTTCATAATTTCAATTTCTAAACCATGCACAAGGGCATGTCAACTTTCAATTTCTATTTCAATTTCTAGACCATGCCCAACGGCATGTCAAATTTCAATTTCAACTTCTAGACCATGCCCAACGGCATGTCACACTCCAATATCTAATCCATGCCCAAACGGCATGTCAATTTCATAATTTCAATTTCTAAGCCATGCCCAACGGCATGTCAACTTTCAATTTCAATTTCTAGACCATGCCGAATCGGCATGTCGAATTTCATAACTTCAATTTCTAAACCATGCCCAACGGCATGTCAAATTTCAATTTCAATTTCTAGACCATGCCCAACGGCATGTCAAATTTTAATTTCAATTTCTAGACCATACCCAACGGCATGTCACACTCCAATTTCTAATCCATGCCCAAACTGCATGTCAATTTTATAATTTCAATTTCTAAACCATGCCCAATCGGCATGTCAAATTTCAATTTCTAATCCATGCACAAACGGCATGTCAATTTCATAATTTCAATTTCTAAACCATGCCCAACGGCATGTCAACTTTCAATTTCAATTTCAATTTCTAGACCAAGCCCAACGGCATGTCAAATTTCAATTTCAATTTCTAGACCATGCCCAACGGCATGTCACATTCCAATTTCTAAACCATGCCCAAACGGCATGTCAATTTTATAATTTCAATTTCTAAACCATGCCAAATCGGCATGTCAAATTTCAATTTCTAATCCATGCCCAAACTGCATGTCAATTTCATAATTTCAATTTTTAAGCCATGCCCAACGACATGTCATCTTTCAATTTCAATTTCTAGACCATGCCCAATCGGCATGTCGAATTTCATAACTTCAATTTCTAAACCATGCCCAACGGCATGTCAAATTTCAATTTCAATTTCTAGACCAAGCCCAACGGCATGTCAAATTTTAATTTCAATTTCTAGACCATACCCAACGGCATGTCACACTCCAATTTCTAATCCATGCCCAAACGGCATGTCAAATTTATAATTTCAATTTCTAAACCATGCCCAATCGGCATGTCAAATTTCAATTTCTAATCCATGCACAAACGGCATGTCAATTTCATAATTTCAATTTCTAAACCATGCCCAACGGCATGTCAACTTTCAATTTCTAGACCAAGCCCAACGGCCTGTCAAATTTCAATTTCAATTTCTAGACCATGCCCAACGGCATGTCACATTCCAATTTCTAAACCATGCCCAAACGGCATGTCAATTTTATAATTTCAATTTCTAAACCATGCCAAATCGGCAAGTCAAATTTCAATTTCTAATCCATGCCCAAACTGCATGTCAATTTCATAATTTCAATTTCTAAACGATGCCCAACGGCATGTCAACTTTCAATTTCAATTTCAATTTCTAGACCATGCCCAACGGCATGTCAAATTTCAATTTCAACTTCTAGACCATGCCCAACGGCATGTCACACTCCAATTTCTAATCCATGCCCAAATGGCATGTCAATTTCATAATTTCAATTTCGAAGCCATGCCCAACGGCATGTCAACTTTCAATTTCAATTTCTAGACCATGCCCAATCGGCATGTCGAATTTCATAACTTCAATTTCTAAACCATGCCCAACGGCATGTCAAATTTCAATTTCAATTTCTAGACCATGCCCAACGGCATGTCAAATTTTAATTTCAATTTCTAGACCATACCCAACGGCATGTCACACTCCAATTTCTAATCCATGCCCAAACGGCATGTCAAATTTATAATTTCAATTTCTAAACCATGCCCAATCGGCATGTCAAATTTCAATTTCTAATCCATGCACAAACGGCATGTCAATTTCATAATTTCAATTTCTAAACCATGCCCAATGGCATGTCAACTTTCAATTTCAATTTCAATTTCTAGACCAAGCCCAACGGCATGTCAAATTTCAATTTCAATTTCTAGACCATGCGCAACGGCATGTCACATTCCAATTTCTAAACCATGCCCAAACGGCATGTCAATTTTATAATTTCAATTTCTAAGCCATGCCCAACGGCATGTCAACTTTCAATTTCAATTTCAATTTCTAGACCTTGCCCAACGGCATGTTAAATTTCAATTTCAACTTCTAGACCATGCCCAACGGCATGTCACACTCCAATATCTAATCCATGCCCAAACGGCATGTCAATTTCATAATTTCAATTTCTAAGCCATGCCCAACGGCATGTCAACTTTCAATTTCAATTTCTAGACCATGCCCAATCGGCATGTCGAATTTCATAACTTCAATTTCTAAACCATGCCCAACGGCATGTCAAATTTCAATTTCAATTTCTAGACCATGCCCAACGGCATGTCAAATTTTAATTTCAATTTCTAGACCATACCCAACGGCATGTCACACTCCAATTTCTAATCCATGCCCAAACGGCATGTCAAATTTATAATTTCAATTTCTAAACCATGCCCAATCGGCATGTCAAATTTCAATTTCTAATCCATGCACAAACGGCATGTCAATTTCATAATTTCAATTTCTAAACCATGCCCAATGGCATGTCAACTTTCAATTTCAATTTCAATTTCTAGACCAAGCCCAACGGCAAGTCAAATTTCAATTTCAATTTCTAGACCATGCCCAACGGCATGTCACATTCCAATTTCTAAACCATGCCCAAACGGCATGTCAATTTTATAATTTCAATTTCTAAACCATGCCAAATCGGCATGTCAAATTTCAATTTCTAATCCATGCCCAAACTGCATGTCAATTTCATAATTTCAATTTCTAAACCATGCCCAACGGCATGTCAACTTTCAATTTCAATTTCAATTTCTAGACCATGCCCAACGGCATGTCAAATTTCAATTTCAACTTCTAGACCATGCCCAACGGCATGTCACACTCCAATTTCTAATCCATGCCCAAATGGCATGTCAATTTCATAATTTCAATTTCGAAGCCATGCCCAACGGCATGTCAACTTTCAATTTCAATTTCTAGACCATGCCCAATCGGCATGTCGAATTTCATAACTTCAATTTCTAAACCATGCCCAACGGCATGTCAAATTTCAATTTCAATTTCTAGACCATGCCCAACGGCATGTCAAATTTTAATTTCAATTTCTAGACCATGCCCAACGGCATGTCACACTCCAATTTCTAATCCATGCCCAAACGACATGTAAATTTCATAATTTCAATTTCTAAGCCATGCCCAACGGCATGTCAACTTTCAATTTCAATTTCTAGACCATGCCCAATCGGCATGTCGAATTTCATAACTTCAATTTCTAAACCATGGCCAACGGCATGTCAAATTTCAATTTCAATTTCTAGACCATGCCCAACGGCATGTCAAATTTTAATTTCAATTTCTAGACCATGCCCAACGGCATGTCACAGTCCAATATCTAATCCATGCCCAAACGGCATGTCAATTTTATAATTTCAATTTCTAAACCATGCCAAATCGGCATGTCAAATTTCAATTTCTAATCCATGCCCAAATAGCATGTCAATTTCATAATTTCAATTTCTAAACCATGCCAAACGGCATGTCAACTTTCAATTACAATTTCAATTTCTAGACCATGCCCAACGGCATGTCAAATTTCAATTTCAACTTCTAGACCATGCCCAACGGCATGTCACACTCCAATTTCTAATCCAAGCCCAAACGGCATGTCAATTTCATAATTTCAATTTCTAAGCCATGCCCAACGGCATGTCATCTTTCAATTTCAATTTCTAGACCATGCCCAATCGGAATGTCGAATTTCATAACTTTAATTTCTAAACCATGCCCAACGGCATGTCACACTCCAATATCTAATCCATGCCCAAACGGCATGTCAATTTTATAATTTCAATTTCTAAACCATGCCAAATCGGCATGTCAAATTTCAATTTCTAATCCATGCCCAAACAGCATGTCAATTTCATAATTTCAATTTCTAAACCATGCCCAACGGCATGTCAACTTTCAATTACAATTTCAATTTCTAGACCATGCCCAACGGCATGTCAAATTTTAATTTCAAATTCTAGACCATGCCCAACGGCATGTCACACTCCAATTTCTAATCCATGCCCAAACGGCATGTCAATTTCATAACTTCAATTTCTAAACCATGCCCAACGGCATGTCAAATTTCAATTTAAATTTCTAGACAAAGCCCAACGGCATGTCAAATTTCAATTTCAATTTCTAGACCATGCCCAACGGCATGTCACATTCCAATTTCTAAACCATGCCCAAACGGCATGTCAATTGTATAATTTCAATTTCTAAACCATGCCCAATCGGCATGTCAAATTTCAATTTCTAATCCATGCCCAAACTGCATGTCAATTTCATAATTTCAATTTCTAAACCATGCCCAACGGCATGTCAACTTTCAATTTCAATTTCTAGACCATGCCCAATCGGCATGTCGAATTTCATAACTTTAATTTCTAAACCATGCCCAACGGCATGTCAAATTTCAATTTCAATTTCTAGACCATGCCCAACGGCATGTCAAATTTTAATTTCAAATTCTAGACCATGCCCAACGGCATGTCAAATTTTAATTTCAATTTCTAGACCATGCCCAACGGCATGTCACATTCCAATTTCTAATCCATGCCCAAACGGCATGTCAATTTTATAATTTCAATTTCTAAACCATGCCGAATCGGCATGTCAAATTTCAATTTCTAATCCATGCCAAATGGCATGTCAATTTCATAATTTCAATTTCTAAACCATGCCCAATCGGCATGTCAAATTTCAATTTCTAATCCATGCCCAAACGGCATGTCAATTTCATAATTTCAATTTCTAAACCATGCCCAACGGCATGTCAACTTTCCATTTCTATTTCAATTTCTAGACCAAGCCCAACGGCAAGTCAAATTTCAATTTCAATTTCTAGACCATGCCCAACGGCATGCCACATTCCAATTTCTAAACCATGCCCAATCGGCATGTCAAATTTCAATTTCAAATCCATGCCCAAACTGCATGTCAATTTCATAATTTCAATTTCTAAACCATGCACAAGGGCATGTCAACTTTCAATTTCTATTTCAATTTCTAGACCATGCCCAACGGCATGTCAAATTTCAATTTCAACTTCTAGACCATGCCCAACGGCATGTCACACTCCAATATCTAATCCATGCCCAAACGGCATGTCAATTTCATAATTTCAATTTCTAAGCCATGCCCAACGGCATGTCAACTTTCAATTTCAATTTCTAGACCATGCCCAATCGGCATGTCGAATTTCATAACTTCAATTTCTAAACCATGCCCAACGGCATGTCAAATTTCAATTTCAATTTCTAGACCATGCCCAACGGCATGTCAAATTTTAATTTCAATTTCTAGACCATACCCAACGGCATGTCACACTCCAATTTCTAATCCATGCCCAAACTGCATGTCAATTTTATAATTTCAATTTCTAAACCATGCCCAATCGGCATGTCAAATTTCAATTTCTAATCCATGCACAAACGGCATGTCAATTTCATAATTTCAATTTCTAAACCATGCCCAACGGCATGTCAACTTTCAATTTCAATTTCAATTTCTAGACCAAGCCCAACGGCATGTCAAATTTCAATTTCAATTTCTAGACCATGCCCAACGGCATGTCACATTCCAATTTCTAAACCATGCCCAAACGGCATGTCAATTTTATAATTTCAATTTCTAAACCATGCCAAATCGGCATGTCAAATTTCAATTTCTAATCCATGCCCAAACTGCATGTCAATTTCATAATTTCAATTTTTAAGCCATGCCCAACGACATGTCATCTTTCAATTTCAATTTCTAGACCATGCCCAATCGGCATGTCGAATTTCATAACTTCAATTTCTAAACCATGCCCAACGGCATGTCAAATTTCAATTTCAATTTCTAGACCAAGCCCAACGGCATGTCAAATTTTAATTTCAATTTCTAGACCATACCCAACGGCATGTCACACTCCAATTTCTAATCCATGCCCAAACGGCATGTCAAATTTATAATTTCAATTTCTAAACCATGCCCAATCGGCATGTCAAATTTCAATTTCTAATCCATGCACAAACGGCATGTCAATTTCATAATTTCAATTTCTAAACCATGCCCAACGGCATGTCAACTTTCAATTTCAATTTCAATTTCTAGACCAAGCCCAACGGCCTGTCAAATTTCAATTTCAATTTCTAGACCATGCCCAACGGCATGTCACATTCCAATTTCTAAACCATGCCCAAACGGCATGTCAATTTTATAATTTCAATTTCTAAACCATGCCAAATCGGCAAGTCAAATTTCAATTTCTAATCCATGCCCAAACTGCATGTCAATTTCATAATTTCAATTTCTAAACGATGCCCAACGGCATGTCAACTTTCAATTTCAATTTCAATTTCTAGACCATGCCCAACGGCATGTCAAATTTCAATTTCAACTTCTAGACCATGCCCAACGGCATGTCACACTCCAATTTCTAATCCATGCCCAAATGGCATGTCAATTTCATAATTTCAATTTCGAAGCCATGCCCAACGGCATGTCAACTTTCAATTTCAATTTCTAGACCATGCCCAATCGGCATGTCGAATTTCATAACTTCAATTTCTAAACCATGCCCAACGGCATGTCAAATTTCAATTTCAATTTCTAGACCATGCCCAACGGCATGTCAAATTTTAATTTCAATTTCTAGACCATGCCCAACGGCATGTCACACTCCAATTTCTAATCCATGCCCAAACGGCATGTCAATTTCATAATTTGAATTTCTAAGCCATGCCCAACGGCATGTCAAATTTCAATTTCAATTTCTAGACCATGCACAATCGGCATGTCGAATTTCATAATTTCAATTTCTAAACCATGCCCAACGGCATGTCAAATGTCAATCACAATTTCTAGACCATGCCCAACGGCATGTCAAATTTTAATTTCAATCTCTAGACCATGCCCAACGGCATGTCACACTCCAATTTCTAATCCACGCCCAAACGGCATGTCAATTTTATAATTTCAATTTCTAAACCATGCCCAATCGGCATGTCAAATTTCAATTTCTAATCCATGCCAAATGGCATGTCAATTTTATAATTTCAATTTCTAAACCATGCCAAATCGGCATGTCAAATTTCAATTTCTAATCCATGCCCAAACTGCATGTCAATTTCACAATTTCAATTTTTAAGCCATGCCCAACGGCATGTCATCTTTCCATTTCAATTTCTAGACCATGCCCAATCGGCATGTCGAATTTCAAAACTTCAATTTCTAAACCATGCCCAACGGCATGTCAAATTTCAATTTCAATTTCTAGACCAAGCCCAACGGCATGTCAAATTTTAATTTCAATTTCTAGACCATACCCAACGGCATGTCACACTCCAATTTCTAATCTATGCCCAAACGGCATGTCAAATTTATAATTTCAATTTCTAAACCATGCCCAATCGGCATGTCAAATTTCAATTTCTAATCCATGCACAAACGGCATGTCAATTTCATAATTTCAATTTCTAAACCATGCCCAACGGCATGTCAACTTTCAATTTCAATTTCAATTTCTAGACCAAGCCCAACGGCCTGTCAAATTTCAATTTCAATTTCTAGACCATGCCCAACGGCATGTCACATTCCAATTTCTAAACCATGCCCAAACGGCATGTCAATTTTATAATTTCAATTTCTAAACCATGCCAAATCGGCAAGTCAAATTTCAATTTCTAATCCATGCCCAAGCTGCATGTCAATTTCATAATTTCAATTTCTAAACCATGCCCAACGGCATGTCAACTTTCAATTTCAATTTCAATTTCTAGACCATGCCCAACGGCATGTCAAATTTCAATTTCAACTTCTAGACCATGCCCAACGGCATGTCACACTCCAATTTCTAATCCATGCCCAAATGGCATGTCAATTTCATAATTTCAATTTCGAAGCCATGCCCAACGGCATGTCAACTTTCAATTTCAATTTCTAGACCATGCCCAATCGGCATGTCGAATTTCATAACTTCAATTTCTAAACCATGCCCAACGGCATGTCAAATTTCAATTTCAATTTCTAGACCATGCCCAACGGCATGTCAAATTTTAATTTCAATTTCTAGACCATGCCCAACGGCATGTCACACTCCAATTTCTAATCCATGCCCAAACGGCATGTCAATTTCATAATTTCAATTTCTAAGCCATGCCCAACGGCATGTCAAATTTCAATTTCAATTTCTAGACCATGCACAATCGGCATGTCGAATTTCATAATTTCAATTTCTAAACCATGCCCAACGGCATGTCAAATGTCAATCACAATTTCTAGACCATGCCCAACGGCATGTCAAATTTTAATTTCAATTTCTAGACCATGCACAACGGCATGTCACACTCCAATTTCTAATCCATGCCCAAACGGCATGTCAATTTTATAATTTCAATTTCTAAACCATGCCCAATCGGCATGTCAAATTTCAATTTCTAATCCATGCCAAATGGCATGTCAATTTCATAATTTCAATTTCTAAACCATGCCAAATCGGCATGTCAAATTTCAATTTCTAATCCATGCCCAAACGGCATGTCAATTTCATAATTTCAATTTCTAAACCATGCCCAACGGCATGTCAACTTTCCATTTCTATTTCAATTTCTAGACCAAGCCCAACGGCAAGTCAAATTTCAATTTGAATTTCTAGACCATGCCCAACGGCATGCCACATTCCAATTTCTAAACCATGCCCAATCGGCATGTCAAATTTCAATTTCAAATCCATGCCCAAACTGCATGTCAATTTCATAATTTCAATTTCTAAACCATGCACAAGGGCATGTCAACTTTCAATTTCAATTTCAATTTCTAGACCATGCCCAACGGCATGTCAAATTTCAATTTCAACTTCTAGACCATGCCCAACGGCATGTCACACTCCAATTTCTAATCCATGCCCAAATGGCATGTCAATTTCATAATTTCAATTTCGAAGCCATGCCCAACGGCATGTCAACTTTCAATTTCAATTTCTAGACCATGCCCAATCGGCATGTCGAATTTCATAACTTCAATTTCTAAACCATGCCCAACGGCATGTCAAATTTCAATTTCAATTTCTAGACCATGCCCAACGGCATGTCAAATTTTAATTTCAATTTCTAGACCATGCCCAACGGCATGTCACACTCCAATTTCTAATCCATGCCCAAACGGCATGTCAATTTCATAATTTCAATTTCTAAGCCATGCCCAACGGCATGTCAAATTTCAATTTCAATTTCTAGACCATGCACAATCGGCATGTCGAATTTCATAATTTCAATTTCTAAACCATGCCCAACGGCATGTCAAATGTCAATCACAATTTCTAGACCATGCCCAACGGCATGTCAAATTTTAATTTCAATCTCTAGACCATGCCCAACGGCATGTCACACTCCAATTTCTAATCCATGCCCAAACGGCATGTCAATTTTATAATTTCAATTTCTAAACCATGCCCAATCGGCATGTCAAATTTCAATTTCTAATCCATGCCAAATGGCATGTCAATTTCATAATTTCAATTTCTAAACCATGCCAAATCGGCATGTCAAATTTCAATTTCTAATCCATGCCCAAACTGCATGTCAATTTCATAATTTCAATTTCTAAACCATGCCCAACGGCATGTTAACTTTCAATTTCAATTTCTAGACCATGCCCAATCGGCATGTCGAATTTCATAACTTTCGTTTCTAAACCATGCCCAACGGCATGTCAAATTTCAATTTCAATTTCTAGACCATGCCCAACGGCATGTCAAATTTTAATTTCAATTTCTAGACCATGCACAACGGCATGTCACACTCCAATTTCTAATCCATGCCCAAACGGCATGTCAATTTTATAATTTCAATTTCTAAACCATGCCCAATCGGCATGTCAAATTTCAATTTCTAATCCATGCCAAATGGCATGTCAATTTCATAATTTCAATTTCTAAACCATGCCAAATCGGCATGTCAAATTTCAATTTCTAATCCATGCCCAAACGGCATGTCAATTTCATAATTTCAATTTCTAAACCATGCCCAACGGCATGTCAACTTTCCATTTCTATTTCAATTTCTAGACCAAGCCCAACGGCAAGTCAAATTTCAATTTGAATTTCTAGACCATGCCCAACGGCATGCCACATTCCAATTTCTAAACCATGCCCAATCGGCATGTCAAATTTCAATTTCAAATCCATGCCCAAACTGCATGTCAATTTCATAATTTCAATTTCTAAACCATGCACAAGGGCATGTCAACTTTCAATTTCAATTTCAATTTATAGACCATGCCCAACGGCATGTCAAATTTCAATTTCAACTTCTAGACCACGCCCAACGGCATGTCACACTCCAATATCTAACCCATGCCCAAACGGCGTGTCAATTTCATAATTTCAATTTCTAAACCATGCCCAATCGGCATGTCAAATTTGAATTTCAAATCCATGCCCAAACTGCATGTCAATTTCATAATTTCAATTTCTAAACCATGCCCAAGGGCATGTCAACTTTCAATTTCAATTTCAATTTCTAGACCATGCCCAACGGCATGTCAAATTTCAATTTCTACTTCTAGACCATGCCCAACGGCATGTCACACTCCAATATCTAATCCATGCCCAAACGGCATGTCAATTTCATAATTTCAATTTCTAAGCCATGCCCAACGGCATTTCAACTTTCAATTTCAATTTCTAGACCATGCACAATCGGCATGTCGAATTTCATAATTTCAATTTCTAAACCATGCCCAACGGCATGTCAAATTTCAATTTCAAGTTCTAGACCATGCCCAACGGCATGTCAAATTTTAATTTCAATTTCTAGGCCATGCCCAACGGCATGTCACACTCCAATATCTAATCCATGCCCAAACGGCATGTCAATTTCATAATTTCAATTTCTAAGCCATGCCCAACGGCATGTCAACTTTCAATTTCAATTTTAGACCATGCCCAATCGGCATGTCGAATTTCATAACTTCAATTTCTAAACCATGCCCAACGGCATGTCAAATTTCAATTTAAATTTCTAGACAAAGCCCAACGGCATGTCAAATTTCAATTTCAATTTCTAGACCATGCCCAACGGCATGTCACATTCCAATTTCTAAACCATGCCCAAACGGCATGTCAATTGTATAATTTCAATTTCTAAACCATGCCCAATCGGCATGTCAAATTTCAATTTCTAATCCATGCCCAAACTGCATGTCAATTTCATAATTTCAATTTCTAAACCATGCCCAACGGCATGTCAACTTTCAATTTCAATTTCTAGACCATGCCCAATCGGCATGTCGAATTTCATAACTTTAATTTCTAAACCATGCCCAACGGCATGTCAAATTTCAATTTCAATTTCTAGACCATGCCCAACGGCATGTCAAATTTTAATTTCAAATTCTAGACCATGCCCAACGGCATGTCACACTCCAATTTCTAATCCATGCCCAAACGGCATGTCAATTTTATAATTTCAATTTCTAAACCATGCCCAATCGGCATGTCAAATTTCAATTTCTAATCCATGCCCAAACGGCATGTCAATTTCATAATTTCAATTTCTAAACCATGCCCAACGGCATGTCAACTTTCCATTTCTATTTCAATTTCTAGACCAAGCCCAACGGCAAGTCAAATTTCAATTTGAATTTCTAGACCATGCCCAACGGCATGCCACATTCCAATTTCTAAACCATGCCCAATCGGCATGTCAAATTTCAATTTCAAATCCATGCCCAAACTGCATGTCAATTTCATAATTTCAATTTCTAAACCATGCACAAGGGCATGTCAACTTTCAATTTCAATTTCAATTTCTAGACCATGCCCAACGGCATGTCAAATTTCAATTTCAACTTCTAGACCATGCCCAACGGCATGTCACACTCCAATATCTAATCCATGCCCAAACGGCATGTCAATTTCATAATTTCAATTTCTAAACCATGCCCAATCGGCATGTCAAATTTGAATTTCAAATCCATGCCCAAACTGCATGTCAATTTCATAATTTCAATTTCTAAACCATGCCCAAGGGCATGTCAACTTTCAATTTCAATTTCAATTTCTAGACCATGCCCAACGGCATGTCAAATTTCAATTTCAACTTCTAGACCATGCCCAACGGCATGCCACACTCCAATATCTAATCCATGCCCAAACGGCATGTCAATTTCAAAATTTCAATTTCTAAGCCATGCCCAACGGCATGTCAACTTTCAATTTCAATTTCTAGACCATGCACAATCGGCATGTCGAATTTCATAATTTCAATTTCTAAACGATGCCCAACGGCATGTCAAATTTAAATTTCAATTTCTAGACCATGCCCAACGGCATGTCAAATTTTAATTTCAATTTCTAGACCATGCCCAACGGCATGTCACACTCCAATATCTAATCCATGCCCAAACGGCATGTCAATTTCATAATTTCAATTTCTAAGCCATGCCCAACGGCATGTCAAATTTCAATTTCAATTTCTAGACCATGCACAATCGGCATGTCGAATTTCATAATTTCAATTTCTAAACCATGCCCAACGGCATGTCAAATGTCAATCACAATTTCTAGACCATGCCCAACGGCATGTCAAATTTTAATTTCAATTTCTAGACCATGCCCAACGGCATGTCACACTCCAATTTCTAATCCATGCCCAAACGGCATGTCAATTTTATAATTTCAATTTCTAAACCATGCCCAATCGGCATGTCAAATTTCAATTTCTAATCCATGCCCAAACGGCATGTCAATTTCATAATTTCAATTTCTAAACCATGCCCAACGGCATGTCAACTTTCAATTTCAATTTCAATTTCTAGACCATGCCCAACGGCATGTCAAATTTCAATTTCAACTTCTAGACCATGCCCAACGGCATGTCACACTCCAATTTCTAATCCATGCCCAAACGGCATGTCAATTTCATAATTTTAATTTCTAAGCCATGCCCAACGGCATGTCAACTTTCAATTTCAATTTTAGACCATGCCCAATCGGCATGTCGAATTTCATAACTTCAATTTCTAAACCATGCCCAACAGCATGTCAAATTTCAATTTCAATTTCTAGACCAAGCCCAACGGCATGTCAAATTTCAATTTCAATTTCTAGATCATGCCCACCGGCATGTCACATTCCAATTTCTAAACCATGCCCAAACGGCATGTCAATTGTATAATTTCAATTTCTAAACCTTGCCCAATCGGCATGTCAAATTTCAATTTCTAATCCATGCCCAAACTGCATGTCAATTTCAAAATTTCAATTTCTAAACCATGCCCAACGGCATGTCAACTTTCAATTTCAATTTCTAGACCATGCCCAATCGGCATGTCGAATTTCATAACTTTAATTTCTAAACCATGCCCAACGGCATGTCAAATTTCAATTCCAATTTCTAAACCATGCCCAAACGGCATGTCAATTGTATAATTTCAATTTCTAAACCATGCCCAATCGGCATGTCAAATTTCAATTTCTAATCCATGCCAAACGGCATGTCAATTTCATAATTTCAATTTCTAAACCATGCCCAACGGCATGTCAACTTACCATTTCTATTTCAATTTCTAGACCAAGCCCAACGGCATTTCAAATTTCAATTTCAATTTCTAGACCATGCCCAACGGCATGTCATATTCCAATTTCTAAACCATGCCCAAACGGCATGTCAATTTTATAATTTCAATTTCTAAACCATGCCCAATCGGCATGTCAAATTTCAATTTCTAATCCATGCCCAAACGGCATGTCAATTTCATAATTTCAATTTCTAAACCATGCCCAACGGCATGTCAACTTTCCATTTCTATTTCAATTTCTAGACCAAGCCCAACGGCAAGTCAAATTTCAATTTGAATTTCTAGACCATGCCCAACGGCATGCCACATTCCAATTTCTAAACCATGCCCAATCGGCATGTCAAATTTCAATTTCAAATCCATGCCCAAACTGCATGTCAATTTCATAATTTCAATTTCTAAACCATGCACAAGGGCATGTCAACTTTCAATTTCAATTTCAATTTCTAGACCATGCCCAACGGCATGTCAAATTTCAATTTCAACTTCTAGACCACGCCCAACGGCATGTCACACTCCAATATCTAATCCATGCCCAAACGGCGTGTCAATTTCATAATTTCAATTTCTAAACCATGCCCAATCGGCATGTCAAATTTGAATTTCAAATCCATGCCCAAACTGCATGTCAATTTCATAATTTCAATTTCTAAACCATGCCCAAGGGCATGTCAACTTTCAATTTCAATTTCAATTTCTAGACCATGCCCAACGGCATGTCAAATTTCAATTTCTACTTCTAGACCATGCCCAACGGCATGTCACACTCCAATATCTAATCCATGCCCAAACGGCATGTCAATTTCATAATTTCAATTTCTAAGCCATGCCCAACGGCATTTCAACTTTCAATTTCAATTTCTAGACCATGCACAATCGGCATGTCGAATTTCATAATTTCAATTTCTAAACCATGCCCAACGGCATGTCAAATTTCAATTTCAAGTTCTAGACCATGCCCAACGGCATGTCAAATTTTAATTTCAATTTCTAGGCCATGCCCAACGGCATGTCACACTCCAATATCTAATCCATGCCCAAACGGCATGTCAATTTCATAATTTCAATTTCTAAGCCATGCCCAACGGCATGTCAACTTTCAATTTCAATTTTAGACCATGCCCAATCGGCATGTCGAATTTCATAACTTCAATTTCTAAACCATGCCCAACGGCATGTCAAATTTCAATTTAAATTTCTAGACAAAGCCCAACGGCATGTCAAATTTCAATTTCAATTTCTAGACCATGCCCAACGGCATGTCACATTCCAATTTCTAAACCATGCCCAAACGGCATGTCAATTGTATAATTTCAATTTCTAAACCATGCCCAATCGGCATGTCAAATTTCAATTTCTAATCCATGCCCAAACTGCATGTCAATTTCATAATTTCAATTTCTAAACCATGCCCAACGGCATGTCAACTTTCAATTTCAATTTCTAGACCATGCCCAATCGGCATGTCGAATTTCATAACTTTAATTTCTAAACCATGCCCAACGGCATGTCAAATTTCAATTTCAATTTCTAGACCATGCCCAACGGCATGTCAAATTTTAATTTCAAATTCTAGACCATGCCCAACGGCATGTCACACTCCAATTTCTAATCCATGCCCAAACGGCATGTCAATTTTATAATTTCAATTTCTAAACCATGCCCAATCGGCATGTCAAATTTCAATTTCTAATCCATGCCCAAACGGCATGTCAATTTCATAATTTCAATTTCTAAACCATGCCCAACGGCATGTCAACTTTCCATTTCTATTTCAATTTCTAGACCAAGCCCAACGGCAAGTCAAATTTCAATTTGAATTTCTAGACCATGCCCAACGGCATGCCACATTCCAATTTCTAAACCATGCCCAATCGGCATGTCAAATTTCAATTTCAAATCCATGCCCAAACTGCATGTCAATTTCATAATTTCAATTTCTAAACCATGCACAAGGGCATGTCAACTTTCAATTTCAATTTCAATTTCTAGACCATGCCCAACGGCATGTCAAATTTCAATTTCAACTTCTAGACCATGCCCAACGGCATGTCACACTCCAATATCTAATCCATGCCCAAACGGCATGTCAATTTCATAATTTCAATTTCTAAACCATGCCCAATCGGCATGTCAAATTTGAATTTCAAATCCATGCCCAAACTGCATGTCAATTTCATAATTTCAATTTCTAAACCATGCCCAAGGGCATGTCAACTTTCAATTTCAATTTCAATTTCTAGACCATGCCCAACGGCATGTCAAATTTCAATTTCAACTTCTAGACCATGCCCAACGGCATGCCACACTCCAATATCTAATCCATGCCCAAACGGCATGTCAATTTCAAAATTTCAATTTCTAAGCCATGCCCAACGGCATGTCAACTTTCAATTTCAATTTCTAGACCATGCACAATCGGCATGTCGAATTTCATAATTTCAATTTCTAAACGATGCCCAACGGCATGTCAAATTTAAATTTCAATTTCTAGACCATGCCCAACGGCATGTCAAATTTTAATTTCAATTTCTAGACCATGCCCAACGGCATGTCACACTCCAATATCTAATCCATGCCCAAACGGCATGTCAATTTCATAATTTCAATTTCTAAGCCATGCCCAACGGCATGTCAAATTTCAATTTCAATTTCTAGACCATGCACAATCGGCATGTCGAATTTCATAATTTCAATTTCTAAACCATGCCCAACGGCATGTCAAATGTCAATCACAATTTCTAGACCATGCCCAACGGCATGTCAAATTTTAATTTCAATTTCTAGACCATGCCCAACGGCATGTCACACTCCAATTTCTAATCCATGCCCAAACGGCATGTCAATTTTATAATTTCAATTTCTAAACCATGCCCAATCGGCATGTCAAATTTCAATTTCTAATCCATGCCCAAACGGCATGTCAATTTCATAATTTCAATTTCTAAACCATGCCCAACGGCATGTCAACTTTCAATTTCAATTTCAATTTCTAGACCATGCCCAACGGCATGTCAAATTTCAATTTCAACTTCTAGACCATGCCCAACGGCATGTCACACTCCAATTTCTAATCCATGCCCAAACGGCATGTCAATTTCATAATTTTAATTTCTAAGCCATGCCCAACGGCATGTCAACTTTCAATTTCAATTTTAGACCATGCCCAATCGGCATGTCGAATTTCATAACTTCAATTTCTAAACCATGCCCAACAGCATGTCAAATTTCAATTTCAATTTCTAGACCAAGCCCAACGGCATGTCAAATTTCAATTTCAATTTCTAGATCATGCCCACCGGCATGTCACATTCCAATTTCTAAACCATGCCCAAACGGCATGTCAATTGTATAATTTCAATTTCTAAACCTTGCCCAATCGGCATGTCAAATTTCAATTTCTAATCCATGCCCAAACTGCATGTCAATTTCAAAATTTCAATTTCTAAACCATGCCCAACGGCATGTCAACTTTCAATTTCAATTTCTAGACCATGCCCAATCGGCATGTCGAATTTCATAACTTTAATTTCTAAACCATGCCCAACGGCATGTCAAATTTCAATTCCAATTTCTAAACCATGCCCAAACGGCATGTCAATTGTATAATTTCAATTTCTAAACCATGCCCAATCGGCATGTCAAATTTCAATTTCTAATCCATGCCAAACGGCATGTCAATTTCATAATTTCAATTTCTAAACCATGCCCAACGGCATGTCAACTTACCATTTCTATTTCAATTTCTAGACCAAGCCCAACGGCATTTCAAATTTCAATTTCAATTTCTAGACCATGCCCAACGGCATGTCATATTCCAATTTCTAAACCATGCCCAAACGGCATGTCAATTTTATAATTTCAATTTCTAAACCATGCCCAATCGGCATTCAAATTTCAATTTCTAATCCATGCCCAAACGGCATGTCAATTTTATAATTTCAATTTCTAAACCATGCCCAATCGGCATGTCAAATTTCAATTTCTAATCCATGCCCAAACGGCATGTCAATTTCATAATTTCAATTTCGAAACCATGCCCAACGGCATGTCAACTTTCCATTTCTATTTCAATTTCTAGACCAAGCCCAACGGCAAGTCAAATTTCAATTTCAATTTCTAGGCCATGCCCAACGGCATGCCACATTCCAATTTCTAAACCATGCCGAAACGGCATGTCAATTTTATAATTTCAATTTCTAAACCATGCCCAAACGGCATGTCAAATTTCAATTTCAAATCCATGCCCAAACTGCATGTCAATTTCATAATTTCAATTTCTAAACCATGCCCAAGGGCATGTCAACTTTCAATTTCAATTTCAATTTCTAGACCATGCCCAACGGCATGTCAAATTTCAATTTCAACTTCTAGACCATGCCCAACGGCATGTCACACTCCAATATCTAATCCATGCCCAAACGGCATGTCAATTTCATAATTTCAATTTCTAAGCCTTGCCCAACGGCATGTCAACTTTCAATTTCAATTTCTAGACCATGCCCAATCGGCATGTCGAATTTCATAACTTCAATTTCTAAACCATGCCCAACGGCATGTCAAATTTCAAATCCAATTTCTAGACCATGCCCAACGGCATGTCAAATTTTAATTTCAATTTCTAGACCATACCCAACGGCATGTCACACTCCAATTTCTAATCCATGCCCAAACGGCATGTCAATTTTATAATTTCAATTTCTAAACCATGCCCAATCGGCATATCAAATTTCAATTTCTAATCCATGCACAAACGGCATGTCAATTTCATAATTTCAATTTCTAAACCATGCCCAACGGCAAGTCAACTTTCAATTTCAATTTCAATTTCTAGACCAAGCCCAACGGCATGTCAAATTTCAATTTCAATTTCTAGACCATGCCCAACGGCATGTCACATTCCAATTTCTAAACCATGCCCAAACGGCATGTTAATTTTATAATTTCAATTTCTAAACCATGCCAAATCGGCATGTCAAATTTCAATTTCTAATCCATGCCCAAACTGCATGTCAATTTCATAATTTCAATTTCTAAACCATGCCCAACGGCATGTCAACTTTCAATTTCAATTTCAATTTCTAGACCATGCCCAACGGCATGTCAAATTTCAATTTCAACTTCTAGACCATGCCCAACGGCATGTCACACTCCATTTTCTAATCCATGCCCAAACGGCATGTCAATTTCATAATTTCAATTTCTAAGCCATGCCCAACGGCATGTCAACTTTCAATTTCAATTTCTAGACCATGCCCAATCGGCATGTCGAATTTCATAACTTCAATTTCTAAACCATGCCCAACGGCATGTCAAATTTCAATTTCAATTTCTAGACCATGCCCAATCGGCATGTAAAATTTCATAACTTCAATTTCTAAACCATGCCCAACGGCCTGTCACATTCCAATTTCTAATCCATGCCCAAACGGCATGTCAATTTCATAATTTCAATTTCTAAGCCATGCCCAACGGCATGTCAACTTTCAATTTCAATTTCTAGACCATGCCCAACCGGCATGTCGAATTTCATAACTTCAATTTCTAAACCATCCCCAACGGCATGTCAAATTTCATAACTTCAATTTCTAAACCATGCCCAACGGCATGTCAAATTTCAATTTCAATTTCTAGACCTTGACCAATCGGCATGTCAAATTTCATAACTTCAATTTCTAAACGATGCCCAACCGCATGTCAAATTTCAATTTCTAATCCATGCCCAAACGGCATGTCAAATTTCATAACTTCAATTTCAAGACCATGCCCAACGGCATGACAAATTTCAATTTCAATTTCTACACCATGCCCAACGGCATGTCAAATTCCAATTTCTAATCCATGCCCAAACGGCATGTCAAGTTCATAATTTCAATTTCTAAACCATGCCCAATCGGCATGTGAAATTTCATAACTTCAATTTCTAAACCATGCCCAACGGCATGTCAAATTTCAATTTCAATTTCTAGACCATGCCCAATCGGCATGTCGAATTTCATAACTTCAATTTCTAAACCATGCCCAACGGCATGTCAAATTTCAATTTCAATTTCTAGACCATGCCCAATCGGCATGTAAAATTTCATAACTTCAATTTCTAAACCATGCCCAACGGCCTGTCACATTCCAATTTCTAATCCATGCCCAAATGGCATGTCAATTTCATAATTTCAATTTCTAAGCCATGCCCAACGGCATGTCAACTTTCAATTTCAATTTCTAGACCATGCCCAACCGGCATGTCGAATTTCATAACTTCAATTTCTAAACCATCCCCAACGGCATGTCAAATTTCATAACTTCAATTTCTAAACCATGCCCAACGGCATGTCAAATTTCAATTTCAATTTCTAGACCTTGACCAATCGGCATGTCAAATTTCATAACTTCAATTTCTAAACGATGCCCAACGGCATGTCAAATTTCAATTTCTAATCCATGCCCAAACGGCATGTCAAATTTCATAACTTCAATTTCAAGACCATGCCCAACGGCATGACAAATTTCAATTTCAATTTCTACACCATGCCCAACGGCATGTCAAATTCCAATTTCTAATCCATGCCCAAACGGCATGTCAATTTCATAATTTCAATTTCTAAACCATGCCCAACGGCCTGTCAAATTTCAATTTCAATTTTTAGACCATGACCAATCGGCATGTAAAATTTCATAACTTCAATTTCTAAACCATGCCCAACGGCATGTCACATTCCAATTTCTAATCCATGCCCAAACGGCATGTCAATTTCATAATTTCAATTTCTAAGCCATGCCCAACGGCATGTCAACTTTCAATTTCAATTTCTAGACCATGCCCAACCGGCATGTCGAATTTCATAACTTCAATTTCTAAACCATCCCCAACGGCATGTCAAATTTCATAACTTCAATTTCTAAACCATGCCCAACGGCATGTCAAATTTCAATTTCAATTTCTAGACCTTGACCAATCGGCATGTCAAATTTCATAACTTCAATTTCTAAACGATGCCCAACGGCATGTCAAATTTCAATTTCTAATCCATGCCCAAACGGCATGTCAATTTCATAATTTCAATTTCTAAGCCATGCCCAACGGCATGACAAATTTCAATTTCAATTTCTACACCATGCCCAACGGCATGTCAAATTCCAATTTCTAATCCATGCCCAAACGGCATGTCAATTTCATAATTTCAATTTCTAAACCATGCCCAACGGCATGTCAAATTTCAATTTCAATTTTTAGACCATGACCAATCGGCATGTAAAATTTCATAACTTCAATTTCTAAACCATGCCCAACGGCATGTCACATTCCAATTTCTAATCCATGCCCAAACGGCATGTCAATTTCATAATTTCAATTTCTAAACCATGCCCAACGGCATGTCAACTTACCATTTCTATTTCAATTTCTAGACCAAGCCCAACGGCATTTCAAATTTCAATTTCAATTTCTAGACCATGCCCAACGGCATGTCATATTCCAATTTCTAAACCATGCCCAAACGGCATCTCAATTTTATAATTTCAATTTCTAAACCATGCCCAATCGGCATTCAAATTTCAATTTCTAATCCATGCCCAAACGGCATGTCAATTTTATAATTTCAATTTCTAAACCATGCCCAATCGGCATGTCAAATTTCAATTTCTAATCCATGCCCAAACGGCATGTCAATTTCATAATTTCAATTTCGAAACCATGCCCAACGGCATGTCAACTTTCCATTTCTATTTCAATTTCTAGACCAAGCCCAACGGCAAGGCAAATTTCAATTTCAATTTCTAGGCCATGCCCAACGGCATGCCACATTCCAATTTCTAAACCATGCCGAAACGGCATGTCAATTTTATAATTTCAATTTCTAAACCATGCCCAATCGGCATGTCAAATTTCAATTTCAAATCCATGCCCAAACTGCATGTCAATTTCATAATTTCAATTTCTAAACCATGCCCAAGGGCATGTCAACTTTCAATTTCAATTTCAATTTCTAGACCATGCCCAACGGCATGTCAAATTTCAATTTCAACTTCTAGACCATGCCCAACGGCATGTCACACTCCAATATCTAATCCATGCCCAAACGGCATGTCAATTTCATAATTTCAATTTCTAAGCCATGCCCAACGGCATGTCAACTTTCAATTTCAATTTCTAGACCATGCCCAATCGGCATGTCGAATTTCATAACTTCAATTTCTAAACCATGCCCAACGGCATGTCAAATTTCAAATCCAATTTCTAGACCATGCCCAACGGCATATCAAATTTTAATTTCAATTTCTAGACCATACCCAACGGCATGTCACACTCCAATTTCTAATCCATGCCCAAACGGCATGTCAATTTTATAATTTCAATTTCTAAACCATGCCCAATCGGCATATCAAATTTCAATTTCTAATCCATGCACAAACGGCATGTCAATTTCATAATTTCAATTTCTAAACCATGCCCAACGGCATGTCAACTTTCAATTTCAATTTCAATTTCTAGACCATGCCCAACGGCATGTCAAATTTCAATTTCAATTTCTAGACCATGCCCAACGGCATGTCACACTCCAATTTCTAATCCATGCCCAAACGGCATGTCAATTTCATAATTTCAATTTCTAAGCCATGCCCAACGGCATGTCAACTTTCAATTTCAATTTCTAGACCATGCCCAATCGGCATGTCGAATTTCATAACTTCAATTTCTAAACCATGCCCAACGGCATGTCAAATTTCAATTTCAATTTCTAGACCATGCCCAATCGGCATGTAAAATTTCATAACTTCAATTTCTAAACCATGCCCAACGGCCTGTCACATTCCAATTTCTAATCCATGCCCAAACGGCATGTCAATTTCATAATTTCAATTTCTAAGCCATGCCCAACGGCATGTCAACTTTCAATTTCAATTTCTAGACCATGCCCAACCGGCATGTCGAATTTCATAACTTCAATTTCTAAACCATCCCCAACGGCATGTCAAATTTCATAACTTCAATTTCTAAACCATGCCCAACGGCATGTCAAATTTCAATTTCAATTTCTAGACCTTGACCAATCGGCATGTCAAATTTCATAACTTCAATTTCTAAACGATGCCCAACCGCATGTCAAATTTCAATTTCTAATCCATGCCCAAACGGCATGTCAAATTTCATAACTTCAATTTCAAGACCATGCCCAACGGCATGACAAATTTCAATTTCAATTTCTACACCATGCCCAACGGCATGTCAAATTCCAATTTCTAATCCATGCCCAAACGGCATGTCAAGTTCATAATTTCAATTTCTAAACCATGCCCAATCGGCATGTCAAATTTCATAACTTCAATTTCTAAACCATGCCCAACGGCATGTCAAATTTCAATTTCAATTTCTAGACCTTGACCAATCGGCATGTCAAATTTCATAACTTCAATTTCTAAACGATGCCCAACGGCATGTCAAATTTCAATTTCTAATCCATGCCCAAACGGCATGTCAAATTTCATAACTTCAATTTCAAGACCATGCCCAACGGCATGACAAATTTCAATTTCAATTTCTACACCATGCCCAACGGCATGTCAAATTCCAATTTCTAATCCATGCCCAAACGGCATGTCAATTTCATAATTTCAATTTCTAAACCATGCCCAACGGCCTGTCAAATTTCAATTTCAATTTTTAGACCATGACCAATCGGCATGTAAAATTTCATAACTTCAATTTCTAAACCATGCCCAACGGCATGTCACATTCCAATTTCTAATCCATGCCCAAACGGCATGTCAATTTCATAATTTCAATTTCTAAGCCATGCCCAACGGCATGTCAACTTTCAATTTCAATTTCTAGACCATGCCCAACCGGCATGTCGAATTTCATAACTTCAATTTCTAAACCATCCCCAACGGCATGTCAAATTTCATAACTTCAATTTCTAAACCATGCCCAACGGCATGTCAAATTTCAATTTCAATTTCTAGACCTTGACCAATCGGCATGTCAAATTTCATAACTTCAATTTCTAAACGATGCCCAACGGCATGTCAAATTTCAATTTCTAATCCATGCCCAAACGGCATGTCAATTTCATAATTTCAATTTCTAAGCCATGCCCAACGGCATGACAAATTTCAATTTCAATTTCTACACCATGCCCAACGGCATGTCAAATTCCAATTTCTAATCCATGCCCAAACGGCATGTCAATTTCATAATTTCAATTTCTAAACCATGCCCAACGGCATGTCAAATTTCAATTTCAATTTTTAGACCATGACCAATCGGCATGTAAAATTTCATAACTTCAATTTCTAAACCATGCCCAACGGCATGTCACATTCCAATTTCTAATCCATGCCCAAACGGCATGTCAATTTCATAATTTCAATTTCTAAACCATGCCCAACGGCATGTCAACTTACCATTTCTATTTCAATTTCTAGACCAAGCCCAACGGCATTTCAAATTTCAATTTCAATTTCTAGACCATGCCCAACGGCATGTCATATTCCAATTTCTAAACCATGCCCAAACGGCATCTCAATTTTATAATTTCAATTTCTAAACCATGCCCAATCGGCATTCAAATTTCAATTTCTAATCCATGCCCAAACGGCATGTCAATTTTATAATTTCAATTTCTAAACCATGCCCAATCGGCATGTCAAATTTCAATTTCTAATCCATGCCCAAACGGCATGTCAATTTCATAATTTCAATTTCGAAACCATGCCCAACGGCATGTCAACTTTCCATTTCTATTTCAATTTCTAGACCAAGCCCAACGGCAAGGCAAATTTCAATTTCAATTTCTAGGCCATGCCCAACGGCATGCCACATTCCAATTTCTAAACCATGCCGAAACGGCATGTCAATTTTATAATTTCAATTTCTAAACCATGCCCAATCGGCATGTCAAATTTCAATTTCAAATCCATGCCCAAACTGCATGTCAATTTCATAATTTCAATTTCTAAACCATGCCCAAGGGCATGTCAACTTTCAATTTCAATTTCAATTTCTAGACCATGCCCAACGGCATGTCAAATTTCAATTTCAACTTCTAGACCATGCCCAACGGCATGTCACACTCCAATATCTAATCCATGCCCAAACGGCATGTCAATTTCATAATTTCAATTTCTAAGCCATGCCCAACGGCATGTCAACTTTCAATTTCAATTTCTAGACCATGCCCAATCGGCATGTCGAATTTCATAACTTCAATTTCTAAACCATGCCCAACGGCATGTCAAATTTCAAATCCAATTTCTAGACCATGCCCAACGGCATATCAAATTTTAATTTCAATTTCTAGACCATACCCAACGGCATGTCACACTCCAATTTCTAATCCATGCCCAAACGGCATGTCAATTTTATAATTTCAATTTCTAAACCATGCCCAATCGGCATATCAAATTTCAATTTCTAATCCATGCACAAACGGCATGTCAATTTCATAATTTCAATTTCTAAACCATGCCCAACGGCATGTCAACTTTCAATTTCAATTTCAATTTCTAGACCAAGCCCAACGGCATGTCAAATTTCAATTTCAATTTCTAGACCATGCCCAACGGCATGTCACATTCCAATTTCTAAACCATGCCCAAACGGCATGTTAATTTTATAATTTCAATTTCTAAACCATGCCAAATCGGCATGTCAAATTTCAATTTCTAATCCATGCCCAAACTGCATGTCAATTTCATAATTTCAATTTCTAAACCATGCCCAACGGCATGTCAACTTTCAATTTCAATTTCAATTTCTAGACCATGCCCAACGGCATGTCAAATTTCAATTTCAACTTCTAGACCATGCCCAACGGCATGTCACACTCCAATTTCTAATCCATGCCCAAACGGCATGTCAATTTCATAATTTCAATTTCTAAGCCATGCCCAACGGCATGTCAACTTTCAATTTCAATTTCTAGACCATGCCCAATCGGCATGTCGAATTTCATAACTTCAATTTCTAAACCATGCCCAACGGCATGTCAAATTTCAATTTCAATTTCTAGACCATGCCCAATCGGCATGTAAAATTTCATAACTTCAATTTCTAAACCATGCCCAACGGCCTGTCACATTCCAATTTCTAATCCATGCCCAAACGGCATGTCAATTTCATAATTTCAATTTCTAAGCCATGCCCAACGGCATGTCAACTTTCAATTTCAATTTCTAGACCATGCCCAACCGGCATGTCGAATTTCATAACTTCAATTTCTAAACCATCCCCAACGGCATGTCAAATTTCATAACTTCAATTTCTAAACCATGCCCAACGGCATGTCAAATTTCAATTTCAATTTCTAGACCTTGACCAATCGGCATGTCAAATTTCATAACTTCAATTTCTAAACGATGCCCAACCGCATGTCAAATTTCAATTTCTAATCCATGCCCAAACGGCATGTCAAATTTCATAACTTCAATTTCAAGACCATGCCCAACGGCATGACAAATTTCAATTTCAATTTCTACACCATGCCCAACGGCATGTCAAATTCCAATTTCTAATCCATGCCCAAACGACATGTCAAGTTCATAATTTCAATTTCTAAACCATGCCCAATCGGCATGTCAAATTTCATAACTTCAATTTCTAAACCATGCCCAACGGCATGTCAAATTTCAATTTCAATTTCTAGACCTTGACCAATCGGCATGTCAAATTTCATAACTTCAATTTCTAAACGATGCCCAACGGCATGTCAAATTTCAATTTCTAATCCATGCCCAAACGGCATGTCAAATTTCATAACTTCAATTTCAAGACCATGCCCAACGGCATGACAAATTTCAATTTCAATTTCTACACCATGCCCAACGGCATGTCAAATTCCAATTTCTAATCCATGCCCAAACGGCATGTCAATTTCATAATTTCAATTTCTAAACCATGCCCAACGGCCTGTCAAATTTCAATTTCAATTTTTAGACCATGACCAATCGGCATGTAAAATTTCATAACTTCAATTTCTAAACCATGCCCAACGGCATGTCACATTCCAATTTCTAATCCATGCCCAAACGGCATGTCAATTTCATAATTTCAATTTCTAAGCCATGCCCAACGGCATGTCAACTTTCAATTTCAATTTCTAGACCATGCCCAACCGGCATGTCGAATTTCATAACTTCAATTTCTAAACCATCCCCAACGGCATGTCAAATTTCATAACTTCAATTTCTAAACCATGCCCAACGGCATGTCAAATTTCAATTTCAATTTCTAGACCTTGACCAATCGGCATGTCAAATTTCATAACTTCAATTTCTAAACGATGCCCAACGGCATGTCAAATTTCAATTTCTAATCCATGCCCAAACGGCATGTCAATTTCATAATTTCAATTTCTAAGCCATGCCCAACGGCATGACAAATTTCAATTTCAATTTCTACACCATGCCCAACGGCATGTCAAATTCCAATTTCTAATCCATGCCCAAACGGCATGTCAATTTCATAATTTCAATTTCTAAACCATGCCCAACGGCATGTCAAATTTCAATTTCAATTTTTAGACCATGACCAATCGGCATGTAAAATTTCATAACTTCAATTTCTAAACCATGCCCAACGGCATGTCACATTCCAATTTCTAATCCATGCCCAAACGGCATGTCAATTTCATAATTTCAATTTCTAAACCATGCCCAACGGCATGTCAACTTACCATTTCTATTTCAATTTCTAGACCAAGCCCAACGGCATTTCAAATTTCAATTTCAATTTCTAGACCATGCCCAACGGCATGTCATATTCCAATTTCTAAACCATGCCCAAACGGCATCTCAATTTTATAATTTCAATTTCTAAACCATGCCCAATCGGCATTCAAATTTCAATTTCTAATCCATGCCCAAACGGCATGTCAATTTTATAATTTCAATTTCTAAACCATGCCCAATCGGCATGTCAAATTTCAATTTCTAATCCATGCCCAAACGGCATGTCAATTTCATAATTTCAATTTCGAAACCATGCCCAACGGCATGTCAACTTTCCATTTCTATTTCAATTTCTAGACCAAGCCCAACGGCAAGTCAAATTTCAATTTCAATTTCTAGGCCATGCCCAACGGCATGCCACATTCCAATTTCTAAACCATGCCGAAACGGCATGTCAATTTTATAATTTCAATTTCTAAACCATGCCCAATCGGCATGTCAAATTTCAATTTCAAATCCATGCCCAAACTGCATGTCAATTTCATAATTTCAATTTCTAAACCATGCCCAAGGGCATGTCAACTTTCAATTTCAATTTCAATTTCTAGACCATGCCCAACGGCATGTCAAATTTCAATTTCAACTTCTAGACCATGCCCAACGGCATGTCACACTCCAATATCTAATCCATGCCCAAACGGCATGTCAATTTCATAATTTCAATTTCTAAGCCATGCCCAACGGCATGTCAACTTTCAATTTCAATTTCTAGACCATGCCCAATCGGCATGTCGAATTTCATAACTTCAATTTCTAAACCATGCCCAACGGCATGTCAAATTTCAAATCCAATTTCTAGACCATGCCCAACGGCATATCAAATTTTAATTTCAATTTCTAGACCATACCCAACGGCATGTCACACTCCAATTTCTAATCCATGCCCAAACGGCATGTCAATTTTATAATTTCAATTTCTAAACCATGCCCAATCGGCATATCAAATTTCAATTTCTAATCCATGCACAAACGGCATGTCAATTTCATAATTTCAATTTCTAAACCATGCCCAACGGCATGTCAACTTTCAATTTCAATTTCAATTTCTAGACCAAGCCCAACGGCATGTCAAATTTCAATTTCAATTTCTAGACCATGCCCAACGGCATGTCACATTCCAATTTCTAAACCATGCCCAAACGGCATGTTAATTTTATAATTTCAATTTCTAAACCATGCCAAATCGGCATGTCAAATTTCAATTTCTAATCCATGCCCAAACTGCATGTCAATTTCATAATTTCAATTTCTAAACCATGCCCAACGGCATG
Source organism: Viola odorata (assembly GCA_963691705.1). Lineage (NCBI taxonomy): Eukaryota > Viridiplantae > Streptophyta > Magnoliopsida > Malpighiales > Violaceae > Viola > Viola odorata. Next base: position 18,337,288 of record OY829541.1, read on the forward strand.
TCAACTTTCAATTTCAATTTCAATTTCTAGACCATGCCCAACGGCATGTCAAATTTCAATTTCAACTTCTAGACCATGCCCAACGGCATGTCACACTCCAATTTCTAATCCATGCCCAAACGGCATGTCAATTTCATAATTTCAATTTCTAAGCCATGCCCAACGGCATGTCAACTTTCAATTTCAATTTCTAGACCATGCCCAATCGGCATGTCGAATTTCATAACTTCAATTTCTAAACCATGCCCAACGGCATGTCAAATTTCAATTTCAATTTCTAGACCATGCCCAATCGGCATGTAAAATTTCATAACTTCAATTTCTAAACCATGCCCAACGGCATGTCACATTCCAATTTCTAATCCATGCCCAAACGGCATGTCAATTTCATAATTTCAATTTCTAAGCCATGCCCAACGGCATGTCAACTTTCAATTTCAATTTCTAGACCATGCCCAACCGGCATGTCGAATTTCATAACTTCAATTTCTAAACCATCCCCAACGGCATGTCAAATTTCATAACTTCAATTTCTAAACCATGCCCAACGGCATGTCAAATTTCAATTTCAATTTCTAGACCTTGACCAATCGGCATGTCAAATTTCATAACTTCAATTTCTAAACGATGCCCAACCGCATGTCAAATTTCAATTTCTAATCCATGCCCAAACGGCATGTCAAATTTCATAACTTCAATTTCAAGACCATGCCCAACGGCATGACAAATTTCAATTTCAATTTCTACACCATGCCCAACGGCATGTCAAATTCCAATTTCTAATCCATGCCCAAACGGCATGTCAAGTTCATAATTTCAATTTCTAAACCATGCCCAATCGGCATGTCAAATTTCATAACTTCAATTTCTAAACCATGCCCAACGGCATGTCAAATTTCAATTTCAATTTCTACACCATGCCCAACGGCATGTCAAATTCCAATTTCTAATCCATGCCCAAACGGCATGTCAATTTTATAATTTCAATTTCTAAACCATGCCCAATCGGCATGTCAAATTTCAATTTCAAATCCATGCCCAAACTGCATGTCAATTTCATAATTTCAATTTCTAAACCATGCCCAAGGGCATGTCAACTTTCAATTTCAATTTCAATTTCTAGACCATGCCCAACGGCATGTCAAATTTCAATTTCAACTTCTAGACCATGCCCAACGGCATGTCACACTCCAATATCTAATCCATGCCCAAACGGCATGTCAATTTCATAATTTCAATTTCTAAGCCATGCCCAACGGCATGTCAACTTTCAATTTCAATTTCTAGACCATGCCCAATCGGCATGTCGAATTTCATAACTTCAATTTCTAAACCATGCCCAACGGCATGTCAAATTTCATAATTTCAATTTCTAAACCATGCCCAACGGCATGTCAACTTTCAATTTCAATTTCAATTTCTAGACCAAGCCCAACGGCATGTCAACTTTCAATTTCAACTTCTAGACCATGCCCAACGGCATGTCAAATTTCAATTTCAACTTCTAGACCATGCCCAACGGCATGTCACACTCCAATATCTAATCCATGCCCAAACGGCATGTCAATTTCATAATTTCAATTTCTAAACCATGCCCAACGGCATGTCAACTTTCAATTTCAATTTCAATTTCTAGACCAAGCCCAACGGCATGTCAAATTTCAATTTCAATTTCTAGACCATGCCCAACGGCATGTCACATTCCAATTTCTAAACCATGCCCAAACGGCATGTTAATTTTATAATTTCAATTTCTAAACCATGCCAAATCGGCATGTCAAATTTCAATTTCTAATCCATGCCCAAACTGCATGTCAATTTCATAATTTCAATTTCTAAACCATGCCCAACGGCATGTCAACTTTCAATTTCAATTTCAATTTCTAGACCATGCCCAACGGCATGTCAAATTTCAATTTCAACTTCTAGACCATGCCCAACGGCATGTCACACTCCAATTTCTAATCCATGCCCAAACGGCATGTCAATTTCATAATTTCAATTTCTAAGCCATGCCCAACGGCATGTCAACTTTCAATTTCAATTTCTAGACCATGCCCAATCGGCATGTCGAATTTCATAACTTCAATTTCTAAACCATGCCCAACGGCATGTCAAATTTCAATTTCAATTTCTAGACCATGCCCAATCGGCATGTAAAATTTCATAACTTCAATTTCTAAACCATGCCCAACGGCATGTCACATTCCCATTTCTAATCCATGCCCAAACGGCATGTCAATTTCATAATTTCAATTTCTAAGCCATGCCCAACGGCATGTCAACTTTCAATTTCAATTTCTAGACCATGCCCAACCGGCATGTCGAATTTCATAACTTCAATTTCTAAACCATCCCCAACGGCATGTCAAATTTCATAACTTCAATTTCTAAACCATGCCCAACGGCATGTCAAATTTCAATTTCAATTTCTAGACCTTGACCAATCGGCATGTCAAATTTCATAACTTCAATTTCTAAACGATGCCCAACCGCATGTCAAATTTCAATTTCTAATCCATGCCCAAACGGCATGTCAAATTTCATAACTTCAATTTCAAGACCATGCCCAACGGCATGACAAATTTCAATTTCAATTTCTACACCATGCCCAACGGCATGTCAAATTCCAATTTCTAATCCATGCCCAAACGGCATGTCAAGTTCATAATTTCAATTTCTAAACCATGCCCAATCGGCATGTCAAATTTCATAACTTCAATTTCTAAACCATGCCCAACGGCATGTCAAATTTCAATTTCAATTTCTAGACCTTGACCAATCGGCATGTCAAATTTCATAACTTCAATTTCTAAACGATGCCCAACGGCATGTCAAATTTCAATTTCTAATCCATGCCCAAACGGCATGTCAAATTTCATAACTTCAATTTCAAGACCATGCCCAACGGCATGACAAATTTCAATTTCAATTTCTACACCATGCCCAACGGCATGTCAAATTCCAATTTCTAATCCATGCCCAAACGGCATGTCAATTTCATAATTTCAATTTCTAAACCATGCCCAACGGCCTGTCAAATTTCAATTTCAATTTTTAGACCATGACCAATCGGCATGTAAAATTTCATAACTTCAATTTCTAAACCATGCCCAACGGCATGTCACATTCCAATTTCTAATCCATGCCCAAACGGCATGTCAATTTCATAATTTCAATTTCTAAGCCATGCCCAACGGCATGTCAACTTTCAATTTCAATTTCTAGACCATGCCCAACCGGCATGTCGAATTTCATAACTTCAATTTCTAAACCATCCCCAACGGCATGTCAAATTTCATAACTTCAATTTCTAAACCATGCCCAACGGCATGTCAAATTTCAATTTCAATTTCTAGACCTTGACCAATCGGCATGTCAAATTTCATAACTTCAATTTCTAAACGATGCCCAACGGCATGTCAAATTTCAATTTCTAATCCATGCCCAAACGGCATGTCAATTTCATAATTTCACTTTCTAAGCCATGCCCAACGGCATGACAAATTTCAATTTCAATTTCTACACCATGCCCAACGGCATGTCAAATTCCAATTTCTAATCCATGCCCAAACGGCATGTCAATTTCATAATTTCAATTTCTAAACCATGCCCAACGGCATGTCAAATTTCAATTTCAATTTTTAGACCATTACCAATCGGCATGTAAAATTTCATAACTTCAATTTCTAAACCATGCCCAACGGCATGTCACATTCCAATTTCTAATCCATGCCCAAACGGCATGTCAATTTCATAATTTCAATTTCTAAGCCATGCCCAACGGCATGTCAACTTTCAATTTCAATTTCTAGACCATGCCCAACACGCATGTCGAATTTCATAACTTCAATTTCTAAACCATCCCCAACGGCATGTCAAATTTCATAACTTCAATTTCTAAACCATGCCCAACGGCATGTCAAATTTCAATTTCAATTTCTAGACCTTGACCAATCGGCATGTAAAATTTCATAACTTCAATTTCTAAACGATGCCCAACGGCATGTCAAATTTCAATTTCTAATCCATGCCCAAACGGCATGTCAAATTTCATAACTTCAATTTCAAGACAATGCCCAACGGCATGACAAATTTCAATTTCAATTTCTACACCATGCCCAACGGCATGTCAAATTCCAATTTCTAATCCATGCCCAAACGGCATGTCAAGTTCATAATTTCAATTTCTAAACCATGCCCAATCGGCATGTCAAATTTCAATTTCTAATCCATGCCCAAACGGCATGTCAATTTCATAATTTCAATTTCTAAACCATGCCCAATGACATGTCAACTTTCAATTTCAATTTCTAGACCATGCCCAACCGGCATGTCGAATTTCATAACTTCAATTTCTAAACCATGCCCAACGGCATGTCAAATTTCAATTTCAATTTCTAGACCATGACCAATCGGCATGTCAAATTTCATAACTTCAATTTCTAAACCATGCCCAACGGCATGTCAAATTTCAATTTCAATTTCTAGACCATGCCCAACGGCATGTCACATTCCAATTTCTAATCCATGCCCAAACGGCATGTCAATTTCATAATTTCATATTCTAAACCATGCCCAATCGGCATGTCAAATTTCAATTTCTAATCCATGCCCAAACGGCATGTCAATTTCATAATTTCAATTTCTAAACCATGCCCAACGGCATGTCAACTTTCAATTTCAATTTCTAGACCATGACCAATCGGCATGTCAAATTTCATAACTTCAATTTCTAAACCATGTCCAACGGCATGTCAAATTTCAATTTCAATTTTTAGACCATGACCAATCGGCATGTAAAATTTCATAACTTCAATTTCTAAACCATGCCCAACGGCATGTCAAATTTAAATTTAAATTTCTAGACCATGCCCAACGGCATGTCACATTCCAATTTCTAATCCATGCCCAAACGGCATGTCAGTTTCATAATTTCAATTTCTAAGCCATGCCCAACGACATGTCAACTTTCAATTTCAATTTCTAGACCATGCCCGACGGCATGTCAACTTTCAATTTCAATTTCTAGACCATGCCCAACGGCATGTCACATTCCAATTTCTAATCCATGCCCAAACGGCATGTCAATTTCATAATTTCAATTTCTAAACCATGCCTAATCGGCATGTCAAATTTCAATTTCTAATCCATGCCCAAACGGCATGTCAATTTCATAATTTCAATTTCTAAACCATGCCCTACGGCATGTCAACTTTCAATTTCAATTTCTAGACCATGCCCAATCGGTATGTCGAATTTCATAACTTGAATTTCTAAACCATGCCCAATCGGCATGTCAAATTTCATAACTTCAATTTCTAAACCATGCCCAACGGCATGTCAAATTTCAATTTCAATTTCTATACCATGCCCAGCGGCATGTCAAATTTCAATTTCTAATCCATGCCCAAACGGCATGTCAATTTCATAATTTCAACTTCTAAACCATGCCCAACGGCATGTCAACTTTCAATTTCAATTTCTAGACCATGACCAATCGGCATGTCAAATTTCATAACTTCAATTTCTAAACCATGCCCAACGGCATGTCAAATTTCAATTTCAATTTTTAGACCATGACCAATCGGCATGTAAAATTTCATAACTTCAATTTCTGAACCATGCCCAACGGCATGTCAAATTTCAATTTCAATTTCTAGACCATGCCCAACGGCATGTCACATTCCAATTTCTAATCCATGCCCAAACGGCATGTCAATTTCATAATTTCAATTTCTAAACCATGCCCAACGGCATGTCACATTTCATTTTCAATTTCTAGACCATGCCCAACGGCATGTCAAATTTCAATTTCAATTTTTAGACCATGCCCAACGGCATGTCAAATTTCAATTTCAATTTCTAGACCATGCCCAACGGCATGTCACATTCCAATTTCTAATCCATGCCCAAACGGCATGTCAATTTCATAATTTCAATTTCTAAGCCATGCCCGACGGCATGTCAACTTTCAATTTCAATTTCTAGACCATGCCCAACGGCATGTCAAATTTCATTTTCAATTTCTAGACCATGCCCAACGGCATGTCAAATTCCAATTTCAATTTTTAGACCATGCCCAACGGCATGTCAAATTCCAATTTCAATTTCTAGACCATGCCCAACAGCATGTCAAATTTCAATTTCAATTTTTAGACCATGCCCAACGGCATGTCAAATTTCAATTTCAATTTCTAGACCATGCCCAACGGCATGTCACATTCCAATTTCTAATCCATGCCCAAATGGCATGTCAATTTCATAATTTCAATTTCTAAACCATGCCCAATCGGCATGTCAAATTTCAATTTCTAATCCATGCCCAAACGGCATGTCAATTTCATAATTTCAATTTCTAAACCATGCCCAACGGCATGTCAACTTTCCATTTCTAGTTCAATTTCTAGACCAAGCCCAACGGCATGTCAAATTTCAATTTCAATTTCTAGACCATGCCCAACGGCATGTCACATTCCAATTTCTAAACCATGCCCAAACGGCATGTCAATTTTATAATTTCAATTTCTAAACCATGCCCAATCGGCATGTCAAATTTCAATTTCTAATCCATGCCCAACTGCATGTCAAATTCATAATTTCAATTTCTAAATCATGCCCAAGGGCATGTCAACTTTCAATTTCTAGACCATGCCCAATCGGCATGTCAAATTTCAATTTCTAATCCATGCCCAAACGGCATGTCAATTTCATAATTTCAATTTCTAAACCATGCCCAACGGCATGTCAACTTTCCATTTCTAGTTCAATTTCTAGACCAAGCCCAACGGCATGTCAAATTTCAATTTCAATTTCTAGACCATGCCCAACGGCATGTCACATTCCAATTTCTAATCCATGCCCAAACGGCATGTCAATTTCATAATTTCAATTTCTAAGCCATGCCCAACGGCATGTCAACTTTCAATTTCAATTTCTAGACCATGCCCGACGGCATATCAACTTTCAATTTCAATTTCTAGACCATGCCCAATCGGCATGTAAAATTTCATAACTTCAATTTCTAAACCATACCCAACAGCATGTCAAATTTCAATTTCAATTTCTAGACCATGCCCAACGGCATGTCAAATTTCAATTTCAATTTCTAGACCATGCCCAACGGCATGTCACATTCCAATTTCTAATCCATGCCCAAACGGCATGTCAATTTCATAATTTCAATTTCTAAACCATGCCTAATCGGCATGTCAAATTTCAATTTCTAATCCATGCCCAAACGGCATGTCAATTTCATAATTTCAATTTCTAAACCATGCCCTACGGCATGTCAACTTTCAATTTCAATTTCTAGACCATGCCCAATCGGTATGTCGAATTTCATAACATGAATTTCTAAACCATGCCCAATCGGCATGTCAAATTTCATAACTTCAATTTCTAAACCATGCCCAACGGCATGTCAAATTTCAATTTCAATTTCTATACCATGCCCAGCGGCATGTCAAATTTCAATTTCTAATCCATGCCCAAACGGCATGTCAATTTCATAATTTCAATTTCTAAACCATGCCCAACGGCATGTCAACTTTCAATTTCAATTTCTAAACCATGACCAATCGGCATGTCAAATTTCATAACTTCAATTTCTGAACCATGCCCAACGGCATGTCAAATTTCAATTTCAATTTCTAGACCATGCCCAACGGCATGTCACATTCCAATTTCTAATCCATGCCCAAACGGCATGTCAATTTCATAATTTCAATTTCTAAACCATGCCTAATCGGCATGTCAAATTTCAATTTCTAATCCATGCCCAAACGGCATGTCAATTTCATAATTTCAATTTCTAAACCATGCCCTACGGCATGTCAACTTTCAATTTCAAAACCAAGACCATGCCCAATCGGTATGTCGAATTTCATAACTTGAATTTCTAAACCATGCCCAATCGGCATGTCAAATTTCATAACTTCAATTTCTAAACCATGCCCAACGGCATGTCAAATTTCAATTTCAATTTCTATACCATGCCCAGCGGCATGTCAAATTTCAATTTCTAATCCATGCCCAAACGGCATGTCAATTTCATAATTTCAACTTCTAAACCATGCCCAACGGCATGTCAACTTTCAATTTCAATTTCTAGACCATGACCAATCGGCATGTCAAATTTCATAACTTCAATTTCTAAACCATGCCCAACGGCATGTCAAATTTCAATTTCAATTTTTAGACCATGACCAATCGGCATGTAAAATTTCATAACTTCAATTTCTGAACCATGCCCAACGGCATGTCAAATTTCAATTTCAATTTCTAGACCATGCCCAACGGCATGTCACATTCCAATTTCTAATCCATGCCCAAACGGCATGTCAATTTCATAATTTCAATTTCTAAACCATGCCCAACGGCATGTCACATTTCATTTTCAATTTCTAGACCATGCCCAACGGCATGTCAAATTTCAATTTCAATTTTTAGACCATGCCCAACGGCATGTCAAATTTCAATTTCAATTTCTAGACCATGCCCAACGGCATGTCACATTCCAATTTCTAATCCATGCCCAAACGGCATGTCAATTTCATAATTTCAATTTCTAAGCCATGCCCGACGGCATGTCAACTTTCAATTTCAATTTCTAGACCATGCCCAACGGCATGTCAAATTTCATTTTCAATTTCTAGACCATGCCCAACGGCATGTCAAATTTCAATTTCAATTTCTAGACCATGCCCAACAGCATGTCAAATTTCAATTTCAATTTTTAGACCATGCCCAACGGCATGTCAAATTTCAATTTCAATTTCTAGACCATGCCCAACGGCATGTCACATTCCAATTTCTAATCCATGCCCAAATGGCATGTCAATTTCATAATTTCAATTTCTAAACCATGCCCAATCGGCATGTCAAATTTCAATTTCTAATCCATGCCCAAACGGCATGTCAATTTCATAATTTCAATTTCTAAACCATGCCCAACGGCATGTCAACTTTCCATTTCTAGTTCAATTTCTAGACCAAGCCCAACGGCATGTCAAATTTCAGTTTCAATTTCTAGACCATGCCCAACGGCATGTCACATTCCAATTTCTAAACCATGCCCAAACGGCATGTCAATTTTATAATTTCAATTTCTAAACCATGCCCAATCGGCATGTCAAATTTCAATTTCTAATCCATGCCCAACTGCATGTCAAATTCATAATTTCAATTTCTAAATCATGCCCAAGGGCATGTCAACTTTCAATTTCTAGACCATGCCCAATCGGCATGTCAAATTTCAATTTCTAATCCATGCCCAAACGGCATGTCAATTTCATAATTTCAATTTCTAAACTATGCCCAACGGCATGTCAACTTTCCATTTCTAGTTCAATTTCTAGACCAAGCCCAACGGCATGTCAAATTTCAATTTCAATTTCTAGACCATGCCCAACGGCATGTCACATTCCAATTTCTAATCCATGCCCAAACGGCATGTCAATTTCATAATTTCAATTTCTAAGCCATGCCCAACGGCATGTCAACTTTCAATTTCAATTTCTAGACCATGCCCGACGGCATGTCAACTTTCAATTTCAATTTCTAGACCATGCCCAATCGGCATGTAAAATTTCATAACTTCAATTTCTAAACCATACCCAACAGCATGTCAAATTTCAATTTCAATTTCTAGACCATGCCCAACGGCATGTCAAATTTCAATTTCAATTTCTAGACCATGCCCAACGGCATGTCACATTCCAATTTCTAATCCATGCCCAAACGGCATGTCAATTTCATAATTTCAATTTCTAAACCATGCCTAATCGGCATGTCAAATTTCAATTTCTAATCCATGCCCAAACGGCATGTCAATTTCATAATTTCAATTTCTAAACCATGCCCTACGGCATGTCAACTTTCAATTTCAATTTCTAGACCATGCCCAATCGGTATGTCGAATTTCATAACTTGAATTTCTAAACCATGCCCAATCGGCATGTCAAATTTCATAACTTCAATTTCTAAACCATGCCCAACGGCATGTCAAATTTCAATTTCAATTTCTATACCATGCCCAGCGGCATGTCAAATTTCAATTTCTAATCCATGCCCAAACGGCATGTCAATTTCATAATTTCAATTTCTAAACCATGCCCAACGGCATGTCAACTTTCAATTTCAATTTCTAGACCATGACCAATCGGCATGTCAAATTTCATAACTTCAATTTCTAAACCATGCCCAACGGCATGTCAAATTTCAATTTCAATTTTTACACCATGACCAATCGGCATGTAAAATTTCATAACTTCAATTTCTAAACCATGCCCAACGGCATGTCAAATTTCAATTTCAATTTCTAGACCATGCCCAACGGCATGTCACATTCCAATTTCTAATCCATGCCCAAACGGCATGTCAATTTCATAATTTCAATTTCTAAACCATGCCCAACGGCATGTCACATTCCAATATCTAATCCATGCCCAAACGGCATGTCAATTTCATAATTTCAATTTCTAAACCATGCCCAACGGCATGTCAAATTTCAATTTCAATTTTTAGACCATGACCAATCGGCATGTAAAATTTCATAACTTCAATTTCTAAACCATGCCCAACGGCATGTCACATTCCAATTTCTAATCCATGCCCAAACGGCATGTCAATTTCATAATTTCAATTTCTAAGCCATGCCCAACGGCATGTCAACTTTCAATTTCAATTTCTAGACCATGCCCAACCGGCATGTCGAATTTCATAACTTCAATTTCTAAACCATCCCCAACGGCATGTCAAATTTCATAACTTCAATTTCTAAACCATGCCCAACGGCATGTCAAATTTCAATTTCAGTTTCTAGACCTTGACCAATCGGCATGTCAAATTTCATAACTTCAATTTCTAAACGATGCCCAACGGCATGTCAAATTTCAATTTCTAATCCATGCCCAAACGGCATGTCAAATTTCATAACTTCAATTTCAAGACCATGCCCAACGGCATGACAAATTTCAATTTCAATTTCTACACCATGCCCAACGGCATGTCAAATTCCAATTTCTAATCCATGCCCAAACGGCATGTCAAGTTCATAATTTCAATTTCTAAACCATGCCCAATCGGCATGTCAAATTTCAATTTCTAATCCATGCCCAAACGGCATGTCAATTTCATAATTTCAATTTCTAAACCATGCCCAACGACATGTCAACTTTCAATTTCAATTTCTAGACCATGCCCAACCGGCATGTCGAATTTCATAACTTCAATTTCTAAACCATGCCCAACGGCATGTCAAATTTCAATTTCAATTTCTAAACCATCCCCAACGGCATGTGAAATTTCAATTTCAATTTCTAGACCATGACCAATCGGCATGTCAAATTTCATAACTTCAATTTCTAAACCATGCCCAACGGCATGTCAAATTTCAATTTCAATTTCTAGACCATGCCCAACGGCATGTCACATTCCAATTTCTAATCCATGCCCAAACGGCATGTCAATTTCATAATTTCAATTTCTAAACCATGCCCAACGGCATGTCACATTCCAATATCTAATCCATGCCCAAACGACATGTCAATTTCATCATTTCAATTTCTAAACCATGCCCAACGGCATGTCAAATTTCAATTTCAATTTTTAGACCATGACCAATCGGCATGTAAAATTTCATAACTTCAATTTCTAAACCATGCCCAACGGCATGTCACATTCCAATTTCTAATCCATGCCCAAACGGCATGTCAATTTCATAATTTCAATTTCTAAGCCATGCCCAACGGCATGTCAACTTTCAATTTCAATTTCTAGACCATGCCCAACCGGTATGTCGAATTTCATAACTTCAATTTCTAAACCATCCCCAACGGCATGTCAAATTTCATAACTTCAATTTCTAAACCATGCCCAACGGCATGTCAAATTTCAATTTCAATTTCTAGACCTTGACCAATCGGCATGTCAAATTTCATAACTTCAATTTCTAAACGATGCCCAACGGCATGTCAAATTTCAATTTCTAATCCATGCCCAAACGGCATGTCAAATTTCATAACTTCAAATTCAAGACCATGCCCAACGGCATGACAAATTTCAATTTCAATTTCTACACCATGCCCAACGGCATGTCAAATTCCAATTTCTAATCCATGCCCAAACGGCATGTCAAGTTCATAATTTCAATTTCTAAACCATGCCCAATCGGCATGTCAAATTTCAATTTCTAATCCATGCCCAAACGGCATGTCAATTTCATAATTTCAATTTCAAAACCATGCCCAACGACATGTCAACTTTCAATTTCAATTTCTAGACCATGACCAATCGGCATGTCAAATTTCAATTTCTAATCCATGCCCAAACGGCATGTCAATTTCATAATTTCAATTTCTAAACCATGCCCAACGGCATGTCAACTTTCAATTTCAATTTCTAGACCATGACCAATCGGCATGTCAAATTTCATAACTTCAATTTCTAAACCATGCCCAACGGCATGTCAAATTTAAATTTCAATTTCTAGACCATGCCCAACGGCATGTCACATTCCAATTTCTAATCCATGCCCAAACGGCATGTCAGTTTCATAATTTCAATTTCTAAGCCATGCCCAACGACATGTCAACTTTCAATTTCAATTTCTAGACCATGCCCGACGGCATGTCAACTTTCAATTTCAATTTCTAGACCATGCCCAACGGCATGTCACATTCCAATTTCTAATCCATGCCCAAACGGCATGTCAATTTCATAATTTCAATTTCTAAACCATGCCTAATCGGCATGTCAAATTTCAATTTCTAATCCATGCCCAAACGGCATGTCAATTTCATAATTTCAATTTCTAAATCATGCCCTACGGCATGTCAACTTTCAATTTCAATTTCTTGACCATGCCCGACGGCATGTCAACTTTCAATTTCAATTTCTAGACCATGCCCAACGGCATGTCACATTCCAATTTCTAATCCATGCCCAAACGGCATGTCAATTTCATAATTTCAATTTCTAAACCATGCCTAATCGGCATGTCAAATTTCAATTTCTAATCCATGCCCAAACGGCATGTCAATTTCATAATTTCAATTTCTAAACCATGCCCTACGGCATGTCAACTTTCAATTTCAATTTCTAGACCATGCCCGACGGCATGTCAACTTTCAATTTCAATTTCTAGACCATGCCTAATCGGCATGTAAAATTTTATAACTTCAATTTCTAAACCATACCCAACAGCATGTCAAATTTCAATTTCAATTTCTAGACCATGACCAAGGGCATGTCAAATTTCAATTTCAATTTCTAGACCATGCCCAACGGCATGTCACATTGCAATTTCTAATCCATGCCCAAACGGCATGTCAATTTCATAATTTCAATTTCTAAACCATGCCTAATCGGCATGTCAAATTTCAATTTCTAATCCATGCCCAAACGGCATGTCAAATTTCAATTTCTAATCCATGCCCAAACGGCATGTCAATTTCATAATTTCAATTTCTAAACCATGCCCTACGGCATGTCAACTTTCAATTTCAATTTCTAGACCATGCCCAATCGATATGTCGAATTTCATAACTTGAATTTCTAAACCATGCCCAATCGGCATGTCAAATTTCATAACTTCAATTTCTAAACCATGCCCAACGGCATGTCAAATTTCAATTTCAATTTCTATACCATGCCCAGCGGCATGTCAAATTTCAATTTCTAATCCATGCCCAAACGGCATGTCAATTTCATAATTTCAATTTCTAAACCATGCCCAACGGCATGTCAACTTTCAATTTCAATTTCTAGACCATGACCAATCGGCATGTCAAATTTCATAACTTCAATTTCTAAACCATGCCCAACGGCATGTCAAATTTCAATTTCAATTTTTAGACCATGACCAATCGGCATGTAAAATTTCATAACTTCAATTTCTAAACCATGCCCAACGGCATGTCAAATTTCAATTTCAATTTCTAGACCATGCCCAACGGCATGTCACATTCCAATTTCTAATCCATGCCCAAACGGCATGTCAATTTCATAATTTCAATTTCTAAACCATGCCCAACGGCATGTCACATTCCAATATCTAATCCATGCCCAAACGGCATGTCAATTTCATAATTTCAATTTCTAAACCATGCCCAACGGCATGTCAAATTTCATTTTCAATTTCTAGACCATGCCCAACGGCATGTCAAATTTCAATTTCAATTTCTAGACCATGCCCAACAGCATGTCAAATTTCAATTTCAATTTTTAGACCATGCCCAACGGCATGTCAAATTTCAATTTCAATTTCTAGACCATGCCCAACGGCATGTCACATTCCAATTTCTAATCCATGCCCAAACGGCATGTCAATTTCATAATTTCAATTTCTAAGCCATGCCCAACGGCATGTCAACTTTCAATTTCAATTTCTAGACCATGCCCGACGGCATGTCAACTTTCAATTTCAATTTCTAGACCATGCCCAACGGCATGTCACATTCCAATTTCTAATCCATGCCCAAACGACATGTCAATTTCATAATTTCAATTTCTAAGCCATGCCCAACGGCATGTCAACTTTCAATTTCAAAACCTAGACCATGCCCGACGGCATGTCAACTTTCAATTTCAATTTCTAGACCATGCCCAACGGCATGTCACATTCCAATTTCTAATCCATGCCCAAACGGCATGTCAATTTCATAATTTCAATCTCTAAGCCATGCCCAACGGCATGTCAACTTTCAATTTCAATTTCTAGACCATGCCCGACGGCATGTCAACTTTCAATTTCAATTTCTAGACCATGCCTAGTCGGCATGTAAAATTTCATAACTTCAATTTCTAAACCATACCCAACGGCATGTCAAATTTCAATTTCAATTTCTAGACCATGCCCAACGGCATGTCAAATTTCAATTTCAATTTCTAGACCATGCCCAACGGCATGTCACATTCCAATTTCTAATCCATGCCCAAACGGCATGTCAATTTCATAATTTCAATTTCTAAACCATGCCTAATCGGCATGTCAAATTTCAATTTCTAATCCATTCCCAAACGGCATGTCAATTTCATAATTTCAATTTCTAAACCATGCCCTACGGCATGTCAACTTTCAATTTCAATTTCTAGACCATGCCCAATCGGCATGTCGAATTTCATAACTTGAATTTCTAAACCATTCCCAATCGGCATGTCAAATTTGATAACTTCAATTTCTAAACCATGCCCAACGGCATGTCAAATTTCAATTTCAATTTCTATACCATGCCCAGCGGCATGTCAAATTTCAATTTCTAATCCATGCCCAAACGGCACGTCAATTTCATAATTTCAATTTCTAAACCATGCCCAACGGCATGTCAACTTTCAATTTCAATTTCTAGACCATGACCAATCAGCATGTAAAATTTCATAACTTCAATTTCTAAACCATGCCCAATCGGCATGTCAAATTTCATAACTTCAATTTCTAAACCATGCCCAACGGCATGTCAAATTTCAATTTCAATTTCTATACCATGCCCAGCGGCATGTCAAATTTCAATTTCTAATCCATGCCCAAACGGCACGTCAATTTCATAATTTCAATTTCTAAACCATGCCCAACGGCATGTCAACTTTCAATTTCAATTTCTAGACCATGACCAATCAGCATGTAAAATTTCATAACTTCAATTTCTAAACCATGCCCAACGGCATGTCAAATTTCAATTTCAATTTCTAGACCATGCCCAACGGCATGTCACATTCCAATTTCTAATCCATGCCCAAACGGCATGTCAATTTCATAATTTCAATTTCTAAACCATGCCCAACGGCATGTCACATTCCAATATGTAATCCATGCCCAAACGGCATGTCAATTTCATAATTTGAATTTCTAAACCATGCCCAACGGCATGTCAAATTTCATTTTCAATTTCTAGACCATGCCCAACGGCATGTCAAATTTCAATTTCAATTTCTAGACCATGCCCAACGGCATGTCAAATTTCAATTTCAATTTTTAGACCATGCCCAACGGCATGTCAAATTTCAATTTCAATTTCTAGACCATGCCCAACGGCATGTCACATTCCAATTTCTAATCCATGCCCAAACGGCATGTCAATTTCATAATTTCAATTTCTAAGCCATGCCCAACGGCATGTCAACTTTCAATTTCAATTTCTAGACCATGCCCGACGGCATGTCAACTTTCAATTTCAATTTCTAGACCATGCCGAACGACATGTCACATTCCAATTTCTAATCCATGCCCAAACGGCATGTCAATTTCATAATTTCAATTTCTAAACCATGCCCAACGGCATGTCACATTCCAATATCTAATCCATGCCCAAACGGCATGTCAATTTAATAATTTCAATTTCTAAGCCATGCCCAACGACATGTCAACTTTCAATTTCAATTTCTAGACCATGCCCGACGGCATGTCAACTTTCAATTTCAATTTCTAGACCATGCCCAACGGCATGTCACATTCCAATTTCTAATCCATGCCCAAACGACATGTCAATTTCATAATTTCAATTTCTAAGCCATGCCCAACGGCATGTCAACTTTCAATTTCAATTGCTAGACCATGCCCGACGGCATGTCAACTTTCAATTTCAATTTCTAGACCATGCCCAACGGCATGTCACATTCCAATTTCTAATCCATGCCCAAACGGCATGTCAATTTCATAATTTCAATTTCTAAGCCATGCCCAACGGCATGTCAACTTTCAATTTCAATTTCTAGACCATGCCCGACGGCATGTCAACTTTCAATTTCAATTTCTAGACCATGCCTAGTCGGCATGTAAAATTTCATAACTTCAATTTCTAAACCATACCCAACGGCATGTCAAATTTCAATTTCAATTTCTAGACCATGCCCAACGGCATGTCAAATTTCAATTTCAATTTCTAGACCATGCCCAACGGCATGTCACATTCCAATTTCTAATCCATGCCCAAACGGCATGTCAATTTCATAATTTCAATTTCTAAACCATGCCTAATCGGCATGTCAAATTTCAATTTCTAATCCATTCCCAAACGGCATGTCAATTTCATAATTTCAATTTCTAAACCATGCCCTACGGCATGTCAACTTTCAATTTCAATTTCTAGACCATGCCCAATCGGCATGTCGAATTTCATAACTTGAATTTCTAAACCATTCCCAATCGGCATGTCAAATTTGATAACTTCAATTTCTAAACCATGCCCAACGGCATGTCAAATTTCAATTTCAATTTCTATACCATGCCCAGCGGCATGTCAAATTTCAATTTCTAATCCATGCCCAAACGGCACGTCAATTTCATAATTTCAATTTCTAAACCATGCCCAACGGCATGTCAACTTTCAATTTCAATTTCTAGACCATGACCAATCAGCATGTAAAATTTCATAACTTCAATTTCTAAACCATGCCCAATCGGCATGTCAAATTTCATAACTTCAATTTCTAAACCATGCCCAACGGCATGTCAAATTTCAATTTCAATTTCTATACCATGCCCAGCGGCATGTCAAATTTCAATTTCTAATCCATGCCCAAACGGCACGTCAATTTCATAATTTCAATTTCTAAACCATGCCCAACGGCATGTCAACTTTCAATTTCAATTTCTAGACCATGACCAATCAGCATGTAAAATTTCATAACTTCAATTTCTAAACCATGCCCAACGGCGTGTCAAATTTCAATTTCAATTTCTAGACCATGCCCAACGGCATGTCACATTCCAATTTCTAATCCATGCCCAAACGGCATGTCAATTTCATAATTTCAATTTCTAAACCATGCCCAACGGCATGTCACATTCCAATATGTAATCCATGCCCAAACGGCATGTCAATTTCATAATTTGAATTTCTAAACCAAGCCCAACGGCATGTCAAATTTCATTTTCAATTTCTAGACCATGCCCAACGGCATGTCAAATTTCAATTTCAATTTCTAGACCATGCCCAACGGCATGTCAAATTTCAATTTCAATTTTTAGACCATGCCCAACGGCATGTCAAATTTCAATTTCAATTTCTAGACCATGCCCAACGGCATGTCACATTCCAATTTCTAATCCATGCCCAAACGGCATGTCAATTTCATAATTTCAATTTCTAAGCCATGCCCAACGGCATGTCAACTTTCAATTTCAATTTCTAGACCATGCCCGACGGCATGTCAACTTTCAATTTCAATTTCTAGACCATGCCGAACGACATGTCACATTCCAATTTCTAATCCATGCCCAAACGGCATGTCAATTTCATAATTTCAATTTCTAAACCATGCCCAACGGCATGTCACATTCCAATATCTAATCCATGCCCAAACGGCATGTCAATTTAATAATTTCAATTTCTAAGCCATGCCCAACGACATGTCAACTTTCAATTTCAATTTCTAGACCATGCCCGACGGCATGTCAACTTTCAATTTCAATTTCTAGACCATGCCCAACGGCATGTCACATTCCAATTTCTAATCCATGCCCAAACGGCATGTCAATTTCATAATTTCAATTTCTAAGCCATGCCCAACGGCATGTCAACTTTCAATTTCAATTTCTAGACCATGCCCGACGGCATGTCAACTTTCTATTTCAATTTCTAGACCATGCCCAGTCGGCATGTAAAATTTCATAACTTCAATTTCTAAACCATACCGAACGGCATGTCAAATTTCAATTTCAATTTCTAGACCATGCCCAACGGCATGTCAAATTTCAATTTCAATTTCTAGACCATGCCCAACGGCATGTCACATTCCAATTTCTAATCCATGCCCAAACGGCATGTCAATTTCATAATTTCAATTTCTAAACCATGCCTAATCGGCATGTCAAATTTCAATTTCTAATCCATGCCCAAACGGCATGTCAATTTCATAATTTCAATTTCTAAACCATGCCCTATGGCATGTCAACTTTCAATTTCAATTTCTAGACCATGCCCAATCGGCATGTCGAATTTCATAACTTGAATTTCTAAACCATGCCCAATCGGCATGTCAAATTTCATAACTTCAATTTCTAAACCATGCCCAACGGCATGTCAAATTTCAATTTCAATTTCTATACCATGCCCAGCGGCATGTCAAATTTCAATTTCTAATCCATGCCCAAACGGCACGTCAATTTCATAATTTCAATTTCTAAACCATGCCCAACGGCATGTCAACTTTCAATTTCAATTTCTAGACCATGACCAATCAGCATGTAAAATTTCATAACTTCAATTTCTAAACCATGCCCAACGGCGTGTCAAATTTCAATTTCAATTTCTAGACCATGCCCAACGGCATGTCACATTCCAATTTCTAATCCATGCCCAAACGGCATGTCAATTTCATAATTTCAATTTCTAAACCATGCCTAATCAGCATGTCAAATTTCAATTTCTAATCCATGCCCAAACGGCATGTCAATTTCATAATTTCAATTTCTAAACCATGCCCTATGGCATGTCAACTTTCAATTTCAATTTCTAGACCATGCCCAATCGGCATGTCGAATTTCATAACTTGAATTTCTAAACCATGCCCAATCGGCATGTCAAATTTCATAACTTCAATTTCTAAACCATGCCCAACGGCATGTCAAATTTCAATTTCAATTTCTATACCATGCCCAGCGGCATGTCAAATTTCAATTTCTAATCCATGCCCAAACGGCACGTCAATTTCATAATTTCAATTTCTAAACCATGCCCAACGGCATGTCAACTTTCAATTTCAATTTCTAGACCATGACCAATCAGCATGTAAAATTTCATAACTTCAATTTCTAAACCATGCCCAACGGCGTGTCAAATTTCAATTTCAATTTCTAGACCATGCCCAACGGCATGTCACATTCCAATTTCTAATCCATGCCCAAACGGCATGTCAATTTCATAATTTCAATTTCTAAACCATGCCTAATCGGCATGTCAAATTTCAATTTCTAATCCATGCCCAAACGGCATGTCAATTTCATAATTTCAATTTCTAAACCATGCCCTATGGCATGTCAACTTTCAATTTCAATTTCTAGACCATGCCCAATCGGCATGTCGAATTTCATAACTTGAATTTCTAAAGCATGCCCAATCGGCATGTCAAATTTCATAACTTCAATTTCTAAACCATGCCCAACGGCATGTCAAATTTCAATTTCAATTTCTATACCATGCCCAGCGGCATGTCAAATTTCAATTTCTAATCCATGCCCAAACGGCACGTCAATTTCATAATTTCAATTTCTAAACCATGCCCAACGGCATGTCAACTTTCAATTTCAATTTCTAGACCATGACCAATCAGCATGTAAAATTTCATAACTTCAATTTCTAAACCATGCCCAACGGCGTGTCAAATTTCAATTTCAATTTCTAGACCATGCCCAACGGCATGTCACATTCCAATTTCTAATCCATGCCCAAACGGCATGTCAATTTCATAATTTTAATTTCTAAACCATGCCCAACGGCATGTCACATTCCAATATCTAATCCATGCCCAAACGGCATGTCAATTTCATAATTTCATTTTCTAAACCATGCCCAACGGCATGTCAAATTTCATTTTCAATTTCTAGACCATGCCCAACGGCATGTCAAATTTCAATTTCAATTTCTAGACCATGCCCAACGGCATGTCAAATTTCAATTTCAATTTCTAGACCATGCCCAACGGCATGTCACATTCCAATTTCTAATCCATGCCCAAACGGCATGTCAATTTCATAATTTCAATTTCTAAGCCATGCCCAACGGCATGTCAACTTTCAATTTCAATTTCTAGACCATGCCCGACGGCATGTCAACTTTCTATTTCAATTTCTAGACCATGCCCAGTCGGCATGTAAAATTTCATAACTTCAATTTCTAAACCATACCGAACGGCATGTCAAATTTCAATTTCAATTTCTAGACCATGCCCGACGGCATGTCAACTTTCAATTTCAATTTCTAGACCATGCCCAACGGCATGTCACATTCCAATTTCTAATCCATGCCCAAACGGCATGTCAATTTCATAATTTCAATTTCTAAGCCATGCCCAACGGCATGTCAACTTTCAATTTCAATTTCTAGACCATGCCCGACGGCATGTCAACTTTCTATTTCAATTTCTAGACCATGCCCAGTCGGCATGTAAAATTTCATAACTTCAATTTCTAAACCATACCGAACGGCATGTCAAATTTCAATTTCAATTTCTAGACCATGCCCAACGGCATGTCAAATTTCAATTTCAATTTCTAGACCATGCCCAACGGCATGTCACATTCCAATTTCTAATCCATGCCCAAACGGCATGTCAATTTCATAATTTCAATTTCTAAACCATGCCTAATCGGCATGTCAAATTTCAATTTCTAATCCATGCCCAAACGGCATGTCAATTTCATAATTTCAATTTCTAAACCATGCCCTATGGCATGTCAACTTTCAATTTCAATTTCTAGACCATGCCCAATCGGCATGTCGAATTTCATAACTTGAATTTCTAAACCATGCCCAATCGGCATGTCAAATTTCATAACTTCAATTTCTAAACCATGCCCAACGGCATGTCAAATTTCAATTTCAATTTCTATACCATGCCCAGCGGCATGTCAAATTTCAATTTCTAATCCATGCCCAAACGGCACGTCAATTTCATAATTTCAATTTCTAAACCATGCCCAACGGCATGTCAACTTTCAATTTCAATTTCTAGACCATGACCAATCAGCATGTAAAATTTCATAACTTCAATTTCTAAACCATGCCCAACGGCGTGTCAAATTTCAATTTCAATTTCTAGACCATGCCCAACGGCATGTCACATTCCAATTTCTAATCCATGCCCAAACGGCATGTCAATTTCATAATTTCAATTTCTAAACCATGCCTAATCAGCATGTCAAATTTCAATTTCTAATCCATGCCCAAACGGCATGTCAATTTCATAATTTCAATTTCTAAACCATGCCCTATGGCATGTCAACTTTCAATTTCAATTTCTAGACCATGCCCAATCGGCATGTCGAATTTCATAACTTGAATTTCTAAACCATGCCCAATCGGCATGTCAAATTTCATAACTTCAATTTCTAAACCATGCCCAACGGCATGTCAAATTTCAATTTCAATTTCTATACCATGCCCAGCGGCATGTCAAATTTCAATTTCTAATCCATGCCCAAACGGCACGTCAATTTCATAATTTCAATTTCTAAACCATGCCCAACGGCATGTCAACTTTCAATTTCAATTTCTAGACCATGACCAATCAGCATGTAAAATTTCATAACTTCAATTTCTAAACCATGCCCAACGGCGTGTCAAATTTCAATTTCAATTTCTAGACCATGCCCAACGGCATGTCACATTCCAATTTCTAATCCATGCCCAAACGGCATGTCAATTTCATAATTTCAATTTCTAAACCATGCCTAATCGGCATGTCAAATTTCAATTTCTAATCCATGCCCAAACGGCATGTCAATTTCATAATTTCAATTTCTAAACCATGCCCTATGGCATGTCAACTTTCAATTTCAATTTCTAGACCATGCCCAATCGGCATGTCGAATTTCATAACTTGAATTTCTAAAGCATGCCCAATCGGCATGTCAAATTTCATAACTTCAATTTCTAAACCATGCCCAACGGCATGTCAAATTTCAATTTCAATTTCTATACCATGCCCAGCGGCATGTCAAATTTCAATTTCTAATCCATGCCCAAACGGCACGTCAATTTCATAATTTCAATTTCTAAACCATGCCCAACGGCATGTCAACTTTCAATTTCAATTTCTAGACCATGACCAATCAGCATGTAAAATTTCATAACTTCAATTTCTAAACCATGCCCAACGGCGTGTCAAATTTCAATTTCAATTTCTAGACCATGCCCAACGGCATGTCACATTCCAATTTCTAATCCATGCCCAAACGGCATGTCAATTTCATAATTTCAATTTCTAAACCATGCCTAATCAGCATGTCAAATTTCAATTTCTAATCCATGCCCAAACGGCATGTCAATTTCATAATTTCAATTTCTAAACCATGCCCTATGGCATGTCAACTTTCAATTTCAATTTCTAGACCATGCCCAATCGGCATGTCGAATTTCATAACTTGAATTTCTAAACCATGCCCAATCGGCATGTCAAATTTCATAACTTCAATTTCTAAACCATGCCCAACGGCATGTCAAATTTCAATTTCAATTTCTATACCATGCCCAGCGGCATGTCAAATTTCAATTTCTAATCCATGCCCAAACGGCACGTCAATTTCATAATTTCAATTTCTAAACCATGCCCAACGGCATGTCAACTTTCAATTTCAATTTCTAGACCATGACCAATCAGCATGTAAAATTTCATAACTTCAATTTCTAAACCATGCCCAACGGCGTGTCAAATTTCAATTTCAATTTCTAGACCATGCCCAACGGCATGTCACATTCCAATTTCTAATCCATGCCCAAACGGCATGTCAATTTCATAATTTCAATTTCTAAACCATGCCTAATCGGCATGTCAAATTTCAATTTCTAATCCATGCCCAAACGGCATGTCAATTTCATAATTTCAATTTCTAAACCATGCCCTATGGCATGTCAACTTTCAATTTCAATTTCTAGACCATGCCCAATCGGCATGTCGAATTTCATAACTTGAATTTCTAAAGCATGCCCAATCGGCATGTCAAATTTCATAACTTCAATTTCTAAACCATGCCCAACGGCATGTCAAATTTCAATTTCAATTTCTATACCATGCCCAGCGGCATGTCAAATTTCAATTTCTAATCCATGCCCAAACGGCACGTCAATTTCATAATTTCAATTTCTAAACCATGCCCAACGGCATGTCAACTTTCAATTTCAATTTCTAGACCATGACCAATCAGCATGTAAAATTTCATAACTTCAATTTCTAAACCATGCCCAACGGCGTGTCAAATTTCAATTTCAATTTCTAGACCATGCCCAACGGCATGTCACATTCCAATTTCTAATCCATGCCCAAACGGCATGTCAATTTCATAATTTTAATTTCTAAACCATGCCCAACGGCATGTCACATTCCAATATCTAATCCATGCCCAAACGGCATGTCAATTTCATAATTTCATTTTCTAAACCATGCCCAACGGCATGTCAAATTTCATTTTCAATTTCTAGACCATGCCCAACGGCATGTCAAATTTCAATTTCAATTTCTAGACCATGCCCAACGGCATGTCAAATTTCAATTTCAATTTTAGGACCATGCCCAACGGCATGTCAAATTTCAATTTCAATTTCTAGACCATGCCCAACGACATGTCACATTCCAATTTCTAATCCATGCCCAAACGGCATGTCAATTTCATAATTTCAATTTCTAAGCCATGCCCAACGGCATGTCAACTTTCAATTTCAATTTCTAGACCATGCCCGACGGCATGTCAACTTTCAATTTCAATTTCTAGACCATGCCGAACGGCATGTCACATTCCAATTTCTAATCCATGCCCAAACGGCATGTCAATTTCATAATTTCAATTTCTAAACCATGCCCAACGGCATGTCACATTCCAATATCTAATCCATGCCCAAACGGCATGTCAATTTAATAATTTCAATTTCTAAGCCATGCCCAACGACATGTCAACTTTCAATTTCAATTTCTAGACCATGCCCGACGGCATGTCAACTTTCAATTTCAATTTCTAGACCATGCCCAACGGCATGTCACATTCCAATTTCTAATCCATGCCCAAACGGCATGTCAATTTCATAATTTCAATTTCTAAGCCATGCCCAACGGCATGTCAACTTTCAATTTCAATTTCTAGACCATGCCCAGTCGGCATGTCAAATTTCAATTTCAATTTCTAGACCATGCCCAACGGCATGTCACATTCCAATATCTAATCCATGCCCAAACGGCATGTCAATTTCATAATTTCAATTTCTAAACCATGCCCTACGGCATGTCAACTTTCAATTTCAATTTCTAGACCATGCCCAATCGGCATGTCGAATTTCATAACTTGAATTTCTAAACCATGCCCAACGGCATGTCAAATTTCAATTTCAATTTCTATACCATGCCCAGCGGCATGTCAAATTTCAATTTCTAATCCATGCCCAAACGGCACGTCAATTTCATAATTTCAATTTCTAAACCATGCCCAACGGCATGTCAACTTTCAATTTCAATTTCTAGACCATGACCAATCAGCATGTAAAATTTCATAACTTCAATTTCTAAACCATGCCCAACGGCGTGTCAAATTTCAATTTCAATTTCTAGACCATGCCCAACGGCATGTCACATTCCAATTTCTAATCCATGCCCAAACGGCATGTCAATTTCATAATTTTAATTTCTAAACCATGCCCAACGGCATGTCACATTCCAATATCTAATCCATGCCCAAACGGCATGTCAATTTCATAATTTCATTTTCTAAACCATGCCCAACGGCATGTCAAATTTCATTTTCAATTTCTAGACCATGCCCAACGGCATGTCAAATTTCAATTTCAATTTCTAGACCATGCCCAACGGCATGTCAAATTTCAATTTCAATTTTAGGACCATGCCCAACGGCATGTCAAATTTCAATTTCAATTTCTAGACCATGCCCAACGACATGTCACATTCCAATTTCTAATCCATGCCCAAACGGCATGTCAATTTCATAATTTCAATTTCTAAGCCATGCCCAACGGCATGTCAACTTTCAATTTCAATTTCTAGACCATGCCCGACGGCATGTCAACTTTCAATTTCAATTTCTAGACCATGCCGAACGGCATGTCACATTCCAATTTCTAATCCATGCCCAAACGGCATGTCAATTTCATAATTTCAATTTCTAAACCATGCCCAACGGCATGTCACATTCCAATATCTAATCCATGCCCAAACGGCATGTCAATTTAATAATTTCAATTTCTAAGCCATGCCCAACGACATGTCAACTTTCAATTTCAATTTCTAGACCATGCCCGACGGCATGTCAACTTTCAATTTCAATTTCTAGACCATGCCCAACGGCATGTCACATTCCAATTTCTAATCCATGCCCAAACGGCATGTCAATTTCATAATTTCAATTTCTAAGCCATGCCCAACGGCATGTCAACTTTCAATTTCAATTTCTAGACCATGGCCAGTCGGCATGTCAAATTTCAATTTCAATTTCTAGACCATGCCCAACGGCATGTCACATTCCAATATCTAATCCATGCCCAAACGGCATGTCAATTTCATAATTTCAATTTCTAAACCATGCCCTACGGCATGTCAACTTTCAATTTCAATTTCTAGACCATGCCCAATCGGCATGTCGAATTTCATAACTTGAATTTCTAAACCATACCCAACGGCATGTCAAATTTCAATTTCAATTTCTAGACCATGCCCAACGGCATGTCAAATTTCAATTTCAATTTCTAGACCATGCCCAACGGCATGTCACATTCCAATTTCTAATCCATGCCCAAACGGCATGTCAATTTCATAATTTCAATTTCTAAACCATGCCCTACGGCATGTCAACTTTCAATTTCAATTTCTAGACCATGCCCAATCGGCATGTCGAATTTCATAACTTGAATTTCTAAACCATGCCCAATCGGCATGTCAAATTTCATAACTTCAATTTCTAAACCATGCCCAACGGCATGTCAAATTTCAATTTCAATTTCTATACCATGCCCAGCGGCATGTCAAATTTCAATTTCTAATCCATGCCCAAACGGCACGTCAATTTCATAATTTCAATTTCTAAACCATGCCCAACGGCATGTCACATTCCAATATCTAATCCATGCCCAAACGGCATGTCAATTTCATAATTTCAATTTCTAAACCATGCCCAACGGCATGTCAAATTTCATTTTCAATTTGTAGACCATGCCCAACGGCATGTCTAATTTCAATTTCAATTTCTAGACCATGCCCAACGGCATGTCAAATTTTAATTTCTATTTTTAGACCATGCCCAACGGCATGTCAAATTTCAATTTCAATTTCTAGACCATGCCCAACGGCATGTCACATTCCAATTTCTAATCCATGCCCAAACGGCATGTCAATTTCATAATTTCAATTTCTAAGCCACGCCCAACGGCATGTCAACTTTCAATTTCAATTTCTAGACCATGCCCGACGGCATGTCAACTTTCAATTTCAATTTCTAGACCATGCCCAACGGCATGTCACATTCCAATTTCTAATCCATGCCCAAACGGCATGTCAATTTCATAATTTCAATTTCTAAACCATGCCCAACCGCATGTCACATTCCAATATCTAATCCATGCCCAAACGGCATGTCAATTTCATAATTTCAATTTCTAACCCATGCCCAACGGCATGTCAACTTTCAATTTCATTTTCTAGACCATGCCCGACGGCATGTCAACTTTCAATTTCAATTTCTAGACCATGCCCAACGGCATGTCACATTCCAATTTCTAATCCATGCCCAAACGGCATGTCAATTTCATAATTTCAATTTCTAAGCCATGCCCAACGGCATGTCAACTTTCAATTTCAATTTCTAGACCATGCCCGACGGCATGTCAACTTTCAATTTCAATTTCTAGACCATGCCCAGTCGGCATGTAAAATTTCATAACTTCAATTTCTAAACCATACCCAACGGCATGTCAAATTTCAATTTCAATTTCTAGACCATGCCCAACGGCATGTTAAATTTCAATTTCAATTTCTAGACCATGCCCAACGGCATGTCACATTCCAATTTCTAATCCATGCCCAAACGGCATGTCAATTTCATAATTTCAATTTCTAAACCATGCCTAATCGGCATGCCAACTTTCAATTTCTAATCCACGCCCAAACGGCATGTCAATTTCATAATTTCAATTTCTAAACCATGCCCTAAGGCATGTCAACTTTCAATTTCAATTTCTAGACCATGCCCAATCGGCATGTCGAATTTCATAACTTGAATTTCTAAACCATGCCCAATCGGCATGTCAAATTTCATAACTTCAATTTCTAAACCATGCCCAACGGCATGTCAAATTTCAATTTCAATTTCTAGACCATGCCCAACGGCATGTCACATTCCAATTTCTAATCCATGCCCAAACGGCATGTCAATTTCATAATTTCAATTTCTAAACCATGCCTAATCGGCATGTCAAATTTCAATTTCTAATCCATGCCCAAACGGCATGTCAATTTCATAATTTCAATTTCTAAACCATGCCCTATGGCATGTCAACTTTCAATTTCAATTTCTAGACCATGCCCAATCGGCATGTCGAATTTCATAACTTGAATTTCTAAACCATGCCCAATCGGCATGTCAAATTTCATAACTTCAATTTCTAAACCATGCCCAACGGCATGTCAAATTTCAATTTCAATTTCTATACCATGCCCAGCGGCATGTCAAATTTCAATTTCTAATCCATGCCCAAACGGCACGTCAATTTCATAATTTCAATTTCTAAACCATGCCCAACGGCATGTCAAATTTCAATTTCAATTTCTAGACCATGCCCAACGGCATGTCACATTCCAATTTCTAATCCATGCCCAAACGGCATGTCAATTTCATAATTTCAATTTCTAAACCATGCCTAATCGGCATGTCAAATTTCAATTTCTAATCCATGCCCAAACGGCATGTCAATTTCATAATTTCAATTTCTAAACCATGCCCTATGGCATGTCAACTTTCAATTTCAATTTCTAGACCATGCCCAATCGGCATGTCGAATTTCATAACTTGAATTTCTAAACCATGCCCAATCGGCATGTCAAATTTCATAACTTCAATTTCTAAACCATGCCCAACGGCATGTCAAATTTCAATTTCAATTTCTATACCATGCCCAGCGGCATGTCAAATTTCAATTTCTAATCCATGCCCAAACGGCACGTCAATTTCATAATTTCAATTTCTAAACCATGCCCAACGGCATGTCAACTTTCAATTTCAATTTCTAGACCATGACCAATCAGCATGTAAAATTTCATAACTTCAATTTCTAAACCATGCCCAACGGCATGTCAAATTTCAATTTCAATTTCTAGACCATGCCAAACGGCATGTCACATTCCAATTTCTAATCCATGCCCAAACGGCATGTCAATTTCATAATTTCAATTTCTAAACCATGCCCAACGGCATGTCACATTCCAATATCTATTCCATGCCCAAACGGCATGTCAATTTCATAATTTCAATTTCTAAACCATGCCCAACGGCATGTCAAATTTCATTTTCAATTTCTAGACCATGCCCAACGGCATGCAAATTTCAATTTCAATTTCTAGACCATGCCCAACGGCCTGTCAAATTTCAATTTCATTTTTTAGACCATGCCCAACGGCATGTCAAATTTCAATTTCAATTTCTAGACCATGCCCAACGGCATGTCACATTCCAATTTCTAATCCATGCCCAAACGGCATGTCAATTTCATAATTTCAATTTCTAAGCCATGCCCAACGGCATGTCAACTTTCAATTTCAATTTCTAGACCATGCCCGACGGCATGTCAACTTTCAATTTCAATTTCTAGACCATGCCCAACGGCATGTCACATTCCAATTTCTAATCCATGCCCAAATGGCATGTCAATTTCATAATTTCAATTTCTAAACCATGCCCAACGGCATGTCACATTCAAATATCTAATCCATGCCCAAACGGCATGTCAATTTCATAATTTCAATTTCTAAACCATGCCCAACGGCATGTCAATTTCTAAACCATGCCCAACGGCATGTCAATTTCTAAACCATGCCCAAACGGCATGTCAATTTCATAATTTCAATTTCAATTTCTAGACCATGCCCAACGGCATGTCAAATTTCAATTTCAATTTTTAGACCATGCCCAACGGCATGTCAAATTTCAATTTCAATTTCTAGACCATGCCCAACGGCATGTCAAATTTCAATTTCAATTTCTAGACCATGCCCAACGGCATGTCACACTCCAATTTCTAATCCATGCCCAAACGGCATGTCAATTTCATAATTTCAATTTCTAAACCATGCCCAATGGCATGTCAAATTTCATTTTCAATTTCTAGACCATGCCCAACGGCATGTCAAATTTCAATTTCAATTTCTAGACCATGCCCAACGGCATGTCAAATTTCAATTTCAATTTTTAGACCATGCCCAACGGCATGTCAAATTTCAATTTCAATTTCTAGACCATGCCCAATCGGCATGTCAAATTTCATAACTTCAATTTCTAAACCATGCCCAACGGCAT
The DNA here is from genome assembly GCA_963691705.1 of Viola odorata. Classification (NCBI taxonomy): domain Eukaryota; kingdom Viridiplantae; phylum Streptophyta; class Magnoliopsida; order Malpighiales; family Violaceae; genus Viola; species Viola odorata. The sequence goes on from OY829541.1 coordinate 18,367,508, forward strand.
ATCAAATTTCAATTTCAATTTCTAGACCATGCCCAACGGCATGTCAAATTTCAATTTCAATTTCTAGACCATGCCCAACGGCATGTCACACTCCAATTTCTAATCCATGCCCAAATGGCATGTCAATTTCATAATTTCAATTTCTAAACCATGCCTAATCGGCATGTCAAATTTCAATTTCTAATCCATGCCCAAACGGCATGTCAATTTCATAATTTCAATTTCTAAACCATGCCCAACGGCATGTCAACTTTCAATTTCAATTTCTAGACCATGCCCAATCGGCATGTCGAATTTCATAACTTGAATTTCTAAACCATGCCCAACGGCATGTCAAATTTCAATTTCAATTTCTAGACCATGCCCAACGGGATGTCAAATTTCAATTTCAATTTCTAGACCATGCCCAACGGCATGTCACATTCCAATTTCTAATCCATGCCCAAACGGCATGTCAATTTCATAATTTCAATTTCTAAGCCATGCCCAACGGCATGTCAACTTTCAATTTCAATTTCTAGACCATGCCCGACGGCATGTCAACTTTCAATTTCAATTTCTAGACCATGCCCAACGGCATGTCACATTCCAATTTCTAATCCATGCCCAAACGGCATGTCAATTTCATAATTTCAATTTCTAAACCATGCCCAACGGCATGTCACATTCCAATATCTAATCCATGCCCAAACGGCATGTCAATTTCATAATTTCAATTTCTAAACCATGCCCAACGGCATGTCAAATTTCAATTTCAATTTCTAGACCATGCCCAACGGCATGTCAAATTTCAATTTCAATTTCTAGACCATGCCCAACGGCATGTCAAATTTCAATTTCAATTTCTAGACCATGCCCAATCGGCATGTCAAATTTCATAACTTCAATTTCTAAACGATGCCCAACGGCATATCAAATTTCAATTTCAATTTCTAGACCATGCCCAATCGGCATGTCAAATTTCATAACTTCAATTTCTAAACCATGCCCAACGGCATACCAAATTTCACTTTCAATTTCTAGACCATGCCCAACGGCATGTCAAATTTCAATTTCAATTTCTAGACCATGCCCGACGGCATGTCAACTTTCAATTTCAATTTCTAGACCATGCCCAACGGCATGTCACATTCCAATTTCTAATCCATGCCCAAACGGCATGTCAATTTCATAATTTCAATTTCTAAACCATGCCTAATCGGCATGTCAAATTTCAATTTCTAATCCATGCCCAAACGGCATGTCAATTTCATAATTTCAATTTCTAAACCATGCCCAACGGCATGTCAACTTTCAATTTCAATTTCTAGACCATGCCCAATCGGCATGTCAAATTTCATAACTTCAATTTCTAAACCATGCCCAACGGCATGTCAAATTTCAATTTCAATTTCTATACCATGCCCAGCGGCATGTCAAATTTCAATTTCTAATCCATGCCCAAACGGCATATCAATTTCATAATTTCAATTTCTAAGCCATGCCCAACGGCATGTCAACTTTCAATTTCAATTTCTAGACCATGCCCAATCGGCATGTAAAATTTCATAACTTCAATTTCTAAACCATACCCAACGGCATGTCAAATTTCAATTTCAATTTCTAGACCATGCCCAACGGCATGTCAAATTTCAATTTCAATTTCTAGACCATGCCCAATCGGCATGTCGAATTTCATAACTTGAATTTCTAAACCATGCCCAACGGCATGTCAAATTTCAATTTCAATTTCTAGACCATGACCAATCGGCATGTCCAATTTCATAACTTCAATTTCTAAACGATGCCCAACGGCATGTCAAATTTCAATTTCTAATCCATGCCCAAACGGCATGTCAATTTCATAATTTCAATTTCTAAGCCATGCCCAACGGCATGTCAACTTTCAATTTCAATTTCTAGACCATGCCCGACGGCATGTCAACTTTCAATTTCAATTTCTAGACCATGCGTAATCGGCATGTCAAATTTCATAACTTCAATTTCTAAACCATGCCCAACGGCATGTCAAATTTCAATTTCAATTTCTAGACCATGACCAATCGGCATGTCAAATTTCATAACTTCAATTTCTAAACGATGCCCAACGGCATGTCAAATTTCAATTTCTAATCCATGCCCAAACGACATGTCAAATTTCATAACTTCAATTTCAAGACCATGCCCAACGGCATGACAAATTCCAATTTCTAATCCATGCCCAAACGGCATGTCAATTTCATAATTTCAATTTCTAAACCATGCCCAATCGGCATGTCAAATTTTAATTTCTAATCCATGCCCAAACGGCATGTCAATTTCATAATTTCAATTTCTAAACCATACCCAACGGCATGTCAAATTTCAATTTCAATTTCAAGACCATGCCCAACGACATGACAAATTTCAACTTCAATTTCTACACCATGCCCAACGGCATGTCAAATTCCAATTTCTAATCCATGCCCAAACGGCATGTCAATTTCATAATTTCAATTTCTAAACCATGCCCAACGGCATGTCAACTTTCAATTTCAATTTCTAGACCATGCCCAACCGGCATGTCGAATTTCATAACTTCAATTTCTAAACCATGCCCAACGGCATGTGAAATTTCAATTTCAATTTCTAGACCATGACCAATCGGCATGTCAAATTTCATAACTTCAATTTCTAAACCATGCCCAACGGCATGTCAAATTTCAATTACAATTTCTAGACCATGCCCAACGGCATGTCACATTCCAATTTCTAATCCATGCCCAAACGGCATGTCAATTTCATAATTTCATATTCTAAACCATGCCCAATCGGCATGTCAAATTTCAATTTCTAATCTATGCCCAAACAGCATGTCAATTTCATAATTTCACTTTCTAAACCATGCCCAACGGCATGTCAACTTTCAATTTCAATTTCTAGACCATGACCAATCGGCATGTCAAATTTCATAACTTCAATTTCTAAACCATGCCCAACGGCATGTCAAATTTCAATTTCAATTTTTAGACCATGACCAATCGGCATGTCAAATTTCATAACTTCAATTTCTAAACCATGCCCAATGGGATGTCAAATTTCAATTTCAATTTCTAGACCATGCCCAACGGCATGTCACATTCTAATTTCTAATCCATGCCCAAACGGCATTTCAATTTCATAATTTCAATTTCTAAGCCATGCCCAACGGCATGTCAACTTTCAATTTCAATTTCTAGACCATGCCCGACGGCATGTCAACTTTCAATTTCAATTTCTAGACCATGCCCAAGGGCATGTCACATTCCAATTTCTAATCCATGCCCAAACGGCATGTCAATTTCATAATTTCAATTTCTAAACCATGCCCAACGGCATGTCACATTCCAATATCTAATCCATGCCCAAACGGCATGTCAATTTCATAATTTCAATTTCTAAACCATGCCCAACGGCATGTCAAATTTCAATTTCAATTTCTAGACCATGCCCAACGGCATGTCAAATTTCAATTTCAATTTCTAGACCATGCCCAACGGCATGTCAAATTTCAATTTCAATTTCTAGACCATGCCCAACGGCATGTCAAATTTCAATTTCAATTTCTAGACCATGCCCAATCGGCATGTCAAATTTCATAACTTCAATTTCTAAACGATGCCCAACGGCATATCAAATTTCAATTTCAATTTCTAGACCATGCCCAATCGGCATGTCAAATTTCATAACTTCAATTTCTAAACCATGCCCAACGGCATACCAAATTTCACTTTCAATTTCTAGACCATGCCCAACGGCATGTCAAATTTCAATTTCAATTTCTAGACCATGCCCAACGGCATGTCACATTCCAATTTCTAATCCATGCCCAAACGGCATGTCAATTTCATAATTTCAATTTCTAAACCATGCCTAATCGGCATGTCAAATTTCAATTTCTAATCCATGCCCAAACGGCATGTCAATTTCATAATTTCAATTTCTAAACCATGCCCAACGGCATGTCAACTTTCAATTTCAATTTCTAGACCATGCCCAATCGGCATGTCAAATTTCATAACTTCAATTTCTAAACCATGCCCAACGGCATGTCAAATTTCAATTTCAATTTCTATACCATGCCCAGCGGCATGTCAAATTTCAATTTCTAATCCATGCCCAAACGGCATGTCAATTTCATAATTTCAATTTCTAAGCCATGCCCAACGGCATGTCAACTTTCAATTTCAATTTCTAGACCATGCCCAATCGGCATGTAAAATTTCATAACTTCAATTTCTAAACCATACCCAACGGCATGTCAAATTTCAATTTCAATTTCTAGACCATGCCCAACGGCATGTCAAATTTCAATTTCAATTTCTAGACCATGCCCAATCGGCATGTCGAATTTCATAACTTGAATTTCTAAACCATGCCCAACGGCATGTCAAATTTCAATTTCAATTTCTAGACCATGACCAATCGGCATGTCCAATTTCATAACTTCAATTTCTAAACGATGCCCAACGGCATGTCAAATTTCAATTTCTAATCCATGCCCAAACGGCATGTCAATTTCATAATTTCAATTTCTAAGCCATGCCCAACGGCATGTCAACTTTCAATTTCAATTTCTAGACCATGCCCGACGGCATGTCAACTTTCAATTTCAATTTCTAGACCATGCCCGACGGCATGTCAACTTTCAATTTCAATTTCTAGACCATGCGTAATCGGCATGTCAAATTTCATAACTTCAATTTCTAAACCATGCCCAACGGCATGTCAAATTTCAATTTCAATTTCTAGACCATGACCAATCGGCATGTCAAATTTCATAACTTCAATTTCTAAACGATGCCCAACGGCATGTCAAATTTCAATTTCTAATCCATGCCCAAACGACATGTCAAATTTCATAACTTCAATTTCAAGACCATGCCCAACGGCATGACAAATTCCAATTTCTAATCCATGCCCAAACGGCATGTCAATTTCATAATTTCAATTTCTAAACCATGCCCAATCGGCATGTCAAATTTCAATTTCTAATCCATGCCCAAACGGCATGTCAATTTCATAATTTCAATTTCGAAACCATACCCAACGGCATGTCAAATTTCAATTTCAATTTCAAGACCATGCCCAACGACATGACAAATTTCAACTTCAATTTCTACACCATGCCCAACGGCATGTCAAATTCCAATTTCTAATCCATGCCCAAACGGCATGTCAATTTCATAATTTCAATTTCTAAACCATGCCCAATCGGCATGTCAAATTTCAATTTCTAATCCATGCCCAAACGGCATGTCAATTTCATAATTTCAATTTCTAAACCATGCCCAACGGCATGTCAACTTTCAATTTCAATTTCTAGACCATGCCCAACCGGCATGTCGAATTTCATAACTTCAATTTCTAAACCATGCCCAACGGCATGTCAAATTTCAATTTCAATTTTTAGACCATGACCAATCGGCATGTAAAATTTCATAACTTCAATTTCTAAACCATGCCCAACGGGATGTCAAATTTCAATTTCAATTTCTAGACCATGCCCAACGGCATGTCACATTCTAATTTCTAATCCATGCCCAAACGGCATGTCAATTTCATAATTTCAATTTCTAAGCCATGCCCAACGGCATGTCAACTTTCAATTTCAATTTCTAGACCATGCCCGACGGCATGTCAACTTTCAATTTCAATTTCTAGACCATGCCCAACGGCATGTCACATTCCAATTTCTAATCCATGCCCAAACGGCATGTCAATTTCATAATTTCTATTTCTAAACCATGCCCAACGGCATGTCACATTCCAATATCTAATCCATGCCCAAACGGCATGTCAATTTCATAATTTCAATTTCTAAACCATGCCCAACGGCATGTCAAATTTCAATTTCAATTTCTAGACCATGCCCAACGGCATGTCACCCTCCAATTTCTAATCCATGCCCAAATGGCATGTCAATTTCATAATTTCAATTTCTAAACCATGCCTAATCGGCATGTCAAATTTCAATTTCTAATCCATGCCCAAACGGCATGTCAATTTCATAATTTCAATTTCTAAACCATGCCCAACGGCATGTCAACTTTCAATTTCAATTTCTAGACCATGCCCAATCGGCATGTCAAATTTCATAACTTCAATTTCTAAACCATGCCCAACGGCATGTCAAATTTCAATTTCAATTTCTATACCATGCCCAGCGGCATGTCAAATTTCAATTTCTAATCCATGCCCAAACGGCATGTCAATTTCATAATTTCAATTTCTAAGCCATGCCCAACGGCATGTCAACTTTCAATTTCAATTTCTAGACCATGCCCAATCGGCATGTAAAATTTCATAACTTCAATTTCTAAACCATACCCAACGACATGTCAAATTTCAATTTCAATTTCTAGACCATGCCCAACGGCATGTCAAATTTCAATTTCAATTTCTAGACCATGCCCAATCGGCATGTCGAATTCCAATTTCTAATCCATGCCCAAACGGCATGTCAATTTCATAATTTCAATTTCTAAACCATGCCCAATCGGCATGTCAAATTTCAATTTCTAATCCATGCCCAAACGGCATGTCAATTTCATAATTTCAATTTCTAAACCATGCCCAACGGCATGTCAACTTTCAATTTCAATTTCTAGACCATGCCCAACCGGCATGTCGAATTTCATAACTTCAATTTCTAAACCATGCCCAACGGCATGTCAAATTTTCAATTTCAATTTCTAGACCATGACCAATCGGCATGTCAAATTTCATAACTTCAATTTCTAAACCATGCCCAACGGCATGTCAAATTTCAATTACAATTTCTAGACCATGCCCAACGGCATGTCACATTCCAATTTCTAATCCATGCCCAAACGGCATGTCAATTTCATAATTTCATATTCTAAACCATGCCCAATCGGCATGTCAAATTTCAATTTCTAATCTATGCCCAAACAGCATGTCAATTTCATAATTTCAATTTCTAAACCATGCCCAACGGCATGTCAACTTTCAATTTCAATTTCTAGACCATGACCAATCGGCATGTCAAATTTCATAACTTCAATTTCTAAACCATGCCCAACGGCATGTCAAATTTCAATTTCAATTTTTAGACCATGACCAATCGGCATGTAAAATTTCATAACTTCAATTTCTAAACCATGCCCAACGGGATGTCAAATTTCAATTTCAATTTCTAGACCATGCCCAACGGCATGTCACATTCTAATTTCTAATCCATGCCCAAACGGCATGTCAATTTCATAATTTCAATTTCTAAGCCATGCCCAACGGCATGTCAACTTTCAATTTCAATTTCTAGACCATGCCCGACGGCATGTCAACTTTCAATTTCAATTTCTAGACCATGCCCAACGGCATGTCACATTCCAATTTCTAATCCATGCCCAAACGGCATGTCAATTTCATAATTTCTATTTCTAAACCATGCCCAACGGCATGTCACATTCCAATATCTAATCCATGCCCAAACGGCATGTCAATTTCATAATTTCAATTTCTAAACCATGCCCAACGGCATGTCAAATTTCAATTTCAATTTCTAGACCATGCCCAACGGCATGTCACCCTCCAATTTCTAATCCATGCCCAAATGGCATGTCAATTTCATAATTTCAATTTCTAAACCATGCCTAATCGGCATGTCAAATTTCAATTTCTAATCCATGCCCAAACGGCATGTCAATTTCATAATTTCAATTTCTAAACCATGCCCAACGGCATGTCAACTTTCAATTTCAATTTCTAGACCATGCCCAATCGGCATGTCAAATTTCATAACTTCAATTTCTAAACCATGCCCAACGGCATGTCAAATTTCAATTTCAATTTCTATACCATGCCCAGCGGCATGTCAAATTTCAATTTCTAATCCATGCCCAAACCACATGTCAATTTCATAATTTCAATTTCTAAGCCATGCCCAACGGCATGTCAACTTTCAATTTCAATTTCTAGACCATGCCCAATCGGCATGTAAAATTTCATAACTTCAATTTCTAAACCATACCCAACGACATGTCAAATTTCAATTTCAATTTCTAGACCATGCCCAACGGCATGTCAAATTTCAATTTCAATTTCTAGACCATGCCCAATCGGCATGTCGAATTCCAATTTCTAATCCATGCCCAAACGGCATGTCAATTTCATAATTTCAATTTCTAAACCATGCCCAATCGGCATGTCAAATTTCAATTTCTAATCCATGCCCAAACGGCATGTCAATTTCATAATTTCAATTTCTAAACCATGCCCAACGGCATGTCAACTTTCAATTTCAATTTCTAGACCATGCCCAACCGGCATGTCGAATTTCATAACTTCAATTTCTAAACCATGCCCAACGGCATGTCAAATTTCAATTTCAATTTCTAGACCATGACCAATCGGCATGTCAAATTTCATAACTTCAATTTCTAAACCATGCCCAACGGCATGTCAAATTTCAATTACAATTTCTAGACCATGCCCAACGGCATGTCACATTCCAATTTCTAATCCATGCCCAAACGGCATGTCAATTTCATAATTTCATATTCTAAACCATGCCCAATCGGCATGTCAAATTTCAATTTCTAATCTATGCCCAAACAGCATGTCAATTTCATAATTTCAATTTCTAAACCATGCCCAACGGCATGTCAACTTTCAATTTCAATTTCTAGACCATGACCAATCGGCATGTCAAATTTCATAACTTCAATTTCTAAACCATGCCCAACGGCATGTCAAATTTCAATTTCAATTTTTAGACCATGACCAATCGGCATGTAAAATTTCATAACTTCAATTTCTAAACCATGCCCAACGGGATGTCAAATTTCAATTTCAATTTCTAGACCATGCCCAACGGCATGTCACATTCTAATTTCTAATCCATGCCCAAACGGCATGTCAATTTCATAATTTCAATTTCTAAGCCATGCCCAACGGCATGTCAACTTTCAATTTCAATTTCTAGACCATGCCCGACGGCATGTCAACTTTCAATTTCAATTTCTAGACCATGCCCAACGGCATGTCACATTCCAATTTCTAATCCATGCCCAAACGGCATGTCAATTTCATAATTTCTATTTCTAAACCATGCCCAACGGCATGTCACATTCCAATATCTAATCCATGCCCAAACGGCATGTCAATTTCATAATTTCAATTTCTAAACCATGCCCAACGGCATGTCAAATTTCAATTTCAATTTCTAGACCATGCCCAACGGCATGTCACCCTCCAATTTCTAATCCATGCCCAAATGGCATGTCAATTTCATAATTTCAATTTCTAAACCATGCCTAATCGGCATGTCAAATTTCAATTTCTAATCCATGCCCAAACGGCATGTCAATTTCATAACTTCAATTTCTAAACCATGCCCAACGGCATGTCAAATTTCAATTTCAATTTCTAGACCAGGACCAATCGGCATGTCAAATTTCATAACTTCAATTTCTAAACCATGCCCAATGGCATGTCAAATTTCAATTACAATTTCTAGACCATGCCCAACGGCATGTCACATTCCAATTTCTAATCCATGCCCAAACGGCATGTCAATTTCATAATTTCATATTCTAAACCATGCCCAATCGGCATGTCAAATTTCAATTTCTAATCTATGCCCAAACAGCATGTCAATTTCATAATTTCAATTTGTAAACCATGCCCAACGGCATGTCAACTTTCAATTTCAATTTCTAGACCATGACCAATCGGCATGCCAAATTTCATAACTTCAATTTCTAAACCATGCCCAACGGCATGTCAAATTTCAATTTCAATTTTTAGACCATGACCAATCGGCATGTAAAATTTCATAACTTCAATTTCTAAACCATGCCCAACGGGATGTCAAATTTCAATTTCAATTTCTAGACCATGCCCAACGGCATGTCACATTCTAATTTCTAATCCATGCCCAAACGGCATGTCAATTTCATAATTTCAATTTCTAAGCCATGCCCAACGGCATGTCAACTTTCAATTTCAATTTCTAGACCATGCCCGACGGCATGTCAACTTTCAATTTCAATTTCTAGACCATGCCCAACGGCATGTCACATTCCAATTTCTAATCCATGCCCAAACGGCATGTCAATTTCATAATTTCTATTTCTAAACCATGCCCAACGGCATGTCACATTCCAATATCTAATCCATGCCCAAACGGCATGTCAATTTCATAATTTCAATTTCTAAACCATGCCCAACGGCATGTCAAATTTCAATTTCAATTTCTAGACCATGCCCAACGGCATGTCACCCTCCAATTTCTAATCCATGCCCAAATGGCATGTCAATTTCATAATTTCAATTTCTAAACCATGCCTAATCGGCATGTCAAATTTCAATTTCTAATCCATGCCCAAACGGCATGTCAATTTCATAATTTCAATTTCTAAACCATGCCCAACGGCATGTCAACTTTCAATTTCAATTTCTAGACCATGCCCAATCGGCATGTCAAATTTCATAACTTCAATTTCTAAACCATGCCCAACGGCATGTCAAATTTCAATTTCAATTTCTATACCATGCCCAGCGGCATGTCAAATTTCAATTTCTAATCCATGCCCAAACGGCATGTCAATTTCATAATTTCAATTTCTAAGCCATGCCCAACGGCATGTCAACTTTCAATTTCAATTTCTAGACCATGCCCAATCGGCATGTAAAATTTCATAACTTCAATTTCTAAACCATACCCAACGACATGTCAAATTTCAATTTCAATTTCTAGACCATGCCCAACGGCATGTCAAATTTCAATTTCAATTTCTAGACCATGCCCAATCGGCATGTCGAATTTCATAACTTGAATTTCTAAACCATGCCCAACGGCATGTCAAATTTCAATTTCAATTTCTAGACCATGACCAATCGGCATGTCAAATTTCATAACTTCAATTTCTAAACGATGCCCAACGGCATGTCAAATTTCAATTTCTAATCCATGCCCAAACGGCATGTCAATTTCATAATTTCAATTTCTAAGCCATGCCCAACGGCATGTCAACTTTCAATTTCAATTTCTAGACCATGCCCGACGGCATGTCAACTTTCAATTTCAATTTCTAGACCATGCCGTCGCGTATGTCAAATTTCATAACTTCAATTTCTAAACCATGCCCAACGACAACTTTCAAATTTCAATTTCTAATCCATGCCCAAACGGCATGTCAAATTTCATAACTTCAATTTCTAAACCATGCCCAACGGCATGTCAAATTTCAATTTCAATTTCTAGACCATGACCAATCGGCATGTCAAATTTCATAACTTCAATTTCTAAACGATGCCCAACGGCATGTCAAATTTCAATTTCTAATCCATGCCCAAACGGCATGTCAAATTTCATAACTTCAATTTCAAGACCATGCCCAACGTCATGACAAATTTCAATTTCAATTTCTACACCATGCCCAACGGCATGTCAAATTCCAATTTCTAATCCATGCCCAAACGGCATGTCAATTTCATAATTTCAATTTCTAAACCATGCCCAATCGGCATGTCAAATTTCAATTTCTAATCCATGCCCAAACGGCATGTCAATTTCATAATTTCAATTTCTAAACCATGCCCAACGGCATGTCAACTTTCAATTTCAATTTCTAGACCATGCCCAACCGGCATGTCGAATTTCATAACTTCAATTTCTAAACCATGCCCAACGGCATGTCAAATTTCAATTTCAATTTCTAGACCATGACCAATCGGCATGTCAAATTTCATAACTTCAATTTCTAAACCATGCCCAACGGCATGTCAAATTTCAATTACAATTTCTAGACCATGCCCAACGGCATGTCACATTCCAATTTCTAATCCATGCCCAAACGGCATGTCAATTTCATAATTTCATATTCTAAACCATGCCCAATCGGCATGTCAAATTTCAATTTCTAATCTATGCCCAAACAGCATGTCAATTTCATAATTTCAATTTGTAAACCATGCCCAACGGCATGTCAACTTTCAATTTCAATTTCTAGACCATGCCCGACGGCATGTCAACTTTCAATTTCAATTTCTAGACCATGCCCAACGGCATGTCACATTCCAATTTCTAATCCATGCCCAAACGGCATGTCAATTTCATAATTTCTATTTCTAAACCATGCCCAACGGCATGTCACATTCCAATATCTAATCCATGCCCAAACGGCATGTCAATTTCATAATTTCAATTTCTAAACCATGCCCAACGGCATGTCAAATTTCAATTTCAATTTCTAGACCATGCCCAACGGCATGTCACCCTCCAATTTCTAATCCATGCCCAAATGGCATGTCAATTTCATAATTTCAATTTCTAAACCATGCCTAATCGGCATGTCAAATTTCAATTTCTAATCCATGCCCAAACGGCATGTCAATTTCATAATTTCAATTTCTAAACCATGCCCAACGGCATGTCAACTTTCAATTTCAATTTCTAGACCATGCCCAATCGGCATGTCAAATTTCATAACTTCAATTTCTAAACCATGCCCAACGGCATGTCAAATTTCAATTTCAATTTCTATACCATGCCCAGCGGCATGTCAAATTTCAATTTCTAATCCATGCCCAAACGGCATGTCAATTTCATAATTTCAATTTCTAAGCCATGCCCAACGGCATGTCAACTTTCAATTTCAATTTCTAGACCATGCCCAATCGGCATGTAAAATTTCATAACTTCAATTTCTAAACCATACCCAACGACATGTCAAATTTCAATTTCAATTTCTAGACCATGCCCAACGGCATGTCAAATTTCAATTTCAATTTCTAGACCATGCCCAATCGGCATGTCGAATTTCATAACTTGAATTTCTAAACCATGCCCAACGGCATGTCAAATTTCAATTTCAATTTCTAGACCATGACCAATCGGCATGTCAAATTTCATAACTTCAATTTCTAAACGATGCCCAACGGCATGTCAAATTTCAATTTCTAATCCATGCCCAAACGGCATGTCAATTTCATAATTTCAATTTCTAAGCCATGCCCAACGGCATGTCAACTTTCAATTTCAATTTCTAGACCATGCCCGACGGCATGTCAACTTTCAATTTCAATTTCTAGACCATGCCCAACGGCATGTCACATTCCAATTTCTAATCCATGCCCAAACGGCATGTCAATTTCATAATTTCTATTTCTAAACCATGCCCAACGGCATGTCACATTCCAATATCTAATCCATGCCCAAACGGCATGTCAATTTCATAATTTCAATTTCTAAACCATGCCCAACGGCATGTCAAATTTCAATTTCAATTTCTAGACCATGCCCAACGGCATGTCACCCTCCAATTTCTAATCCATGCCCAAATGGCATGTCAATTTCATAATTTCAATTTCTAAACCATGCCTAATCGGCATGTCAAATTTCAATTTCTAATCCATGCCCAAACGGCATGTCAATTTCATAATTTCAATTTCTAAACCATGCCCAACGGCATGTCAACTTTCAATTTCAATTTCTAGACCATGCCCAATCGGCATGTCAAATTTCATAACTTCAATTTCTAAACCATGCCCAACGGCATGTCAAATTTCAATTTCAATTTCTATACCATGCCCAGCGGCATGTCAAATTTCAATTTCTAATCCATGCCCAAACGGCATGTCAATTTCATAATTTCAATTTCTAAGCCATGCCCAACGGCATGTCAACTTTCAATTTCAATTTCTAGACCATGCCCAATCGGCATGTAAAATTTCATAACTTCAATTTCTAAACCATACCCAACGACATGTCAAATTTCAATTTCAATTTCTAGACCATGCCCAACGGCATGTCAAATTTCAATTTCAATTTCTAGACCATGCCCAATCGGCATGTCGAATTTCATAACTTGAATTTCTAAACCATGCCCAACGGCATGTCAAATTTCAATTTCAATTTCTAGACCATGACCAATCGGCATGTCAAATTTCATAACTTCAATTTCTAAACGATGCCCAACGGCATGTCAAATTTCAATTTCTAATCCATGCCCAAACGGCATGTCAATTTCATAATTTCAATTTCTAAGCCATGCCCAACGGCATGTCAACTTTCAATTTCAATTTCTAGACCATGCCCGACGGCATGTCAACTTTCAATTTCAATTTCTAGACCATGCCCAACGGCATGTCACATTCCAATTTCTAATCCATGCCCAAACGGCATGTCAATTTCATAATTTCTATTTCTAAACCATGCCCAACGGCATGTCACATTCCAATATCTAATCCATGCCCAAACGGCATGTCAATTTCATAATTTCAATTTCTAAACCATGCCCAACGGCATGTCAAATTTCAATTTCAATTTCTAGACCATGCCCAACGGCATGTCACCCTCCAATTTCTAATCCATGCCCAAATGGCATGTCAATTTCATAATTTCAATTTCTAAACCATGCCTAATCGGCATGTCAAATTTCAATTTCTAATCCATGCCCAAACGGCATGTCAATTTCATAATTTCAATTTCTAAACCATGCCCAACGGCATGTCAACTTTCAATTTCAATTTCTAGACCATGCCCAATCGGCATGTCAAATTTCATAACTTCAATTTCTAAACCATGCCCAACGGCATGTCAAATTTCAATTTCAATTTCTATACCATGCCCAGCGGCATGTCAAATTTCAATTTCTAATCCATGCCCAAACGGCATGTCAATTTCATAATTTCAATTTCTAAGCCATGCCCAACGGCATGTCAACTTTCAATTTCAATTTCTAGACCATGCCCAATCGGCATGTAAAATTTCATAACTTCAATTTCTAAACCATACCCAACGACATGTCAAATTTCAATTTCAATTTCTAGACCATGCCCAACGGCATGTCAAATTTCAATTTCAATTTCTAGACCATGCCCAATCGGCATGTCGAATTTCATAACTTGAATTTCTAAACCATGCCCAACGGCATGTCAAATTTCAATTTCAATTTCTAGACCATGACCAATCGGCATGTCAAATTTCATAACTTCAATTTCTAAACGATGCCCAACGGCATGTCAAATTTCAATTTCTAATCCATGCCCAAACGGCATGTCAATTTCATAATTTCAATTTCTAAGCCATGCCCAACGGCATGTCAACTTTCAATTTCAATTTCTAGACCATGCCCGACGGCATGTCAACTTTCAATTTCAATTTCTAGACCATGCCGTCGCGTATGTCAAATTTCATAACTTCAATTTCTAAACCATGCCCAACGACAACTTTCAAATTTCAATTTCTAATCCATGCCCAAACGGCATGTCAAATTTCATAACTTCAATTTCTAAACCATGCCCAACGGCATGTCAAATTTCAATTTCAATTTCTAGACCATGACCAATCGGCATGTCAAATTTCATAACTTCAATTTCTAAACGATGCCCAACGGCATGTCAAATTTCAATTTCTAATCCATGCCCAAACGGCATGTCAAATTTCATAACTTCAATTTCAAGACCATGCCCAACGTCATGACAAATTTCAATTTCAATTTCTACACCATGCCCAACGGCATGTCAAATTCCAATTTCTAATCCATGCCCAAACGGCATGTCAATTTCATAATTTCAATTTCTAAACCATGCCCAATCGGCATGTCAAATTTCAATTTCTAATCCATGCCCAAACGGCATGTCAATTTCATAATTTCAATTTCTAAACCATGCCCAACGGCTTGTCAACTTTCAATTTCAATTTCTAGACCATGCCCAACCGGCATGTCGAATTTCATAACTTCAATTTCTAAACCATGCCCAACGGCATGTCAAATTTCAATTTCAATTTCTAGACCATGACCAATCGGCATGTCAAATTTCATAACTTCAATTTCTAAACCATGCCCAACGGCATGTCAAATTTCAATTACAATTTCTAGACCATGCCCAACGGCATGTCACATTCCAATTTCTAATCCATGCCCAAACGGCATGTCAATTTCATAATTTCATATTCTAAACCATGCCCAATCGGCATGTCAAATTTCAATTTCTAATCCATGCCCAAATGGCATGTCAATTTCATAATTTCAATTTCTAAACCATGCCCAACGGCATGTCAACTTTCAATTTCAATTTCTAGACCATGACCAATCGGCATGTCAAATTTCATAACTTCAATTTCTAAACCATGCCCAACGGCATGTCAAATTTCAATTTCAATTTTTAGACCATGACCAATCGGCATGTAAAATTTTATAACTTCAATTTCTAAACCATGCCCAACGGGATGTCAAATTTCAATTACAATTTCTAGACCATGCCCAACGGCATGTCACATTCCAATTTCTAATCCATGCCCAAACGGCATGTCAATTTCATAATTTCATATTCTAAACCATGCCCAATCGGCATGTCAAATTTCAATTTCTAATCCATGCCCAAACGGAATGTCAATTTCATAATTTCAATTTCTAAACCATGCCCAACGGCATGTCAACTTTCAATTTCAACTTCTAGACGATGCCCAATCGGCATGTCAAATTTCATAACTTCAATTTCTAAACCATGCCCAACGGCATGTCAAATTTCAATTTCAATTTCTATACCATGCCCAGCGGCATGTCAAATTTCAATTTCTAATCCATGCCCAAACGGCATGTCAATTTCATAATTTCAATTTCTAAGCCATGCCCAACGGCATGTCAACTTTCAATTTCAATTTCTAGACCATGCCCAATCGGCATGTAAAATTTCATAACTTCAATTTCTAAACCATACCCAACGGCATGTCAAATTTCAATTTCAATTTCTAGACCATTCCCAACGGCATGTCAAATTTCAATTTCAATTTCTAGACCATGCCCAACGGCATGTCACATTCCAATTTCTAATCCATGCCCAAACGGCATGTCAATTTCATAATTTCAATTTCTAAACCATGCCTAATCGGCATGTCAAATTTCAATTTCTAATCCATGCCCAAACGGCATGTCAATTTCATAATTTCAATTTCTAAACCATGCCCTACGGCAAGTCAACTTTCAATTTCAATTTCAAGACCATGCCCAATCGGCATGTCAAATTTCATAACTTGAATTTCTAAACCATGCCCAACGGCATGTCAAATTTCAATTTCAATTTCTAGACCATGACCAATCGGCATGTCAAATTTCATAACTTCAATTTCTAAACGATGCCCAACGGCATGTCAAATTTCAATTTCTAATCCATGCCCAAACGGCATGTCAATTGCATAATTTCAATTTCTAAGCCATGCCCAACGGCATGTCAACTTTCAATTTCAATTTCTAGACCATGCCCGACGGCATGTCAACTTTCAATTTCAATTTCTAGACCATGCCCAATCGGCATGTCAAATTTCATAACTTCAATTTCTAAACCATGCGCAACGGCATGTCAAATTTCAATTTCAATTTCTAGACCATGACCAATCGGCATGTCAAATTTCATAACTTCAATTTCTAAACGATGCCCAACGGCATGTCAAATTTCAATTTCTAATCCATGCCCAAACGGCATGTCAAATTTCATAACTTCAATTTCAAGACCATGCCCAACGGCATGACAAATTTCAATTTCAATTTCTACACCATGCCCAACGGCATGTCAAATTCCAATTTCTAATCCATGCCCAAACGGCATGTCAATTTCATAATTTCAATTTCTAAACCATGCCCAATCGGCATGTCAAATTTCAATTTCTAATCCATGCCCAAACGGCATGTCAATTTCATAATTTCAATTTCTAAACCATGCCCAACGGCATGTCAACTTTCAATTTCAATTTCTAGACCATGCCCAACCGGCATGTCGAATTTCATAACTTCAATTTCTAAACCATGCCCAACGGCATGTCAAATTTCAATTTCAATTTCTAGACCATGACCAATCGGCATGTCAAATTTCATAACTTCAATTTCTAAACCATGCCCAACGGCATGTCAAATTTCAATTTCAATTTCTAGACCATGCCCAACGGCATGTCACATTCCAATTTCTAATCCATGCCCAAACGGCATGTCAATTTCATAATTTCATATTCTAAACCATGCCCAATCGGCATGTCAAATTTCAATTTCTAATCCATGCCCAAACGGCATGTCAATTTCATAATTTCAATTTCTAAACCACGCCCAACGGCATGTCAACTTTCAATTTCAATTTCTAGACCATGACCAAACGGCATGTCAATTTCATAATTTCAATTTCTAAACCATGCCCAACGGCATGTCACATTCCAATATCTATTCCATGCCCAAACGGCATGTCAATTTCATAATTTCAATTTCTAAACCATCCCAACGGCATGTCAAATTTCATTTTCAATTTCTAGACCATGCCCAACGGCATGTCAAATTTCAATTTCAATTTCTAGACCATGCCCAACGGCCTGTCAAATTTCAATTTCAATTTTTAGACCATGCCCAACGGCATGTCAAATTTCAATTTCAATTTCTAGACCATGCCCAACGGCATGTCACATTCCAAGTCCTAATCCATGCCCAAACGGCATGTCAATTTCATAATTTCAATTTCTAAGCCATGCCCAACGGCATGTCAACTTTCAATTTCAATTTCTAGACCATGCCCGACGGCATGTCAACTTTCAATTTCAATTTCTAGACCATGCCCAACGGCATGTCACATTCCAATTTCTAATCCATGCCCAAACGGCATGTCAATTTCATAATTTCAATTTCTAAACCATGCCCAACGGCATGTCACATTCCAATATCTAATCCATGCCCAAACGGCATGTCAATTTCATAATTTCAATTTCTAAACCATGCCCAACGGCATGTCAATTTCTAAACCATGCCCAACGGCATGTCAATTTCTAAACCATGCCCAAACGGCATGTCAATTTCAT
Organism: Viola odorata; assembly: GCA_963691705.1. Taxonomy (NCBI): domain Eukaryota; kingdom Viridiplantae; phylum Streptophyta; class Magnoliopsida; order Malpighiales; family Violaceae; genus Viola; species Viola odorata. The sequence continues at coordinate 18,386,310 of OY829541.1, forward strand.
AATTTCAATTTCTAAGCCATGCCCAACGGCATGCCAACTTTCAATTTCAATTTCTAGACCATGTTCGACGGCATGTCAACATTCAATTTCAATTTCTAGACCATGCCCAACGGCATGTCACACTCCAATTTCTAATCCATGCCCAAACGGCATGTCAATTTCATAATTTCAATTTCTAAACCATGCCCAACGGCATGTCAAATTTCATTTTCAATTTCTAGACCATGCCCAACGGCATGTCAAATTTCAATTTCAATTTCTAGACCATGCCCAACGGCATGTCAAATTTCAATTTCAATTTTTAGACCATGCCCAACGGCATGTCAAATTTCAATTTCAATTTCTAGACCATGCCCAACGGCATGTCAAATTTCAATTTCAATTTCTAGACCATGCCCAACGGCATGTCACACTCCAATTTCTAATCCATGCCCAAACGGCATGTCCATTTCATAATTTCAATTTCTAAACCATGCCCAACGGCATGTCAAATTTCATTTTCAATTTCTAGACCATGCCCAACGGCATGTCAAATTTCAATTTCAATTTCTAGACCATGCCCAACGGCATGTCAAATTTCAATTTCAATTTCTAGACCATGCCCAACGGCATGTCACACTCCAATTTCTAATCCATGCCCAAACGGCATGTCCATTTCATAATTTCAATTTCTAAACCATGCCCAACGGCATGTCAAATTTCAATTTCAATTTCTAGACCATGCCCAACGGGATGTCAAATTTCAATTTCAATTTCTAGACCATGCCCAACGGCATGTCACATTCCAATTTCTAATCCATGCCCAAACGGCATGTCAATTTCATAATTTCAATTTCTAAGCCATGCCCAACGGCATGTCAACTTTCAATTTCAATTTCTAGACCATGCCCGACGGCATGTCAACTTTCAATTTCAATTTCTAGACCATGCCCAACGGCATGTCACATTCCAATTTCTAATCCATGCCCAAACGGCATGTCAATTTCATAATTTCAATTTCTAAACCATGCCCAACGGCATGTCACATTCCAATATCTAATCCATGCCCAAACGGCATGTCAATTTCATAATTTCAATTTCTAAACCATGCCCAACGGCATGTCAAATTTCAATTTCAATTTCTAGACCATGCCCAACGGCATGTCAAATTTCAATTTCAATTTCTAGACCATGCCCAACGGCATGTCAAATTTCAATTTCAATTTCTAGACCATGCCCAATCGGCATGTCAAATTTCATAACTTCAATTTCTAAACCATGCCCAACGGCATATCAACTTTCAATTTCAATTTCTAGACCATGCCCAACCGGCATGTCGAATTTCATAACTTCAATTTCTAAACCATGCCCAACGGCATGTCAAATTTCAATTTCAATTTCTAGACCATGACCAATCGGCATGTCAAATTTCATAACTTCAATTTCTAAACCATGCCCAACGGCATGTCAAATGTCAATTTCAATTTCTAGACCATGCCCAACGGCATGTCACACTCCAATTTCTAATCCATGCCCAAACGGCATGTCCATTTCATAATTTCAATTTCTAAACCATGCCCAACGGCATGTCAAATTTCATTTTCAATTTCTAGACCATGCCCAACGGCATGTCAAATTTCAATTTCAATTTCTAGACCATGCCCAACGGCATGTCAAATTTCAATTTCAATTTTTAGACCATGCCCAACGGCATGTCAAATTTCAATTTCAATTTCTAGACCATGCCCAATCGGCATGTCAAATTTCATAACTTCAATTTCTAAACCATGCCCAACGGCTTATCAAATTTCAATTTCAATTTCTAGACCATGCCCAATCGGCATGTCAAATTTCATAACTTCAATTTCTAAACCATGCCCAACGGTATACCAAATTTCACTTTCAATTTCTAGACCATGCCCAACGGCATGTCAAATTTCAATTTCAATTTCTAGACCATGCCCAACGGCATGTCACACTCCAATTTCTAATCCATGCCCAAATGGCATGTCAATTTCATAATTTCAATTTCTAAACCATGCCTAATTGGCATGTCAAATTTCAATTTCTAATCCATGCCCAAACGGCATGTCAATTTCATAATTTCAATTTCTAAACCATGCCCAACGGCATGTCAACTTTCAATTTCAATTTCTAGACCATGCCCAATCGGCATGTCGAATTTCATAACTTGAATTTCTAAACCATGCCCAACGGCATGTCAAATTTCAATTTCAATTTCTAGACCATGCCCAACGGGATGTCAAATTTAAATTTCAATTTCTAGACCATGCCCAACGGCATGTCACATTCCAATTTCTAATCCATGCCCAAACGGCATGTCAATTTCATAATTTCAATTTCTAAGCCATGCCCAACGGCATGTCAACTTTCAATTTCAATTTCTAGACCATGCCCGACGGCATGTCAACTTTCAATTTCAATTTCTAGACCATGCCCAACGGCATGTCACATTCCAATTTCTAATCCATGCCCAAACGGCATGTCAATTTCATAATTTCAATTTCTAAACCATGCCCAACGGCATGTCACATTCCAATATCTAATCCATGCCCAAACGGCATGTCAATTTCATAATTTCAATTTCTAAACCATGCCCAACGGCATGTCAAATTTCAATTTCAATTTCTAGACCATGCCCAACGGCATGTCAAATTTCAATTTCAATTTCTAGACCATGCCCAACGGCATGTCAAATTTCAATTTCAATTTCTAGACCATGCCCAAGCGGCATGTCAAATTTCATAACTTCAATTTCTAAACCATGCCCAACGGCATATCAAATTTCAATTTCAATTTCTAGACCATGCCCAATCGGCATGTCAAATTTCATAACTTCAATTTCTAAACCATGCCCAACGGCATACCAAATTTCACTTTCAATTTCTAGACCATGCCCAACGGCATGTCAAATTTCAATTTCAATTTCTAGACCATGCCCATAGGCAAGTCACACTCCAATTTCTAATCCATGCCCAAATGGCATGTCAATTTCATAATTTCAATTTCTAAACCATGCCTAATCGGCATGTCAAATTTCAATTTCTAATCCATGCCCAAACGGCATGTCAATTTCATAATTTCAATTTCTAAACCATGCCCAACGGCATGTCAACTTTCAATTTCAATTTCTAGACCATGCCCAATCGGCATGTCAAATTTCATAACTTCAATTTCTAAACCATGCCCAACGGCATGTCAAATTTCAATTTCAATTTCTATACCATGCCCAGCGGCATGTCAAATTTCAATTTCTAATCCATGCCCAAACGGCATGTCAATTTCATAATTTCAATTTCTAAGCCATGCCCAACGGCATGTCAACTTTCAATTTCAATTTCTAGACCATGCCCAATCGGCATGTAAAATTTCATAACTTCAATTTCTAAACCATACCCAACGGCATGTCAAATTTCAATTTCAATTTCTAGACCATGCCCAACGTCATGTCAAATTTCAATTTCAATTTCTAGACCATGCCCAATCGGCATGTCGAATTTCATAACTTGAATTTCTAAACCATGCCCAACGACATGTCAAATTTCAAATTCAATTTCTAGACCATGACCAATCGGCATGTCAAATTTCATAACTTCAATTTCTAAACGATGCCCAACGGCATGTCAAATTTCAATTTCTAATCCATGCCCAAACGGCATGTCAATTTCATAATTTCAATTTCTAAGCCATGCCCAACGGCATGTCAACTTTCAATTTCAATTTCTAGACCATGCCCGACGGCATGTCAACTTTCAATTTCAATTTCTAGACCATGCCCAATCGGCATGTCAAATTTCATAATTTCAATTTCTAAACCATGCCCAACGGCATGTCAAATTTCAATTTCAATTTCTAGACCATGACCAATCGGCATGTCAAATTTCATAACTTCAATTTCTAAACGATGCCCAACGGCATGTCAAATTTCAATTTCTAATCCATGCCCAAACGGCATGTCAAATTTCATAACTTCAATTTCAAGACCATGCCCAACGGCATGACAAATTTCAATTTCAATTTCTACACCATGCCCAACGGCATGTCAAATTCCAATTTCTAATCCATGCCCAAACGGCATGTCAATTTCATAATTTCAATTTCTAAACCATGCCCAATCGGCATGTCAAATTTCAATTTCTAATCCATGCCCAAACGGCATGTCAATTTCATAATTTCAATTTCTAAACCATGCCCAACGGCATGTCAAATTTCAATTTCAATTTCTAGACCATGCCCAACCGGCATGTCGAATTTCATAACTTCAATTTCTAAACCATGCCCAACGGCATGTCAAATTTCAATTTCAATTTCTAGACCATGACCAATCGGCATGTCAAATTTCATAACTTCAATTTCTAAACCATGCCCAACGGCATGTCAAATTTCAATTACAATTTCTTGACCATGCCCAACGGCATGTCACATTCCAATTTCTAATCCATGCCCAAACGGCATGTCAATTTCATAATTTCATATTCTAAACCATGCCCAATCGGCATGTCAAATTTCAATTTCTAATCCATGCCCAAACGGCATGTCAATTTCATAATTTCAATTTCTAAACCATGCCCAACGGCATGTCAACTTTCAATTTCAATTTCTAGACCATGACCAATCGGCATGTCAAATTTCATAACTTCAATTTCTAAACCATGCCCAACGGCATGTCAAATTTCAATTTCAATTTTTAGACCATGACCAATCGGCATGTAAAATTTCATAACTTCAATTTCTAAACCATGCCCAACGGGATGTCAAATTTCAATTTCAATTTCTAGACCATGCCCAACGGCATGTCACATTCCAATTTCTAATCCATGCCCAAACGGCATGTCAATTTCATAATTTCAATTTCTAAGCCATGCCCAACGGCATGTCAACTTTCAATTTCAATTTCTAGACCATGCCCGACGGCATGTCAACTTTCAATTTCAATTTCTAGACCATGCCCAACGGCATGTCACATTCCAATTTCTAATCCATGCCCAAACGGCATGTCAATTTCATAATTTCAATTTCTAAACCATGCCCAACGGCATAGTCACATTCCAATATCTAATCCATGCCCAAACGGCATGTCAATTTCATAATTTCAATTTCTAAACCATGCCCAACGGCATGTCAAATTTCAATTTCAATTTCTAGACCATGCCTAACGGCATGTCAAATTTCAATTTCAATTTCTAGACCATGCCCGACGGCATGTCAACTTTCAATTTCAATTTCTATACCATGCCCAGCGGCATGTCAAATTTCAATTTCTAGACCATGCCCGACGGCATGTCAACTTTCAATTTCAATTTCTAAACCATGCCCAACGGCATGTCACATTCCAATATCTAATCCATGCCCAAACGGCATGTCAATTTCATAATTTCAATTTCTAAACCATGCCCAACGGCATGTCAAATTTCAATTTCAATTTCTAGACCATGCCCAATCGGCATGTCAAATTTCATAACTTCAATTTCTAAACCATGCCCAACGGCATATCAAATTTCAATTTCAATTTCTAGACCATGCCCAATCGGCATGTCAAATTTCATAACTTCAATTTCTAAACCATGCCCAACGGCATACCAAATTTCAATTTCAATTTCTAGACCATGCCCAACGGCATACCAAATTTCAATTTCACTTTCAATTTCTAGACCATGCCCAACGGCATGTCAAATTTCAATTTCAATTTCTAGACCATGCCCAACGGCATGTCACACTCCAATTTCTAATCCATGCCCAAATGGCATGTCAATTTCATAATTTCAATTTCTAAACCATGCCTAATCGGCATGTCAAATTTCAATTTCTAATCCATGCCCAAACGGCATGTCAATTTCATAATTTCAATTTCTAAACCATGCCCAACGGCATGTCAACTTTCAATTTCAATTTCTAGACCATGCCCAATCGGCATGTCAAATTTCATAACTTCAATTTCTAAACCATGCCCAACGGCATGTCAAATTTCAATTTCAATTTCTAGACCATGCCCAACGGCATGTCACATTCCAATTTCTAATCCATGCCCAAACGGCATGTCAATTTCATAATTTCATATTCTAAACTATGCCCAATCGGCATGTCAAATTTCAATTTCTAATCCATGCCCAAACGGCATGTCAATTTCATAATTTCAATTTCTAAACCATGCCCAACGGCATGTCAACTTTCAATTTCAATTTCTAGACCATGACCAAACGGCATGTCAATTTCATAATTTCAATTTCTAAACCATGCCCAACGGCATGTCACATTCCAATATCTATTCCATGCCCAAACGGCATGTCAATTTCATAATTTCAATTTCTAAACCATGCCCAACGGCATGTCAAATTTCATTTTCAATTTCTAGACCATGCCCAACGGCATGTCAAATTTCAATTTCAATTTCTAGACCATGCCCAACGGCCTGTCAAATTTCAATTTCAATTTTTAGACCATGCCCAACGGCATGTCAAATTTCAATTTCTAGACCATGCCCAACGGCATGTCAAATTTCAATTTCAATTTCTAGACCATGCCCAACGGCCTGTCAAATTTCAATTTCAATTTTTAGACCATGCCCAACGGCATGTCAAATTTCAATTTCAATTTCTAGACCATGCCCAACGGCATGTCACATTCCAATTTCTAATCCATGCCCAAACGGCATGTCAATTTCATAATTTCAATTTCTAAAACATGCCCAACGGCATGTCACATTCCAATATCTAATCCATGCCCAAATGGCATGTCAATTTCATAATTTCAATTTCTAAACCATGCCCAACGGCATGTCAAATTTCAATTTCAATTTCTAGACCATGCCTAACGGCATGTCAAATTTCAATTTCAATTTCTAGACCATGCCCGACGGCATGTCAACTTTCAATTTCAATTTCTATACCATGCCCAGCGGCATGTCAAATTTCAATTTCTAGACCATGCCCGACGGCATGTCAACTTTCAATTTCAATTTCTAAACCATGCCCAACGGCATGTCACATTCCAATATCTAATCCATGCCCAAACGGCATGTCAATTTCATAATTTCAATTTCTAAACCATGCCCAACGGCATGTCAAATTTCAATTTCAATTTCTAGACCATGCCCAATCGGCATGTCAAATTTCATAACTTCAATTTCTAAACCATGCCCAACGGCATATCAAATTTCAATTTCAATTTCTAGACCATGCCCAATCGGCATGTCAAATTTCATAACTTCAATTTCTAAACCATGCCCAACGGCATACCAAATTTCAATTTCAATTTCTAGACCATTCCCAACGGCATACCAAATTTCAATTTCACTTTCAATTTCTAGACCATGCCCAACGGCATGTCAAATTTCAATTTCAATTTCTAGACCATGCCCAACGGCATGTCACACTCCAATTTCTAATCCATGCCCAAATGGCATGTCAATTTCATAATTTCAATTTCTAAACCATGCCTAATCGGCATGTCAAATTTCAATTTCTAATCCATGCCCAAACGGCATGTCAATTTCATAATTTCAATTTCTAAACCATGCCCAACGGCATGTCAACTTTCAATTTCAATTTCTAGACCATGCCCAATCGGCATGTCAAATTTCATAACTTCAATTTCTAAACCATGCCCAACGGCATGTCAAATTTCAATTTCAATTTCTAGACCATGCCCAACGGCATGTCACATTCCAATTTCTAATCCATGCCCAAACGGCATGTCAATTTCATAATTTCATATTCTAAACCATGCCCAATCGGCATGTCAAATTTCAATTTCTAATCCATGCCCAAACGGCATGTCAATTTCATAATTTCAATTTCTAAACCATGCCCAACGGCATGTCAACTTTCAATTTCAATTTCTAGACCATGACCAAACGGCATGTCAATTTCATAATTTCAATTTCTAAACCATGCCCAACGGCATGTCACATTCCAATATCTATTCCATGCCCAAACGGCATGTCAATTTCATAATTTCAATTTCTAAACCATGCCCAACGGCATGTCAAATTTCATTTTCAATTTCTAGACCATGCCCAACGGCATGTCAAATTTCAATTTCAATTTCTAGACCATGCCCAACGGCCTGTCAAATTTCAATTTCAATTTTTAGACCATGCCCAACGGCATGTCAAATTTCAATTTCAATTTCTAGACCATGCCCAACGGCATGTCACATTCCAAGTCCTAATCCATGCCCAAACGGCATGTCAATTTCATAATTTCAATTTCTAAGCCATGCCCAACGGCATGTCAACTTTCAATTTCAATTTCTAGACCATGCCCGACGGCATGTCAACTTTCAATTTCAATTTCTAGACCATGCCCAACGGCATGTCACATTCCAATTTCTAATCCATGCCCAAACGGCATGTCAATTTCATAATTTCAATTTCTAAACCATGCCCAACGGCATGTCACATTCCAATATCTAATCCATGCCCAAACGACATGTCAATTTCATAATTTCAATTTCTAAACCATGCCCAACGGCATGTCAATTTCTAAACCATGCCCAACGGCATGTCAATTTCTAAACCATGCCCAAACGGCATGTCAATTTCATAATTTCAATTTCAATTTCTAGACCATGCCCAACGGCATGTCAAATTTCAATTTCAATTTTTAGACCATGCCCAACGGCATGTCAAATTTCAATTTCAATTTCTAGACCATGCCCAACGGCATGTCAAATTTCAATTTCAATTTCTAGACCATGCCCAACGGCATGTCACACTCCAATTTCTAATCCATGCCCAAACGGCATGTCAATTTCATAATTTCAATTTCTAAACCATGCCCAACGGCATGTCAAATTTCATTTTCAATTTCTAGACCATGCCCAACGGCATGTCAAATTTCAATTTCAATTTCTAGACCATGCCCAACGGCATGTCAAATTTCAATTTCAATTTTTAGACCATGCCCAACGGCATGTCAAATTTCAATTACAATTTCTAGACCATGCCCAATCGGCATGTCAAATTTCATAACTTCAATTTCTAAACCATGCCCAACGGCATATCAAATTTCAATTTCAATTTCTAGACCATGCCCAATCGGCATGTCAAATTTCATAACTTCAATTTCTAAACCATGCCCAACGGTATACCAAATTTCACTTTCAATTTCTAGACCATGCCCAACGGCATGTCAAATTTCAATTTCAATTTCTAGACCATGCCCAACGGCATGTCACACTCCAATTTCTAATCCATGCCCAAATGGCATGTCAATTTCATAATTTCAATTTCTAAACCATGCCTAATCGGCATGTCAAATTTCAATTTCTAATCCATGCCCAAACGGCATGTCAATTTCATAATTTCAATTTCTAAACCATGCCCAACGGCATGTCAACTTTCAATTTCAATTTCTAGACCATGCCCAATCGGCATGTCGAATTTCATAACTTGAATTTCTAAACCATGCCCAACGGCATGTCAAATTTCAATTTCAATTTCTAGACCATGCCCAACGGGATGTCAAATTTCAATTTCAATTTCTAGACCATGCCCAACGGCATGTCACATTCCAATTTCTAATCCATGCCCAAACGGCATGTCAATTTCATAATTTCAATTTCTAAGCCATGCCCAACGGCATGTCAACTTTCAATTTCAATTTCTAGACCATGCCCGACGGCATGTCAACTTTCAATTTCAATTTCTAGACCATGCCCAACGGCATGTCACATTCCAATTTCTAATCCATGCCCAAACGGCATGTCAATTTCATAATTTCAATTTCTAAACCATGCCCAACGGCATGTCACATTCCAATATCTAATCCATGCCCAAACGGCATGTCAATTTCATAATTTCAATTTCTAAACCATGCCCAACGGCATGTCAAATTTCAATTTCAATTTCTAGACCATGCCCAACGGCATGTCAAATTTCAATTTCAATTTCTAGACCATGCCCAACGGCATGTCAAATTTCAATTTCAATTTCTAGACCATGCCCAACGGCATGTCAAATTTCAATTTCAATTTTTAGACCATGCCCAACGGCATGTCAAATTTCAATTACAATTTCTAGACCATGCCCAATCGGCATGTCAAATTTCATAACTTCAATTTCTAAACCATGCCCAACGGCATATCAAATTTCAATTTCAATTTCTAGACCATGCCCAATCGGCATGTCAAATTTCATAACTTCAATTTCTAAACCATGCCCAACGGTATACCAAATTTCACTTTCAATTTCTAGACCATGCCCAACGGCATGTCAAATTTCAATTTCAATTTCTAGACCATGCCCAACGGCATGTCACACTCCAATTTCTAATCCATGCCCAAATGGCATGTCAATTTCATAATTTCAATTTCTAAACCATGCCTAATCGGCATGTCAAATTTCAATTTCTAATCCATGCCCAAACGGCATGTCAATTTCATAATTTCAATTTCTAAACCATGCCCAACGGCATGTCAACTTTCAATTTCAATTTCAAGACCATGCCCAATCGGCATGTCGAATTTCATAACTTGAATTTCTAAACCATGCCCAACGGCATGTCAAATTTCAATTTCAATTTCTAGACCATGCCCAACGGGATGTCAAATTTCAATTTCAATTTCTAGACCATGCCCAACGGCATGTCACATTCCAATTTCTAATCCATGCCCAAACGGCATGTCAATTTCATAATTTCAATTTCTAAGCCATGCCCAACGGCATGTCAACTTTCAATTTCAATTTCTAGACCATGCCCGACGGCATGTCAACTTTCAATTTCAATTTCTAGACCATGCCCAACGGCATGTCACATTCCAATTTCTAATCTATGCCCAAACGGCATGTCAATTTCATAATTTCAATTTCTAAACCATGCCCAACGGCATGTCACATTCCAATATCTAATCCATGCCCAAACGGCATGTCAATTTCATAATTTCAATTTCTAAACCATGCCCAACGGCATGTCAAATTTCAATTTCAATTTCTAGACCATGCCCAACGGCATGTCAAATTTCAATTTCAATTTCTAGACCATGCCCAACGGCATGTCAAATTTCAATTTCAATTTCTAGACCATGCCCAATCGGCATGTCAAATTTCATAACTTCAATTTCTAAACCATGCCCAACGGCATATCAAATTTCAATTTCAATTTGTAGACCATGCCCAATCGGCATGTCAAATTTCATAACTTCAATTTCTAAACCATGCCCAACGGCATATCAAATTTCACTTTCAATTTCTAGACCATGCCCAACGGCATGTCAAATTTCAATTTCAATTTCTAGACCATGCCCAACGGCATGTCACACTCCAATTTCTAATCCATGCCCAAATGGCATGTCAATTTCATAATTTCAATTTCTAAACCATGCCCAAACGGCATGTCAATTTCATAATTTCAATTTCTAATCCATGCCCAAACGGCATGTCAAATTTCAATTTCTAATCCATGCCCAAACGGCATGTCAATTTCAATTTCAATTTCTAGACCATGCCCAATCGGCATGTCAAATTTCATAACTTCAATTTCTAAACCATGCCCAACGGCATATCAAATTTCAATTTCAATTTCTAGACCATGCCCAATCGGCATGTCAAATTTCATAACTTCAATTTCTAAACCATGCCCAACGGCATATCAAATTTCACTTTCAATTTCTAGACCATGCCCAACGGCATGTCAAATTTCAATTTCAATTTCTAGACCATGCCCAACGGCATGTCACACTCCAATTTCTAATCCATGCCCAAATGGCATGTCAATTTCATAATTTCAATTTCTAAACCATGCCTAATCGGCATGTCAAATTTCAATTTCTAATCCATGCCCAAACGGCATGTCAATTTCATAATTTCAATTTCTAAACCATGCCCAATCGGCATGTCAAATTTCAATTTCTAATCCATGCCCAAACGGCATGTCAACTTTCAATTTCAATTTCTAGACCATGCCCGACGGCATGTCAACTTTCAATTTCAATTTCTAGACCATGCCCAATCGGCATGTCAAATTTCATAACTTCAATTTCTAAACCATGCCCAACGGCATATCAAATTTCAATTTCAATTTCTAGACCATGCCCAATCGGCATGTCAAATTTCATAACTTCAATTTCTAAACCATGCCCAACGGCATATCAAATTTCACTTTCAATTTCTAGACCATGCCCAACGGCATGTCAAATTTCAATTTCAATTTCTAGACCATGCCCAACGGCATGTCACACTCCAATTTCTAATCCATGCCCAAATGGCATGTCAATTTCATAATTTCAATTTCTAAACCATGCCCAAACGGCATGTCAATTTCATAATTTCAATTTCTAATCCATGCCCAAACGGCATGTCAAATTTCAATTTCTAATCCATGCCCAAACGGCATGTCAATTTCAATTTCAATTTCTAGACCATGCCCAATCGGCATGTCAAATTTCATAACTTCAATTTCTAAACCATGCCCAACGGCATATCAAATTTCAATTTCAATTTCTAGACCATGCCCAATCGGCATGTCAAATTTCATAACTTCAATTTCTAAACCATGCCCAACGGCATATCAAATTTCACTTTCAATTTCTAGACCATGCCCAACGGCATGTCAAATTTCAATTTCAATTTCTAGACCATGCCCAACGGCATGTCACACTCCAATTTCTAATCCATGCCCAAATGGCATGTCAATTTCATAATTTCAATTTCTAAACCATGCCTAATCGGCATGTCAAATTTCAATTTCTAATCCATGCCCAAACGGCATGTCAATTTCATAATTTCAATTTCTAAACCATGCCCAATCGGCATGTCAAATTTCAATTTCTAATCCATGCCCAAACGGCATGTCAACTTTCAATTTCAATTTCTAGACCATGCCCGACGGCATGTCAACTTTCAATTTCAATTTCTAGATCATGCCCAATCGGCATGTAAAATTTCATAACTTCAATTTCTAAACCATACCCAACGGCATGTCAAATTTCAATTTCAATTTCTAGACCATGCCCAACGTCATGTCAAATTTCAATTTCAATTTCTAGACCATGCCCAATCGGCATGTCGAATTTCATAACTTGAATTTCTAAACCATGCCCAACGGCATGTCAAATTTCAATTTCAATTTCTAGACCATGACCAATCGGCATGTCAAATTTCATAACTTCAATTTCTAAACGATGCCCAACGGCATGTCAAATTTCAATTTCTAATCCATGCCCAAACGGCATGTCAATTTCATAATTTCAATTTCTAAGCCATGCCCAACGGCATGTCAACTTTCAATTTCAATTTCTAGACCATGCCCGACGGCATGTCAACTTTCAATTTCAATTTCTAGACCATGCCCAATCGGCATGTCAAATTTCATAACTTCAATTTCTAAACCATGCCCAACGGCATGTCAAATTTCAATTTCAATTTCTAGACCATGACCAATCGGCATGTCAATTTCATAATTTCAATTTCTAATCCATGCCCAAACGGCATGTCAAATTTCAATTTCTAATCCATGCCCAAACGGCATGTCAATTTCATAATTTCAATTTCTAAACCATGCCCAACGGCATGTCAACTTTCAATTTCAATTTCTAGACCATGCCCAACCGGCATGTTGAATTTCATAACTTCAATTTCTAAACCATGCCCAACGGCATGTCAAATTTCAATTTCAATTTCTAGACCATGACCAATCGGCATGTCAAATTTCATAACTTCAATTTCTAAACCATGCCCAATGGCATGTCAAATTTCAATTACAATTTCTTGACCATGCCCAACGGCATGTCACATTCCAATTTCTAATCCATGCCCAAACGGCATGTCAATTTCATAATTTCATATTCTAAACCATGCCCAATCGGCATGTCAAATTTCAATTTCTAATCCATGCCCAAACGGCATGTCAATTTCATAATTTCAATTTCTAAACCATGCCCAACGGCATGTCAACTTTCAATTTCAATTTCTAGACCATGACCAATCGGCATGTCAAATTTCATAACTTCAATTTCTAAACCATGCCCAACGGCATGTCAAATTTCAATTTCAATTTTTAGACCATGACCAATCGGCATGTAAAATTTCATAACTTCAATTTCTAAACCATGCCCAACGGCATGTCACATTCCAATATCTATTCCATGCCCAAACGGCATGTCAATTTCATAATTTCAATTTCTAAACCATGCCCAACGGCATGTCAAATTTCATTTTCAATTTCTAGACCATGCCCAACGGCATGTCAAATTTCAATTTCAATTTCTAGACCATGCCCAACGGCCTGTCAAATTTCAATTTCAATTTTTAGACCATGCCCAACGGCATGTCAAATTTCAATTTCAATTTCTAGACCATGCCCAACGGCATGTCACATTCCAAGTCCTAATCCATGCCCAAACGGCATGTCAATTTCATAATTTCAATTTCTAAGCCATGCCCAACGGCATGTCAACTTTCAATTTCAATTTCTAGACCATGCCCGACGGCATGTCAACTTTCAATTTCAATTTCTAGACCATGCCCAACGGCATGTCACATTCCAATTTCTAATCCATGCCCAAACGACATGTCAATTTCATAATTTCAATTTCTAAACCATGCCCAACGGCATGTCACATTCCAATATCTAATCCATGCCCAAACGGTATGTCAATTTCATAATTTCAATTTCTAAACCATGCCCAACGGCATGTCAATTTCTAAACCATGCCCAACGGCATGTCAATTTCTAAACCATGCCCAAACGGCATGTCAATTTCATAATTTCAATTTCAATTTCTAGACCATGCCCAACGGCATGTCAAATTTCAATTTCAATTTTTAGACCATGCCCAACGGCATGTCAAATTTCAATTTCAATTTCTAGACCATGCCCAACGGCATGTCAAATTTCAATTTCAATTTCTAGACCATGCCCAACGGCATGTCACACTCCAATTTCTAATCCATGCCCAAACGGCATGTCAATTTCATAATTTCAATTTCTAAACCATGTCCAACGACATGTCAAATTTCATTTTCAATTTCTAGACCATGCCCAACGGCATGTCAAATTTCAATTTCAATTTCTAGACCATGCCCAACGGCATGTCAAATTTCAATTTCAATTTTTAGACCATGCCCAACGGCATGTCAAATTTCAATTACAATTTCTAGACCATGCCCAATCGGCATGTCAAATTTCATAACTTCAATTTCTAAACCATGCCCAACGGCATATCAAATTTCAATTTCAATTTCTAGACCATGCCCAATCGGCATGTCAAATTTCATAACTTCAATTTCTAAACCATGCCCAACGGTATACCAAATTTCACTTTCAATTTCTAGACCATGCCCAACGGCATGTCAAATTTCAATTTCAATTTCTAGACCATGCCCAACGGCATGTCACACTCCAATTTCTAATCCATGCCCAAATGGCATGTCAATTTCATAATTTCAATTTCTAAACCATGCCTAATCGGCATGTCAAATTTCAATTTCTAATCCATGCCCAAACGGCATGTCAATTTCATAATTTCAATTTCTAAACCATGCCCAACGGCATGTCAACTTTCAATTTCAATTTCTAGACCATGACCAATCGGCATGTCAAATTTCATAACTTCAATTTCTAAACCATGCCCAACGGCATGTCAAATTTCAATTTCAATTTTTAGACCATGACCAATCGGCATGTAAAATTTCATAACTTCAATTTCTAAACCATGCCCAACGGGATGTCAAATTTCAATTTCAATTTCTAGACCATGCCCAACGGCATGTCACATTCCAATTTCTAATCCATGCCCAAACGGCATGTCAATTTCATAATTTCAATTTCTAAGCCATGCCCAACGGCATGTCAACTTTCAATTTCAATTTCTAGACCATGCCCGACGGCATGTCAACTTTCAATTTCAATTTCTAGACCATGCCCAACGGCATGTCACATTCCAATTTCTAATCCATGCCCAAACGGCATGTCAATTTCATAATTTCAATTTCTAAACCATGCCCAACGGCATGTCACATTCCAATATCTAATCCATGCCCAAACGGCATGTCAATTTCATAATTTCAATTTCTAAACCATGCCCAACGGCATGTCAAATTTCAATTTCAATTTCTAGACCATGCCCAACGGCATGTCAAATTTCAATTTCAATTTCTAGACCATGCCCGACGGCATGTCAACTTTCAATTTCAATTTCTATACCATGCCCAGCGGCATGTCAAATTTCAATTTCTAGACCATGCCCGACGGCATGTCAACTTTCAATTTCAATTTCTAAACCATGCCCAACGGCATGTCACATTCCAATATCTAATCCATGCCCAAACGGCATGTCAATTTCATAATTTCAATTTCTAAACCATGCCCAACGGCATGTCAAATTTCAATTTCAATTTCTAGACCATGCCCAACGGCATGTCAAATTTCAATTTCAATTTCTAGACCATGCCCAACGGCATGTCAAATTTCAATTTCAATTTTTAGACCATGCCCAACGGCATGTCAAATTTCAATTTCAATTTCTAGACCATGCCCAACGGCATGTCAAATTTCAATTTCAATTTCTAGACCATGCCCAACGGCATGTCACACTCCAATTTCTAATCCATGCCCAAACGGCATGTCAATTTCATAATTTCAATTTCTAAACCATGTCCAACGACATGTCAAATTTCATTTTCAATTTCTAGACCATGCCCAACGGCATGTCAAATTTCAATTTCAATTTCTAGACCATGCCCAACGGCATGTCAAATTTCAATTTCAATTTTTAGACCATGCCCAACGGCATGTCAAATTTCAATTACAATTTCTAGACCATGCCCAATCGGCATGTCAAATTTCATAACTTCAATTTCTAAACCATGCCCAACGGCATATCAAATTTCAATTTCAATTTCTAGACCATGCCCAATCGGCATGTCAAATTTCATAACTTCAATTTCTAAACCATGCCCAACGGTATACCAAATTTCACTTTCAATTTCTAGACCATGCCCAACGGCATGTCAAATTTCAATTTCAATTTCTAGACCATGCCCAACGGCATGTCACACTCCAATTTCTAATCCATGCCCAAATGGCATGTCAATTTCATAATTTCAATTTCTAAACCATGCCTAATCGGCATGTCAAATTTCAATTTCTAATCCATGCCCAAACGGCATGTCAATTTCATAATTTCAATTTCTAAACCATGCCCAACGGCATGTCAACTTTCAATTTCAATTTCTAGACCATGACCAATCGGCATGTCAAATTTCATAACTTCAATTTCTAAACCATGCCCAACGGCATGTCAAATTTCAATTTCAATTTTTAGACCATGACCAATCGGCATGTAAAATTTCATAACTTCAATTTCTAAACCATGCCCAACGGGATGTCAAATTTCAATTTCAATTTCTAGACCATGCCCAACGGCATGTCACATTCCAATTTCTAATCCATGCCCAAACGGCATGTCAATTTCATAATTTCAATTTCTAAGCCATGCCCAACGGCATGTCAACTTTCAATTTCAATTTCTAGACCATGCCCGACGGCATGTCAACTTTCAATTTCAATTTCTAGACCATGCCCAACGGCATGTCACATTCCAATTTCTAATCCATGCCCAAACGGCATGTCAATTTCATAATTTCAATTTCTAAACCATGCCCAACGGCATGTCACATTCCAATATCTAATCCATGCCCAAACGGCATGTCAATTTCATAATTTCAATTTCTAAACCATGCCCAACGGCATGTCAAATTTCAATTTCAATTTCTAGACCATGCCCAACGGCATGTCAAATTTCAATTTCAATTTCTAGACCATGCCCGACGGCATGTCAACTTTCAATTTCAATTTCTATACCATGCCCAGCGGCATGTCAAATTTCAATTTCTAGACCATGCCCGACGGCATGTCAACTTTCAATTTCAATTTCTAAACCATGCCCAACGGCATGTCACATTCCAATATCTAATCCATGCCCAAACGGCATGTCAATTTCATAATTTCAATTTCTAAACCATGCCCAACGGCATGTCAAATTTCAATTTCAATTTCTAGACCATGCCCAACGGCATGTCAAATTTCAATTTCAATTTCTAGACCATGCCCAACGGCATGTCAAATTTCAATTTCAATTTTTAGACCATGCCCAACGGCATGTCAAATTTCAATTTCAATTTCTAGACCATGCCCAACGGCATGTCAAATTTCAATTTCAATTTCTAGACCATGCCCAACGGCATGTCACACTCCAATTTCTAATCCATGCCCAAACGGCATGTCAATTTCATAATTTCAATTTCTAAACCATGTCCAACGACATGTCAAATTTCATTTTCAATTTCAAGACCATGCCCAACGGCATGTCAAATTTCAATTTCAATTTCTAGACCATGCCCAACGGCATGTCAAATTTCAATTTCAATTTTTAGACCATGCCCAACGGCATGTCAAATTTCAATTACAATTTCTAGACCATGCCCAATCGGCATGTCAAATTTCATAACTTCAATTTCTAAACCATGCCCAACGGCATATCAAATTTCAATTTCAATTTCTAGACCATGCCCAATCGGCATGTCAAATTTCATAACTTCAATTTCTAAACCATGCCCAACGGTATACCAAATTTCACTTTCAATTTCTAGACCATGCCCAACGGCATGTCAAATTTCAATTTCAATTTCTAGACCATGCCCAACGGCATGTCACACTCCAATTTCTAATCCATGCCCAAATGGCATGTCAATTTCATAATTTCAATTTCTAAACCATGCCTAATCGGCATGTCAAATTTCAATTTCTAATCCATGCCCAAACGGCATGTCAATTTCATAATTTCAATTTCTAAACCATGCCCAACGGCATGTCAACTTTCAATTTCAATTTCTAGACCATGACCAATCGGCATGTCAAATTTCATAACTTCAATTTCTAAACCATGCCCAACGGCATGTCAAATTTCAATTTCAATTTTTAGACCATGACCAATCGGCATGTAAAATTTCATAACTTCAATTTCTAAACCATGCCCAACGGGATGTCAAATTTCAATTTCAATTTCTAGACCATGCCCAACGGCATGTCACATTCCAATTTCTAATCCATGCCCAAACGGCATGTCAATTTCATAATTTCAATTTCTAAGCCATGCCCAACGGCATGTCAACTTTCAATTTCAATTTCTAGACCATGCCCGACGGCATGTCAACTTTCAATTTCAATTTCTAGACCATGCCCAACGGCATGTCACATTCCAATTTCTAATCCATGCCCAAACGGCATGTCAATTTCATAATTTCAATTTCTAAACCATGCCCAACGGCATGTCACATTCCAATATCTAATCCATGCCCAAACGGCATGTCAATTTCATAATTTCAATTTCTAAACCATGCCCAACGGCATGTCAAATTTCAATTTCAATTTCTAGACCATGCCCAACGGCATGTCAAATTTCAATTTCAATTTCTAGACCATGCCCGACGGCATGTCAACTTTCAATTTCAATTTCTATACCATGCCCAGCGGCATGTCAAATTTCAATTTCTAGACCATGCCCGACGGCATGTCAACTTTCAATTTCAATTTCTAAACCATGCCCAACGGCATGTCACATTCCAATATCTAATCCATGCCCAAACGGCATGTCAATTTCATAATTTCAATTTCTAAACCATGCCCAACGGCATGTCAAATTTCAATTTCAATTTCTAGACCATGCCCAACGGCATGTCAAATTTCAATTTCAATTTCTAGACCATGCCCAACGGCATGTCAAATTTCAATTTCAATTTTTAGACCATGCCCAACGGCATGTCAAATTTCAATTTCAATTTCTAGACCATGCCCAATCGGCATGTCAAATTTCATAACTTCAATTTCTAAACCATGCCCAACGGCATATCAAATTTCAATTTCAATTTCTAGACCATGCCCAATCGGCATGTCAAATTTCATAACTTCAATTTCTAAACCATGCCCAACGGCATACCAAATTTCAATTTCAATTTCTAGACCATGCCCAACGGCATACCAAATTTCAATTTCACTTTCAATTTCTAGACCATGCCCAACGGCATGTCAAATTTCAATTTCAATTTCTAGACCATGCCCAACGGCATGTCACACTCCAATTTCTAATCCATGCCCAAATGGCATGTCAATTTCATAATTTCAATTTCTAAACCATGCCTAATCGGCATGTCAAATTTCAATTTCTAATCCATGCCCAAACGGCATGTCAATTTCATAATTTCAATTTCTAAACCATGCCCAACGGCATGTCAACTTTCAATTTCAATTTCTAGACCATGCCCAATCGGCATGTCAAATTTCATAACTTCAATTTCTAAACCATGCCCAACGGCATGTCAAATTTCAATTTCAATTTCTATACCATGCCCAGCGGCATGTCAAATTTCAATTTCTAATCCATGCCCAAACGGCATGTCAATTTCATAATTTCAATTTCTAAGCCATGCCCAACGGCATGTCAAATTTCATTTTCAATTTCTAGACCATGCCCAACGGCATGTCAAATTTCAATTTCAATTTCTAGACCATGCCCAACGGCATGTCAAATTTCAATTTCAATTTTTAGACCATGCCCAACGGCATGTCAAATTTCAATTTCAATTTCTAGACCATGCCCAATCGGCATGTCAAATTTCATAACTTCAATTTCTAAACCATGCCCAACGGCATATCAAGTTTCAATTTCAATTTCTAGACCATGCCCAATCGGCATGTCAAATTTCATAACTTCAATTTCTAAACCATGCCCAACGGCATACCAAATTTCACTTTCAATTTCTAGACCATGCCCAACGGAATGTCAAATTTCAATTTCAATTTCTAGACCATGCCCAACGGCATGTCACACTCCAATTTCTAATCCATGCCCAAATGGCATGTCAATTTCATAATTTCAATTTCTAAACCATGCCCAACGGCATATCAAATTTCAATTTCTAATCCATGCCCAAACGGAATGTCAATTTCATAACTTCAATTTCTAAACCATGCCCAACGGCATGTCAAATTTCAATTTCAATTTCTATACCATGCCCAGCGGCATGTCAAATTTCAATTTCTAATCCATTCCCAAACGGAATGTCAATTTCATAATTTCAATTTCTAAGCCATGCCCAACGGCATGTCAACTTTCAATTTCAATTTCTAGACCATGCCCAATCGGCATGTAAAATTTCATAACTTCAATTTCTAAACCACACCCAACGGCATGTCAAATTTCAATTTCAATTTCTAGACCATTCCCAACGGCATGTCAAATTTCAATTTCAATTTCTAGACCATGCCCAACGGCATGTCACATTCCAATTTCTAATCCATGCCCAAACGGCATGTCAATTTCATACTTTCAATTTCTAAACCATGCCTAATCGGCATGTCAAATTTCAATTTCTAATCCATGCCCAAACGGCATGTCAATTTCATAATTTCAATTTCTAAACCATGCCCTACGGCATGTCAACTTTCAATTTCAATTTCTAGACCATGCCCAATCGGCATGTCGAATTTCATAACTTGAATTTCTAAACCATGCCCAACGGCATGTCAAATTTCAATTTCAATTTCTAGACCATGACCAATCGGCATGTCAAATTTCATAACTTCAATTTCTAAACGATGCCCAACGGCATGTCAAATTTCAATTTCTAATCCATGTTCAAACGGCATGTCAATTGCATAATTTCAATTTCTAAGCCATGCCCAACGGCATGTCAACTTTCAATTTCAATTTCTAGACCATGCCCGACGGCATGTCAACTTTCAATTTCAATTTCTAGACCATGCCCAATCGGCATGTCAAATTTCATAACTTCAATTTCTAAACCATGCCCAACGGCATGTCAAATTTCAATTTCAATTTTTAGACCATGACCAATCGGCATGTAAAATTTCATAACTTCAATTTCTAAACCATGCCCAACGGGATGTCAAATTTCAATTTCAATTTCTAGACCATGCCCAACGGCATGTCACATTCCAATTTCTAATCCATGCCCAAACGGCATGTCAATTTCATAATTTCAATTTCTAAGCCATGCCCAACGGCATGTCAACTTTCAATTTCAATTTCTAGACCATGCCCGACGGCATGTCAACTTTCAATTTCAATTTCTAGACCATGCCCAACGGCATGTCACATTCCAATTTCTAATCCATGCCCAAACGGCATGTCAATTTCATAATTTCAATTTCTAAACCATGCCCAACGGCATGTCACATTCCAATATCTAATCCATGCACAAACGGCATGTCAATTTCATAATTTCAATTTCTAAACCATGCCCAACGGCATGTCAAATTTCAATTTCAATTTCTAGACCATTCCCAACGGCATGTCAAATTTCAATTTCAATTTCTAGACCATGCCCGACGGCATGTCAACTTTCAATTTCAATTTCTATACCATGCCCAGCGGCATGTCAAATTTCAATTTCTAGACCATGCCCGACGGCATGTCAACTTTCAATTTCAATTTCTAAACCATGCCCAACGGCATGTCACATTCCAATATCTAATCCATGCCCAAACGTCATGTCAATTTCATAATTTCAATTTCTAAACCATGCCCAACGGCATGTCAAATTTCAATTTCAATTTCTAGACCATGCCCAACGGCATGTCAAATTTCAATTTCAATTTCTAGACCATGCCCAACGGCATGTCAAATTTCAATTTCAATTTTTAGACCATGCCCAACGGCATGTCAAATTTCAATTTCAATTTCTAGACCATGCCCAATCGGCATGTCAAATTTCATAACTTCAATTTCTAAACCATGCCCAACGGCATATCAAATTTCAATTTCAATTTCTAGACCATGCCCAATCGGCATGTCAAATTTCATAACTTCAATTTCTAAACCATGCCCAACGGCATACCAAATTTCAATTTCAATTTCTAGACCATGCCCAACGGCATACCAAATTTCAATTTCACTTTCAATTTCTAGACCATGCCCAACGGCATGTCAAATTTCAATTTCAATTTCTAGACCATGCCCAACGGCATGTCACACTCCAATTTCTAATCCATGCCCAAATGGCATGTCAATTTCATAATTTCAATTTCTAAACCATGCCTAATCGGCATGTCAAATTTCAATTTCTAATCCATGCCCAAACGGCATGTCAATTTCATAATTTCAATTTCTAAACCATGCCCAACGGCATGTCAACTTTCAATTTCAATTTCTAGACCATGCCCAATCGGCATGTCAAATTTCATAACTTCAATTTCTAAACCATGCCCAACGGCATGTCAAATTTCAATTTCAATTTCTATACCATGCCCAGCGGCATGTCAAATTTCAATTTCTAATCCATGCCCAAACGGCATGTCAATTTCATAATTTCAATTTCTAAGCCATGCCCAACGGCATGTCAAATTTCATTTTCAATTTCTAGACCATGCCCAACGGCATGTCAAATTTCAATTTCAATTTCTAGACCATGCCCAACGGCATGTCAAATTTCAATTTCAATTTTTAGACCATGCCCAACGGCATGTCAAATTTCAATTTCAATTTCTAGACCATGCCCAATCGGCATGTCAAATTTCATAACTTCAATTTCTAAACCATGCCCAACGGCATATCAAATTTCAATTTCAATTTCTAGACCATGCCCAATCGGCATGTCAAATTTCATAACTTCAATTTCTAAACCATGCCCAACGGCATACCAAATTTCACTTTCAATTTCTAGACCATGCCCAACGGAATGTCAAATTTCAATTTCAATTTCTAGACCATGCCCAACGGCATGTCACACTCCAATTTCTAATCCATGCCCAAATGGCATGTCAATTTCATAATTTCAATTTCTAAACCATGCCCAACGGCATATCAAATTTCAATTTCTAACCCATGCCCAAACGGAATGTCAATTTCATAACTTCAATTTCTAAACCATGCCCAACGGCATGTCAAATTTCAATTTCAATTTCTATACCATGCCCAGCGGCATGTCAAATTTCAATTTCTAATCCATGCCCAAACGGAATGTCAATTTCATAATTTCAATTTCTAAGCCATGCCCAACGGCATGTCAACTTTCAATTTCAATTTCTAGACCATGCCCAATCGGCATGTAAAATTTCATAACTTCAATTTCTAAACCACACCCAACGGCATGTCAAATTTCAATTTCAATTTCTAGACCATTCCCAACGGCATGTCAAATTTCAATTTCAATTTCTAGACCATGCCCAACGGCATGTCACATTCCAATTTCTAATCCATGCCCAAACGGCATGTCAATTTCATAATTTCAATTTCTAAACCATGCCTAATCGGCATGTCAAATTTCAATTTCTAATCCATGCCCAAACGGCATGTCAATTTCATAATTTCAATTTCTAAACCATGCCCTACGGCATGTCAACTTTCAATTTCAATTTCTAGACCATGCCCAATCGGCATGTCGAATTTCATAACTTGAATTTCTAAACCATGCCCAACGGCATGTCAAATTTCAATTTCAATTTCTAGACCATGACCAATCGGCATGTCAAATTTCATAACTTCAATTTCTAAACGATGCCCAACGGCATGTCAAATTTCAATTTCTAATCCATGCCCAAACGGCATGTCAATTGCATAATTTCAATTTCTAAGCCATGCCCAACGGCATGTCAACTTTCAATTTCAATTTCTAGACCATGCCCGACGGCATGTCAACTTTCAATTTCAATTTCTAGACCATGCCCAATCGGCATGTCAAATTTCATAACTTCAATTTCTAAACCATGCCCAACGGCATGTCAAATTTCAATTTCAATTTCTAGACCATGACCAATCGGCATGTCAAATTTCATAACTTCAATTTCTAAACGATGCCCAACGGCATGTCAAATTTCAATTTCTAATCCATGCCCAAACGGCATGTCAATTGCATAATTTCAATTTCTAAGCCATGCCCAAACGGCATGTCAACTTTCAATTTCAATTTCTAGACCATGCCCGACGGCATGTCAACTTTCAATTTCAATTTCTAGACCATGCCCAATCGGCATGTCAAATTTCATAACTTCAATTTCTAAACCATGCCCAACGGCATGTCAAATTTCAATTTCAATTTCTAGACCATGACCAATCGGCATGTCAAATTTCATAACTTCAATTTCTAAACCATGCCCAACGGCATGTCAAATTTCAATTTCAATTTCTAGACCATGCCCAACGGCATGTCACATTCCAATTTCTAATCCATGCCCAAACGGCATGTCAATTTCATAATTTCATATTCTAAACCATGCCCAATCGGCATGTCAAATTTCAATTTCTAATCCATGCCCAAACGGCATGTCAATTTCATAATTTCAATTTCTAAACCATGCCCAACGGCATGTCAACTTTCAATTTCAATTTCTAGACCATGACCAATCGGCATGTCAAATTTCATAACTTCAATTTCTAAACAATGCCCAACGGCATGTCAAATTTCAATTTCAATTTTTAGACCATGACCAATCGGCATGTAAAATTTCATAACTTCAATTTCTAAACCATGCCCAACGGCATGTCAAATTTCAATTTCAATTTCTAGACCATGCTCTACGGCATGTCACATTCCAATTTGTAATCCATGCCCAAACGGCATGTCAATTTCATAATTTCAATTTCTAAACCATGCCCAACGGCATGTCACATTCCAATATCTAATCCATGCCCAAACGGCATGTCAATTTCATAATTTCAATTTCTAAACCATGCCCAACGGCATGTCAAATTTCATTTTCAATTTCTAGACCATGCCCAACGGCATGTCAAATTTCAATTTCAATTTCTAGACCATGCCCAACGGCATGTCAAATTTCAATTTCAATTTTTAGACCATGCCCAACGGCATGTCAAATTTCAATTTCAATTTCTAGACCATGCTCTACGGCATGTCACATTCCAATTTGTAATCCATGCCCAAACGGCATGTCAATTTCATAATTTCAATTTCTAAACCATGCCCAACGGCATGTCACATTCCAATATCTAATCCATGCCCAAACGGCATGTCAATTTCATAATTTCAATTTCTAAACCATGCCCAACGGCATGTCAAATTTCATTTTCAATTTCTAGACCATGCCCAACGGCATGTCAAATTTCAATTTCAATTTGTAGACCCTGCCCAACGGCATGTCAAATTTCAATTTCAATTTTTAGACCATGCCCAACGGCATGTCAAATTTCAATTTCAATTTCTAGACCATGCCCAATCGGCATGTCAAATTTCATAACTTCAATTTCTAAACCATGCCCAACGGCATATCAAATTTCAATTTCAATTTCAAGACCATGCCCAATCGGCATGTCAAATTTCATAACTTCAATTTCTAAACCATGCCCAACGGCATACCAAATTTCACTTTCAATTTCTAGACCATGCCCAACGGCATGTCAAAATTCAATTTCAATTTCTAGACCATGCCCAACGGCATGTCACACTCCAATTTCTAATCCATGCCCAAATGGCATGTCAATTTCATAATTTCAATTTCTAAACCATGCCTAATCGGCATGTCAAATTTCAATTTCTAATCCATGCCCAAACGGCATGTCAATTTCATAATTTCAATTTCTAAACCATGCCCAACAGCATGTCAACTTTCAATTTCAATTTCTAGACCATGCCCAATCGGCATGTCAAATTTCATAACTTCAATTTCTAAACCATGCCCAACGGCATGTCAAATTTCAATTTCAATTTCAATACCATGCCCAGCGGCATGTCAAATTTCAATTTCTAATCCAAGCCCAAACGGCATGTCAATTTCATAATTTCAATTTCTAAGCCATGCCCAACGGCATGTCAACTTTCAATTTCAATTTCTAGACCATGCCCAATCGGCATGTAAAATTTCATAACTTCAATTTCTAAACCATACCCAACGGCATGTCAAATTTCAATTTCAATTTCTAGACCATGCCCAACGGCATGTCAAATTTCAATTTCAATTTCTAGACCATGCCCAACGGCATGTCACATTCCAATTTCTAATCCATGCCCAAACGGCATGTCAATTTCATAATTTCAATTTCTAAACCATGCCTAATCGGCATGTCAAATTTCAATTTCTAATCCATGCCCAAACGGCATGTCAATTTCATAATTTCAATTTCTAAACCATGCCCTACGGCATGTCAACTTTCAATTTCAATTTCTAGACCATGCCCAATCGGCATGTCGAATTTCATAACTTGAATTTCTAAACCATGCCCAGCGGCATGTCAAATTTCAATTTCAATTTCTAGACCATGACCAATCGGCATGTCAAATTTCATAACTTCAATTTCTAAACGATGCCCAACGGCATGTCAAATTTCAATTTCTAATCCATGCCCAAACGGCATGTCAATTTCATAATTTCAATTTCTAAGCCATGCCCAACGGCATGTCAACTTTCAATTTCAATTTCTAGACCATGCCCAATCGGCATGTCAAATTTCATAACTTCAATTTCTAAACCATGCCCAACGGCATGTCAAATTTCAATTTCAATTTCTAGACCATGCCCAACGGCATGTCACATTCCAATTTCTAATCCATGCCCAAACGGCATGTCAATTTCATAATTTCAATTTCTAAACCAAGCCTAATCGGCATGTCAAATTTCAATTTCTAATCCATGCCCAAACGGCATGTCAATTTCATAATTTCAATTTCTAAACCATGCCCTACGGCATGTCAACTTTCAATTTCAATTTCTAGACCATGCCCAATCGGCATGTAAAATTTCATAACTTCAATTTCTAAACCATACCCAACGGCATGTCAAATTTCAATTTCAATTTCTAGACCATTCCCAACGGCATGTCAAATTTCAATTTCAATTTCTAGACCATGCCCAACGGCATGTCACATTCCAATTTCTAATCCATGCCCAAACGGCATGTCAATTTCATAATTTCAATTTCTAAACCATGCCTAATCGGCATGTCAAATTTCAATTTCTAATCCATGCCCAAACGGCATGTCAATTTCATAATTTCAATTTCTAAACCATGCCTTACGGCATGTCAACTTTCAATTTCAATTTCTAGACTATGCCCAATCGGCATGTCGAATTTCATAACTTGAATTTCTAAACCATGCCCGACGGCATCTCAACTTTCAATTTCAATTTCTAGACCATGACCAATCGGCATGTCAAATTTCATAACTTCAATTTCTAAACGATGCCCAACGGCATGTCAAATTTCAATTTCTAATCCATGCCCAAACGGCATGTCAATTTCATAATTTCATTTTCTAAGCCATGCCCAAAGGCATGTCAACTTTCAATTTCAATTTCTAGACCATGCTCAATCGGCATGTCAAATTTCATAACTTCAATTTCTAAACCATGCCCAACGGCATGTCAAATTTCAATTTCAATTTCTATACCATGCCCAGCGGCATGTCAAATTTCAATTTCTAATCCATGCCCAAACGGCATGTCAATTTCATAATTTCAATTTCTAAGCCATGCCCAACGGCATGTCAACTTTCAATTTCAATTTCTAGACCATGCCCAATCGGCATGTAAAATTTCATAACTTCAATTTCTAAACCATACGCAACGGCATGTCAAATTTCAATTTCAATTTCTAGACCATGCCCAACGGCATGTCAAATTTCAATTTCAATTTCTAGACCATGCCCAACGGCATGTCACATTCCAATTTCTAATCCATGCCCAAACGGCATGTCAATTTCATAATTTCAATTTCTAAACCATGCCTAATCGGCATGTCAAATTTCAATTTCTAATCCATGCCCAAACGGCATGTCAATTTCATAATTTCAATTTCTAAACCATGCCCTACGGCATGTCAACTTTCAATTTCAATTTCTAGACCATGCCCAATCGGCATGTCGAATTTCATAACTTGAATTTCTAAACCATGCCCAACGGCATGTCAAATTTCAATTTCAATTTCTAGACCATGACCAATCGGCATGTCAAATTTCATAACTTCAATTTCTAAACGATGCCCAACGGCATGTCAAATTTCAATTTCTAATCCATGCCCAAACGGCATGTCAAATTTCAATTTCAATTTCTAGACCATGCCCGACGGCATGTCAACTTTCAATTTCAATTTCTAGACCATGCCCAATCGGCATGTCAAATTTCATAACTTCAATTTCTAAACCATGCCCAACGGCATGTCAAATTTCAATTTCAATTTCTAGACCATGACCAATCGGCATGTCAAATTTCATAACTTCAATTTCTAAACGATGCCCAACGGCATGTCAAATTTCAATTTCTAATCCATGCCCAAACGGCATGTCAAATTTCATAACTTCAATTTCAAGACCATGCCCAACGGCATGACAAATTTCAATTTCAATTTCTACACCATGCCCAACGGCATTTCAAATTCCAATTTCTAATCCATGCCCAAACGGCATGTCAATTTCATAATTTCAATCTCTAAACCATGCCCAATCGGCATGTCAAATTTCAATTTCTAATCCATGCCCAAACGGCATGTCAATTTCATAATTTCAATTTCTAAACCATGCCCAACGGCATGTCAACTTTCAATTTCAATTTCTAGACCATGACCAATCGCCATGTCAAATTTCATAACTTCAATTTCTAAACCATGCCCAACGGCATGTCAAATTTCAATTTCAATTTTTAGACCATGACCAATCGGCATGTAAAATTTCATAACTTCAATTTCTAAACCATGCCCAACGGGATGTCAAATTTCAATTTCAATTTCTAGACCATGCCCAACGGCATGTCACATTCCAATTTCTAATCCATGCCCAAACGGCATGTCAATTTCATAATTTCAATTTCTAAGCCATGCCCAACGGCATGTCAACTTTCAATTTCAATTTCTAGACCATGCCCGACGGCATGTCAACTTTCAATTTCAATTTCTAGACCATGCCCAACGGCATGTCAACTTTCAATTTCAATTTCTAATCCATGCCCCAACGGCATGTCAAATTTCAATTTCAATTTCTATACCATGCCCAGCGGCATGTCAAATTTCAATTTCTAATCCATGCCCAAACGGAATGTCAATTTCATAATTTCAATTTCTAAGCCATGCCCAACGGCATGTCAACTTTCAATTTCAATTTCTAGACCATGCCCAATCGGCATGTAAAATTTCATAACTTCAATTTCTAAACCACACCCAACGGCATGTCAAATTTCAATTTCAATTTCTAGACCATTCCCAACGGTATGTCAAATTTCAATTTCAATTTCTAGACCATTACAAATCGGCATGTCAAATTTCACAACTTCAATTTCTAAACGATGCCCAACGGCATGTCAAATTTCAATTTCTAATCCATGCCCAAACGGCATGTCAATTTCATAATTTCAATTTCTAAGCCATGCCCAAAGGCATGTCAACTTTCAATTTCAATTTCTAGACCATGCTCAATCGGCATGTCAAATTTCATAACTTCAATTTCTAAACCATGCCCAACGGCATGTCAAATTTCAATTTCAATTTCTATACCATGCCCAGCGGCATGTCAAATTTCAATTTCTAATCCATGCCCAAACGGCATGTCAATTTCATAATTTCAATTTCTAAGCCATGCCCAACGGCATGTCAACTTTCAATTTCAATTTCTAGACCATGCCCAATCGGCATGTAAAATTTCATAACTTCAATTTCTAAACCATACGCAACGGCATGTCAAATTTCAATTTCAATTTCTAGACCATGCCCAACGGCATGTCAAATTTCAATTTCAATTTCTAGACCATGCCCAACGGCATGTCACATTCCAATTTCTAATCCATGCCCAAACGGCATGTCAATTTCATAATTTCAATTTCTAAACCATGCCTAATCGGCATGTCAAATTTCAATTTCTAATCCATGCCCAAACGGCATGTCAATTTCATAATTTCAATTTCTAAACCATGCCCTACGGCATGTCAACTTTCAATTTCAATTTCTAGACCATGCCCAATCGGCATGTCGAATTTCATAACTTGAATTTCTAAACCATGCCCAACGGCATGTCAAATTTCAATTTCAATTTCTAGACCATGACCAATCGGCATGTCAAATTTCATAACTTCAATTTCTAAACGATGCCCAACGGCATGTCAAATTTCAATTTCTAATCCATGCCCAAACGGCATGTCAAATTTCAATTTCAATTTCTAGACCATGCCCGACGGCATGTCAACTTTCAATTTCAATTTCTAGACCATGCCCAATCGGCATGTCAAATTTCATAACTTCAATTTCTAAACCATGCCCAACGGCATGTCAAATTTCAATTTCAATTTCTAGACCATGACCAATCGGCATGTCAAATTTCATAACTTCAATTTCTAAACGATGCCCAACGGTATGTCAAATTTCAATTTCTAATCCATGCCCAAACGGCATGTCAAATTTCATAACTTCAATTTCAAGACCATGCCCAACGGCATGACAAATTTCAATTTCAATTTCTACACCATGCCCAACGGCATGTCAAATTCCAATTTCTAATCCATGCCCAAACGGCATGTCAATTTCATAATTTCAATTTCTAAACCATGCCCAATCGGCATGTCAAATTTCAATTTCTAATCCATGCCCAAACGGCATGTCAATTTCATAATTTCAATTTCTAAACCATGCCCAACGGCATGTCAACTTTCAATTTCAATTTCTAGACCATGACCAATCGGCATGTAAAATTTCATAACTTCAATTTCTAAACCATGCCCAACGGGTTGTCAAATTTCAATTTCAATTTCTAGACCATGCCCAACGGCATGTCACATTCCAATTTCTAATCCATGCCCAAACGGCATGTCAATTTCATAATTTCAATTTCTAAGCCATGCCCAACGGCATGTCAACTTTCAATTTCAATTTCTAGACCATGCCCGACGGCATGTCAACTTTCAATTTCAATTTCTAGACCATGCCCAACGACATGTCACATTCCAATTTCTAATCCATGCCCAAACGGCATGTCAATTTCATAATTTCAATTTCTAAACCATGCCCAACGGCATGTCACATTCCAATATCTAATCCATGCCCAAGCGGCATGTCAATTTCATAATTTCAATTTCTAAACCATGCCCAACGGCATGTCAAATTTCAATTTCAATTTCTAGACCATGCCCAACGGCATGTCAAATTTCAATTTCAATTTCTAGACCATGCCCGACGGCATGTCAACTTTCAATTTCAATTTCTATACCATGCCCAGCGGCATGTCAAATTTCAATTTCTAGACCATGCCCGACGGCATGTCAACTTTCAATTTCAATTTCTAAACCATGCCCAACGGCATGTCACATTCCAATATCTAATCCATGCCCAAACGGCATGTCAATTTCATAATTTCAATTTCTAAACCATGCCCAACGGCATGTCAAATTTCAATTTCAATTTCTAGACCATGCCCAACGGCATGTCAAATTTCAATTTCAATTTCTAGACCATGCCCAACGGCATGTCAAATTTCAATTTCAATTTTTAGACCATGCCCAACGGCATGTCAAATTTCAATTTCAATTTCTAGACCATGCCCAATCGGCATGTCAAATTTCATAACTTAAATTTCTAAACCATGCCCAACGGCATATCAAATTTCAATTTCAATTTCTAGACCATGCCCAATCGGCATGTCAAATTTCATAACTTCAATTTCTAAACCATGCCCAACGGCATACCAAATTTCAATTTCAATTTCTAGACCATGCCCAACGGCATACCAAATTTCAATTTCACTTTCAATTTCTAGACAATGCCCAACGGCATGTCAAATTTCAATTTCAATTTCTAGACCATGCCCAACGGCATGTCACACTCCAATTTCTAATCCATGCCCAAATGGCATGTCAATTTCATAATTTCAATTTCTAAACCATGCCTAATCGGCATGTCAAATTTCAATTTCTAATCCATGCCCAAACGGCATGTCAATTTCATAATTTCAATTTCTAAACCATGCCCAACGGCATGTCAACTTTCAATTTCAATTTCTAGACCATGCCCAATCGGCATGTCAAATTTCATAACTTCAATTTCTAAACCATGCCCAACGGCATGTCAAATTTCAATTTCAATTTCTATACCATGCCCAGCGGCATGTCAAATTTCAATTTCTAATCCATGCCCAAACGGCATGTCAATTTCATAATTTCAATTTCTAAGCCATGCCCAACGGCATGTCAAATTTCATTTTCAATTTCTAGACCATGCCCAACGGCATGTCAAATTTCAATTTCAATTTCTAGACCATGCCCAACGGCATGTCAAATTTCAATTTCAATTTTTAGACCATGCCCAACGGCATGTCAAATTTCAATTTCAATTTCTAGACCATGCCCAATCGGCATGTCAAATTTCATAACTTCAATTTCTAAACCATGCCCAACGGCATATCAAATTTCAATTTCAATTTCTAGACCATGCCCAATCGGCATGTCAAATTTCATAACTTCAATTTCTAAACCATGCCCAACGGCATACCAAATTTCACTTTCAATTTCTAGACCATGCCCAACGGAATGTCAAATTTCAATTTCAATTTCTAGACCATGCCCAACGGCATGTCACACTCCAATTTCTAATCCATGCCCAAATGGCATGTCAATTTCATAATTTCAATTTCTAAACCATGCCCAACGGCATATCAAATTTCAATTTCTAATCCATGCCCAAACGGAATGTCAATTTCATAACTTCAATTTCTAAACCATGCCCAACGGCATGTCAAATTTCAATTTCAATTTCTATACCATGCCCAGCGGCATGTCAAATTTCAATTTCTAATCCAAGCCCAAACGGAATGTCAATTTCATAATTTCAATTTCTAAGCCATGCCCAACGGCATGTCAACTTTCAATTTCAATTTCTAGACCATGCCCAATCGGCATGTAAAATTTCATAACTTCAATTTCTAAACCACACCCAACGGCATGTCAAATTTCAATTTCAATTTCTAGACCATTCCCAACGGTATGTCAAATTTCAATTTCAATTTCTAGACCATGCCCAACGGCATGTCACATTCCAATTTCTAATCCATGCCCAAACGGCATGTCAATTTCATAATTTCAATTTCTAAACCATGCCTAATCGGCATGTCAAATTTCAATTTCTAATCCATGCCCAAACGGCATGTCAATTTCATAATTTCAATTTCTAAACCATGCCCTACGGCATGTCAACTTTCAATTTCAATTTCTAGACCATGCCCAATCGGCATGTCGAATTTCATAACTTGAATTTCTAAACCATGCCCAACGGCATGTCAAATTTCAATTTCAATTTCTAGACCATGACCAATCGGCATGTCAAATTTCATAACTTCAATTTCTAAACGATGCCCAACGGCATGTCAAATTTCAATTTCTAATCCATGCCCAAACGGCATGTCAATTGCATAATTTCAATTTCTAAGCCATGCCCAACGGCATGTCAACTTTCAATTTCAATTTCTAGACCATGCCCGACGGCATGTCAACTTTCAATTTCAATTTCTAGACCATGCCCAATCGGCATGTCAAATTTCATAACTTCAATTTCTAAACCATGCCCAACGGCATGTCAAATTTCAATTTCAATTTCTAGACCATGACCAATCGGCATGTCAAATTTCATAACTTCAATTTCTAAACGATGCCCAACGGCATGTCAAATTTCAATTTCTAATCCATGCCCAAACGGCATGTCAATTGCATAATTTCAATTTCTAAGCCATGCCCAAACGGCATGTCAACTTTCAATTTCAATTTCTAGACCATGCCCGACGGCATGTCAACTTTCAATTTCAATTTCTAGACCATGCCCAATCGGCATGTCAAATTTCATAACTTCAATTTCTAAACCATGCCCAACGGCATGTCAAATTTCAATTTCAATTTCTAGACCATGACCAATCGGCATGTCAAATTTCTTAACTTCAATTTCTAAACCATGCCCAACGGCATGTCAAATTTCAATTTCAATTTCTAGACCATGCCCAACGGCATGTCACATTCCAATTTCTAATCCATGCCCAAACGGCATGTCAATTTCATAATTTCATATTCTAAACCATGCCCAATCGGCATGTCAAATTTCAATTTCTAATCCATGCCCAAACGGCATGTCAATTTCATAATTTCAATTTCTAAACCATGCCCAACGGCATGTCAACTTTCAATTTCAATTTCTAGACCATGACCAATCGGCATGTCAAATTTCATAACTTCAATTTCTAAACAATGCCCAACGGCATGTCAAATTTCAATTTCAATTTTTAGACCATGACCAATCGGCATGTAAAATTTCATAACTTCAATTTCTAAACCATGCCCAACGGCATGTCAAATTTCAATTTCAATTTCTAGACCATGCTCTACGGCATGTCACATTCCAATTTGTAATCCATGCCCAAACGGCATGTCAATTTCATAATTTCAATTTCTAAACCATGCCCAACGGCATGTCACATTCCAATATCTAATCCATGCCCAAACGGCATGTCAATTTCATAATTTCAATTTCTAAACCATGCCCAACGGCATGTCAAATTTCATTTTCAATTTCTAGACCATGCCCAACGGCATGTCAAATTTCAATTTCAATTTCTAGACCATGCCCAACGGCATGTCAAATTTCAATTTCAATTTTTAGACCATGCCCAACGGCATGTCAAATTTCAATTTCAATTTCTAGACCATGCCCAATCGGCATGTCAAATTTCATAACTTCAATTTCTAAACCATGCCCAACGGCATATCAAATTTCAATTTCAATTTCTAGACCATGCCCAATCGGCATGTCAAATTTCATAACTTCAATTTCTAAACCATGCCCAACGGCATACCAAATTTCACTTTCAATTTCTAGACCATGCCCAACGGCATGTCAAAATTCAATTTCAATTTCTAGACCATGCCCAACGGCATGTCACACTCCAATTTCTAATCCATGCCCAAATGGCATGTCAATTTCATAATTTCAATTTCTAAACCATGCCTAATCGGCATGTCAAATTTCAATTTCTAATCCATGCCCAAACGGCATGTCAATTTCATAATTTCAATTTCTAAACCATGCCCAACAGCATGTCAACTTTCAATTTCAATTTCTAGACCATGCCCAATCGGCATGTCAAATTTCATAACTTCAATTTCTAAACCATGCCCAACGGCATGTCAAATTTCAATTTCAATTTCTATACCATGCCCAGCGGCATGTCAAATTTCAATTTCTAATCCAAGCCCAAACGGCATGTCAATTTCATAATTTCAATTTCTAAGCCATGCCCAACGGCATGTCAACTTTCAATTTCAATTTCTAGACCATGCCCAATCGGCATGTAAAATTTCATAACTTCAATTTCTAAACCATACCCAACGGCATGTCAAATTTCAATTTCAATTTCTAGACCATGCCCAACGGCATGTCAAATTTCAATTTCAATTTCTAGACCATGCCCAACGGCATGTCACATTCCAATTTCTAATCCATGCCCAAACGGCATGTCAATTTCATAATTTCAATTTCTAAACCATGCCTAATCGGCATGTCAAATTTCAATTTCTAATCCATGCCCAAACGGCATGTCAATTTCATAATTTCAATTT
The DNA here is from genome assembly GCA_963691705.1 of Viola odorata. Taxonomy (NCBI): domain Eukaryota; kingdom Viridiplantae; phylum Streptophyta; class Magnoliopsida; order Malpighiales; family Violaceae; genus Viola; species Viola odorata. Next base: position 18,422,846 of record OY829541.1, read on the forward strand.
CTAAACCATGCCCTACGGCATGTCAACTTTCAATTTCAATTTCTAGACCATGCCCAATCGGCATGTCGAATTTCATAACTTGAATTTCTAAACCATGCCCAACGGCATGTCAAATTTCAATTTCAATTTCTAGACCATGACCAATCGGCATGTCAAATTTCATAACTTCAATTTCTAAACGATGCCCAACGGCATGTCAAATTTCAATTTCTAATCCATGCCCAAACGGCATGTCAATTTCATAATTTCAATTTCTAAGCCATGCCCAACGGCATGTCAACTTTCAATTTCAATTTCTAGACCATGCCCAATCGGCATGTCAAATTTCATAACTTCAATTTCTAAACCATGCCCAACGGCATGTCAAATTTCAATTTCAATTTCTAGACCATGCCCAACGGCATGTCACATTCCAATTTCTAATCCATGCCCAAACGGCATGTCAATTTCATAATTTCAATTTCTAAACCAAGCCTAATCGGCATGTCAAATTTCAATTTCTAATCCATGCCCAAACGGCATGTCAATTTCATAATTTCAATTTCTAAACCATGCCCTACGGCATGTCAACTTTCAATTTCAATTTCTAGACCATGCCCAATCGGCATGTAAAATTTCATAACTTCAATTTCTAAACCATACCCAACGGCATGTCAAATTTCAATTTCAATTTCTAGACCATTCCCAACGGCATGTCAAATTTCAATTTCAATTTCTAGACCATGCCCAACGGCATGTCACATTCCAATTTCTAATCCATGCCCAAACGGCATGTCAATTTCATAATTTCAATTTCTAAACCATGCCTAATCGGCATGTCAAATTTCAATTTCTAATCCATGCCCAAACGGCTTGTCAATTTCATAATTTCAATTTCTAAACCATGCCCTACGGCATGTCAACTTTCAATTTCAATTTCTAGACTATGCCCAATCGGCATGTCGAATTTCATAACTTGAATTTCTAAACCATGCCCGACGGCATGTCAACTTTCAATTTCAATTTCTAGACCATGACCAATCGGCATGTCAAATTTCATAACTTCAATTTCTAAACGATGCCCAACGGCATGTCAAATTTCAATTTCTAATCCATGCCCAAACGGCATGTCAATTTCATAATTTCAATTTCTAAGCCATGCCCAAAGGCATGTCAACTTTCAATTTCAATTTCTAGACCATGCTCAATCGGCATGTCAAATTTCATAACTTCAATTTCTAAACCATGCCCAACGGCATGTCAAATTTAAATTTCAATTTCTATACCATGCCCAGCGGCATGTCAAATTTCAATTTCTAATCCATGCCCAAACGGCATGTCAATTTCATAATTTCAATTTCTAAGCCATGCCCAACGGCATGTCAACTTTCAATTTCAATTTCTAGACCATGCCCAATCGGCATGTAAAATTTCATAACTTCAATTTCTAAACCATACGCAACGGCATGTCAAATTTCAATTTCAATTTCTAGACCATGCCCAACGGCATGTCAAATTTCAATTTCAATTTCTAGACCATGCCCAACGGCATGTCACATTCCAATTTCTAATCCATGCCCAAACGGCATGTCAATTTCATAATTTCAATTTCTAAACCATGCCTAATCGGCATGTCAAATTTCAATTTCTAATCCATGCCCAAACGGCATGTCAATTTCATAATTTCAATTTCTAAACCATGCCCTACGGCATGTCAACTTTCAATTTCAATTTCTAGACCATGCCCAATCGGCATGTCGAATTTCATAACTTGAATTTCTAAACCATGCCCAACGGCATGTCAAATTTCAATTTCAATTTCTAGACCATGACCAATCGGCATGTCAAATTTCATAACTTCAATTTCTAAACAATGCCCAACGGCATGTCAAATTTCAATTTCAATTTTTAGACCATGACCAATCGGCATGTAAAATTTCATAACTTCAATTTCTAAACCATGCCCAACGGCATGTCAAATTTCAATTTCAATTTCTAGACCATGCTCTACGGCATGTCACATTCCAATTTGTAATCCATGCCCAAACGGCATGTCAATTTCATAATTTCAATTTCTAAACCATGCCCAACGGCATGTCACATTCCAATATCTAATCCATGCCCAAACGACATGTCAATTTCATAATTTCAATTTCTAAACCATGCCCAACGGCATGTCAAATTTCATTTTCAATTTCTAGACCATGCCCAACGGCATGTCAAATTTCAATTTCAATTTCTAGACCATGCCCAACGGCATGTCAAATTTCAATTTCAATTTCTAGACCATGCCCAACGGCATGTCAAATTTCAATTTCAATTTTTAGACCATGCCCAACGGCATGTCAAATTTCAATTTCAATTTCTAGACCATGCCCAATCGGCATGTCAAATTTCATAACTTCAATTTCTAAACCATGCCCAACGGCATATCAAATTTCAATTTCAATTTCTAGACCATGCCCAATCGGCATGTCAAATTTCATAACTTCAATTTCTAAACCATGCCCAACGGCATACCAAATTTCACTTTCAATTTCTAGACCATGCCCAACGGCATGTCAAAATTCAATTTCAATTTCTAGACCATGCCCAACGGCATGTCACACTCCAATTTCTAATCCATGCCCAAATGGCATGTCAATTTCATAATTTCAATTTCTAAACCATGCCTAATCGGCATGTCAAATTTCAATTTCTAATCCATGCCCAAACGGCATGTCAATTTCATAATTTCAATTTCTAAACCATGCCCAACAGCATGTCAACTTTCAATTTCAATTTCTAGACCATGCCCAATCGGCATGTCAAATTTCATAACTTCAATTTCTAAACCATGCCCAACGGCATGTCAAATTTCAATTTCAATTTCTATACCATGCCCAGCGGCATGTCAAATTTCAATTTCTAATCCAAGCCCAAACGGCATGTCAATTTCATAATTTCAATTTCTAAGCCATGCCCAACGGCATGTCAACTTTCAATTTCAATTTCTAGACCATGCCCAATCGGCATGTAAAATTTCATAACTTCAATTTCTAAACCATACCCAACGGCATGTCAAATTTCAATTTCAATTTCTAGACCATGCCCAACGGCATGTCAAATTTCAATTTCAATTTCTAGACCATGCCCAACGGCATGTCACATTCCAATTTCTAATCCATGCCCAAACGGCATGTCAATTTCATAATTTCAATTTCTAAACCATGCCTAATCGGCATGTCAAATTTCAATTTCTAATCCATGCCCAAACGGCATGTCAATTTCATAATTTCAATTTCTAAACCATGCCCTACGGCATGTCAACTTTCAATTTCAATTTCTAGACCATGCCCAATCGGCATGTCGAATTTCATAACTTGAATTTCTAAACCATGCCCAACGGCATGTCAAATTTCAATTTCAATTTCTAGACCATGACCAATCGGCATGTCAAATTTCATAACTTCAATTTCTAAACGATGCCCAACGGCATGTCAAATTTCAATTTCTAATCCATGCCCAAACGGCATGTCAATTTCATAATTTCAATTTCTAAGCCATGCCCAACGGCATGTCAACTTTCAATTTCAATTTCTAGACCATGCCCAATCGGCATGTCAAATTTCATAACTTCAATTTCTAAACCATGCCCAACGGCATGTCAAATTTCAATTTCAATTTCTAGACCATGCCCAACGGCATGTCACATTCCAATTTCTAATCCATGCCCAAACGGCATGTCAATTTCATAATTTCAATTTCTAAACCAAGCCTAATCGGCATGTCAAATTTCAATTTCTAATCCATGCCCAAACGGCATGTCAATTTCATAATTTCAATTTCTAAACCATGCCCTACGGCATGTCAACTTTCAATTTCAATTTCTAGACCATGCCCAATCGGCATGTAAAATTTCATAACTTCAATTTCTAAACCATACCCAACGGCATGTCAAATTTCAATTTCAATTTCTAGACCATTCCCAACGGCATGTCAAATTTCAATTTCAATTTCTAGACCATGCCCAACGGCATGTCACATTCCAATTTCTAATCCATGCCCAAACGGCATGTCAATTTCATAATTTCAATTTCTAAACCATGCCTAATCGGCATGTCAAATTTCAATTTCTAATCCATGCCCAAACGGCTTGTCAATTTCATAATTTCAATTTCTAAACCATGCCCTACGGCATGTCAACTTTCAATTTCAATTTCTAGACTATGCCCAATCGGCATGTCGAATTTCATAACTTGAATTTCTAAACCATGCCCGACGGCATGTCAACTTTCAATTTCAATTTCTAGACCATGACCAATCGGCATGTCAAATTTCATAACTTCAATTTCTAAACGATGCCCAACGGCATGTCAAATTTCAATTTCTAATCCATGCCCAAACGGCATGTCAATTTCATAATTTCAATTTCTAAGCCATGCCCAAAGGCATGTCAACTTTCAATTTCAATTTCTAGACCATGCTCAATCGGCATGTCAAATTTCATAACTTCAATTTCTAAACCATGCCCAACGGCATGTCAAATTTAAATTTCAATTTCTATACCATGCCCAGCGGCATGTCAAATTTCAATTTCTAATCCATGCCCAAACGGCATGTCAATTTCATAATTTCAATTTCTAAGCCATGCCCAACGGCATGTCAACTTTCAATTTCAATTTCTAGACCATGCCCAATCGGCATGTAAAATTTCATAACTTCAATTTCTAAACCATACGCAACGGCATGTCAAATTTCAATTTCAATTTCTAGACCATGCCCAACGGCATGTCAAATTTCAATTTCAATTTCTAGACCATGCCCAACGGCATGTCACATTCCAATTTCTAATCCATGCCCAAACGGCATGTCAATTTCATAATTTCAATTTCTAAACCATGCCTAATCGGCATGTCAAATTTCAATTTCTAATCCATGCCCAAACGGCATGTCAATTTCATAATTTCAATTTCTAAACCATGCCCTACGGCATGTCAACTTTCAATTTCAATTTCTAGACCATGCCCAATCGGCATGTCGAATTTCATAACTTGAATTTCTAAACCATGCCCAACGGCATGTCAAATTTCAATTTCAATTTCTAGACCATGACCAATCGGCATGTCAAATTTCATAACTTCAATTTCTAAACAATGCCCAACGGCATGTCAAATTTCAATTTCAATTTTTAGACCATGACCAATCGGCATGTAAAATTTCATAACTTCAATTTCTAAACCATGCCCAACGGCATGTCAAAATTCAATTTCAATTTCTAGACCATGCTCTACGGCATGTCACATTCCAATTTGTAATCCATGCCCAAACGGCATGTCAATTTCATAATTTCAATTTCTAAACCATGCCCAACGGCATGTCACATTCCAATATCTAATCCATGCCCAAACGACATGTCAATTTCATAATTTCAATTTCTAAACCATGCCCAACGGCATGTCAAATTTCATTTTCAATTTCTAGACCATGCCCAACGGCATGTCAAATTTCAATTTCAATTTCTAGACCATGCCCAACGGCATGTCAAATTTCAATTTCAATTTTTAGACCATGCCCAACGGCATGTCAAATTTCAATTTCAATTTCTAGACCATGCCCAATCGGCATGTCAAATTTCATAACTTCAATTTCTAAACCATGCCCAACGGCATATCAAATTTCAATTTCAATTTCTAGACCATGCCCAATCGGCATGTCAAATTTCATAACTTCAATTTCTAAACCATGCCCAACGGCATACCAAATTTCACTTTCAATTTCTAGACCATGCCCAACGGCATGTCAAAATTCAATTTCAATTTCTAGACCATGCCCAACGGCATGTCACACTCCAATTTCTAATCCATGCCCTAATGGCATGTCAATTTCATAATTTCAATTTCTAAACCATGCCTAATCGGCATGTCAAATTTCAATTTCTAATCCATGCCCAAACGGCATGTCAATTTCATAATTTCAATTTCTAAACCATGCCCAACAGCATGTCAACTTTCAATTTCAATTTCTAGACCATGCCCAATCGGCATGTCAAATTTCATAACTTCAATTTCTAAACCATGCCCAACGGCATGTCAAATTTCAATTTCAATTTCTATACCATGCCCAGCGGCATGTCAAATTTCAATTTCTAATCCAAGCCCAAACGGCATGTCAATTTCATAATTTCAATTTCTAAGCCATGCCCAACGGCATGTCATCTTTCAATTTCAATTTCTAGACCATGCCCAATCGGCATGTAAAATTTCATAACTTCAATTTCTAAACCATACCCAACGGCATGTCAAATTTCAATTTCAATTTCTAGACCATGCCCAACGGCATGTCAAATTTCAATTTCAATTTCTAGACCATGCCCAACGGCATGTCACATTCCAATTTCTAATCCATGCCCAAACGGCATGTCAATTTCATAATTTCAATTTCTACACCATGCCTAATCGGCATGTCAAATTTCAATTTCTAATCCATGCCCAAACGGCATGTCAATTTCATAATTTCAATTTCTAAACCATGCCCTACGGCATGTCAACTTTCAATTTCAATTTCTAGACCATGCCCAATCGGCATGTCGAATTTCATAACTTGAATTTCTAAACCATGCCCAACGGCATGTCAAATTTCAATTTCAATTTCTAGACCATGACCAATCGGCATGTCAAATTTCATAACTTCAATTTCTAAACGATGCCCAACGGCATGTCAAATTTCAATTTCTAATCCATGCCCAAACAGCATGTCAATTTCATAATTTCAATTTCTAAGCCATGCCCAACGGCATGTCAACTTTCAATTTCAATTTCTAGACCATGCCCAATCGGCATGTCAAATTTCATAACTTCAATTTCTAAACCATGCCCAACGGCATGTCAAATTTCAATTTCAATTTCTAGACCATGCCCAACGGCATGTCACATTCCAATTTCTAATCCATGCCCAAACGGCATGTCAATTTCATAATTTCAATTTCTAAACCAAGCCTAATTGGCATGTCAAATTTCAATTTCTAATCCATGCCCAAACGGCATTAAAATTTCATAATTTCAATTTCTAAGCCATGCCCAACGGCATGTCAACTTTCAATTTCAATTTCTAGACCATGCCCAATCGGCATGTAAAATTTCATAACTTCAATTTCTAAACCATACGCAACGGCATGTCAAATTTCAATTTCAATTTCTTGACCATGCCCAACGGCATGTCAAATTTCAATTTCAATTTCTAGACCATGCCCAACGGCATGTCACATTCCAATTTCTAATCCATGCCCAAACGGCATGTCAATTTCATAATTTCAATTTCTAAACCATGCCTAATCGGCATGTCAAATTTCAATTTCTAATCCATGCCCAAACGGCATGTCAATTTCATAATTTCAATTTCTAAACCATGCCCTACGGCATGTCAACTTTCAATTTCAATTTCTAGACTATGCCCAATCGGCATGTCGAATTTCATAACTTGAATTTCTAAACCATGCCCAACGGCATGTCAAATTTCAATTTCAATTTCTAGACCATTCCCAACGGCATGTCAAATTTCAATTTCAATTTCTAGACCATGCCCAACGGCATGTCAAATTTCAATTTCAATTTCTAGACCATGCCCAACGGCATGTCACACTCCAATTTCTAATCCATGCCCTAATGGCATGTCAATTTCATAATTTCAATTTCTAAACCATGCCTAATCGGCATGTCAAATTTCAATTTCTAATCCATGCCCAAACGGCATGTCAATTTCATAATTTCAATTTCTAAACCATGCCCAACAGCATGTCAACTTTCAATTTCAATTTCTAGACCATGCCCAATCGGCATGTCAAATTTCATAACTTCAATTTCTAAACCATGCCCAACGGCATGTCAAATTTCAATTTCAATTTCTATACCATGCCCAGCGGCATGTCAAATTTCAATTTCTAATCCAAGCCCAAACGGCATGTCAATTTCATAATTTCAATTTCTAAGCCATGCCCAACGGCATGTCATCTTTCAATTTCAATTTCTAGACCATGCCCAATCGGCATGTAAAATTTCATAACTTCAATTTCTAAACCATACCCAACGGCATGTCAAATTTCAATTTCAATTTCTAGACCATGCCCAACGGCATGTCAAATTTCAATTTCAATTTCTAGACCATGCCCAACGGCATGTCACATTCCAATTTCTAATCCATGCCCAAACGGCATGTCAATTTCATAATTTCAATTTCTACACCATGCCTAATCGGCATGTCAAATTTCAATTTCTAATCCATGCCCAAACGGCATGTCAATTTCATAATTTCAATTTCTAAACCATGCCCTACGGCATGTCAACTTTCAATTTCAATTTCTAGACTATGCCCAATCGGCATGTCGAATTTCATAACTTGAATTTCTAAACCATGCCCAACGGCATGTCAAATTTCAATTTCAATTTCTAGACCATGACCAATCGGCATGTCAAATTTCATAACTTCAATTTCTAAACGATGCCCAACGGCATGTCAAATTTCAATTTCTAATCCATGCCCAAACAGCATGTCAATTTCATAATTTCAATTTCTAAGCCATGCCCAACGGCATGTCAACTTTCAATTTCAATTTCTAGACCATGCCCAATCGGCATGTCAAATTTCATAACTTCAATTTCTAAACCATGCCCAACGGCATGTCAAATTTCAATTTCAATTTCTAGACCATGCCCAACGGCATGTCACATTCCAATTTCTAATCCATGCCCAAACGGCATGTCAATTTCATAATTTCAATTTCTAAACCAAGCCTAATTGGCATGTCAAATTTCAATTTCTAATCCATGCCCAAACGGCATTAAAATTTCATAATTTCAATTTCTAAGCCATGCCCAACGGCATGTCAACTTTCAATTTCAATTTCTAGACCATGCCCAATCGGCATGTAAAATTTCATAACTTCAATTTCTAAACCATACGCAACGGCATGTCAAATTTCAATTTCAATTTCTTGACCATGCCCAACGGCATGTCAAATTTCAATTTCAATTTCTAGACCATGCCCAACGGCATGTCACATTCCAATTTCTAATCCATGCCCAAACGGCATGTCAATTTCATAATTTCAATTTCTAAACCATGCCTAATCGGCATGTCAAATTTCAATTTCTAATCCATGCCCAAACGGCATGTCAATTTCATAATTTCAATTTCTAAACCATGCCCTACGGCATGTCAACTTTCAATTTCAATTTCTAGACTATGCCCAATCGGCATGTCGAATTTCATAACTTGAATTTCTAAACCATGCCCAACGGCATGTCAAATTTCAATTTCAATTTCTAGACCATTCCCAACGGCATGTCAAATTTCAATTTCAATTTCTAGACCATGCCCAACGGCATGTCAAATTTCAATTTCAATTTCTAGACCATGCCCAACGGCATGTCACATTCCAATTTCTAATCCATGCCCAAACGGCATGTCAATTTCATAATTTCAATTTCTAAACCATGCCTAATCGGCATGTCAAATTTCAATTTCTAATCCATGCCCAAACGGCATGTCAATTTCATAATTTCAATTTCTAAACCATGCCCTACGGCATGTCAACTTTCAATTTCAATTTCTAAACCATGCCCTACGGCATGTCAAATTTCAATTTCAATTTCTAGACCATACCCAACGGCATGTCAAATTTCAATTTCAATTTCTAGACCATGCCCAACGGCATGTCAAATTTCAATTTCTAATCCATGCCCAAACGGCATGTCAATTTCATAATTTCAATTTCTATACCATACCAATCGGCATGTCAACTTTCAATTTCAATTTCTAAACCATGCCCTACGGCATGTCAACTTTCATTTTCAATTTCTAGACCATGCCCAATCGGCATGTCGAATTTCATAACTTGAATTTCTAAACCATGCCCGACGGCATGTCAACTTTCAATTTCAATTTCTAGACCATGACCAATCGGCATGTCAAATTTCATAACTTCAATTTCTAAACGATGCCCAACGGCATGTCAAATTTCAATTTCTAATCCATGCCCAAACGGCATGTCAATTTCATAATTTCAATTTCTAAGCCATGCCCAAAGGCATGTCAACTTTCAATTTCAATTTCTAGACCATGCTCAATCGGCATGTCAAATTTCATAACTTCAATTTCTAAACCATGCCCAACGGCATGTCAAATTTCAATTTCAATTTCTATACCATGCCCAGCGGCATGTCAAATTTCAATTTCTAATCCATGCCCAAACGGCATGTCAATTTCATAATTTCAATTTCTAAGCCATGCCCAACGGCATGTCAACTTTCAATTTCAATTTCTAGACCATGCCCAATCGGCATGTAAAATTTCATAACTTCAATTTCTAAACCATACGCAACGGCATGTCAAATTTCAATTTCAATTTCTAGACCATGCCCAACGGCATGTCAAATTTCAATTTCAATTTCTAGACCATGCCCAACGGCATGTCACATTCCAATTTCTAATCCATGCCCAAACGGCATGTCAATTTCATAATTTCAATTTCTAAACCATGCCTAATCGGCATGTCAAATTTCAATTTCTAATCCATGCCCAAACGGCATGTCAATTTCATAATTTCAATTTCTAAACCATGCCCTACGGCATGTCAACTTTCAATTTCAATTTCTAGACTATGCCCAATCGGCATGTCGAATTTCATAACTTGAATTTCTAAACCATGCCCAACGGCATGTCAAATTTCAATTTCAATTTCTAGACCATGACCAATCGGCATGTCAAATTTCATAACTTCAATTTCTAAACGATGCCCAACGGCATGTCAAATTTCAATTTCTAATCCATGCCCAAACGGCATGTCAATTGCATAATTTCAATTTCTAAGCCATGCCCAACGGCATGTCAACTTTCAATTTCAATTTCTAGACCATGCCCGACGGCATGTCAACTTTCAATTTCAATTTCTAGACCATGCCCAATCGGCATGTCAAATTTCATAACATCAATTTCTAAACCATGCCCAACGGCATGTCAAATTTCCATTTCAATTTCTAGACCATGACCAATCGGCATGTCAAATTTCATAACTTCAATTTCTAAACGATGCCCAACGGCATGTCAAATTTCAATTTCTAATCCATGCCCAAACGGCATGTCAATTGCATAATTTCAATTTCTAAGCCATGCCCAAACGGCATGTCAACTTTCAATTTCAATTTCTAGACCATGCCCGACGGCATGTCAACTTTCAATTTCAATTTCTAGACCATGCCCAATCGGCATGTCAAATTTCATAACTTCAATTTCTAAACCATGCCCAACGGCATGTCAAATTTCAATTTCAATTTCTAGACCATGCCCAACGGCATGTCACATTCCAATTTCTAATCCATGCCCAAACGGCATGTCAATTTCATAATTTCAATTTCTAAACCATGCCTAATCGGCATGTCAAATTTCAATTTCTAATCCATACCCAAACGGCATGTCAATTTCATAATTTCAATTTCTAAACCATGCCCTACGGCATGTCAACTTTCAATTTCAATTTCTAGACCATGCCCAATCGGCATGTCGAATTTCATAACTTGAATTTCTAAACCATGCCCAAAGGCATGTCAAATTTCAATTTCAATTTCTAGACCATGACCAATCGGCATGTCAAATTTCATAACTTCAATTTCTAAACGATGCCCAACGGCATGTCAAATTTCAATTTCTAATCCATGCCCAAACGGCATGTCAATTTCATAATTTCAATTTCTAAGCCATGCCCAACGGCATGTCAACTTTCAATTTCAATTTCTAGACCATGCCCAATCGGCATGTCAAATTTCATAACTTCAATTTCTAAACCATGCCCAACGGCATGTCAAATTTCAATTTCAATTTCTAGACCATGCCCAACGGCATGTCACATTCCAATTTCTAATCCATGCCCAAACGGCATGTCAATTTCATAATTTCAATTTCTAAACCATGCCTAATCGGCATGTCAAATTTCAATTTCTAATCCATGCCCAAACGGCATGTCAATTTCATAATTTCAATTTCTAAACCATGCCCTACGGCATGTCAACTTTCAATTTCAATTTCTAGACCATGCCCAATCGGCATGTAAAATTTCATAACTTCAATTTCTAAACCATACCCAACGGCATGTCAAATTTCAATTTCAATTTCTAGACCATTCCCAACGGCATGTCAAATTTCAATTTCAATTTCTAGACCATGCCCAACGGCATGTCACATTCCAATTTCTAATCCATGCCCAAACGGCATGTCAATTTCATAATTTCAATTTCTAAACCATGCCTAATCGGCATGTCAAATTTCAATTTCTAATCCATGCCCAAACGGCATGTCAATTTCATAATTTCAATTTCTAAACCATGCCCTACGGCATGTCAACTTTCAATTTCAATTTCTAGACTATGCCCAATCGGCATGTCGAATTTCATAACTTGAATTTCTAAACCATGCCCAACGGCATGTCAAATTTCAATTTCAATTTCTAGACCATTCCCAACGGCATGTCAAATTTCAATTTCAATTTCTAGACCATGCCCAACGGCATGTCAAATTTCAATTTCAATTTCTAAACCATGCCCAACGGCATGTCACATTCCAATTTCTAATCCATGCCCAAACGGCATGTCAATTTCATAATTTCAATTTCTAAACCATGCCTAATCGGCATGTCAAATTTCAATTTCTAATCCATGCCCAAACGGCATGTCAATTTCATAATTTCAATTTCTAAACCATGCCCTACGGCATGTCAACTTTCAATTTCAATTTCTAAACCATGCCCTACGGCATGTCAAATTTCAATTTCAATTTCTAGACCATACCCAACGGCATGTCAAATTTCAATTTCAATTTCTAGACCATGCCCAACGGCATGTCAAATTTCAATTTCTAATCCATGCCCAAACGGCATGTCAATTTCATAATTTCAATTTCTATACCATACCAATCGGCATGTCAACTTTCAATTTCAATTTCTAAACCATGCCCTACGGCATGTCAACTTTCATTTTCAATTTCTAGACCATGCCCAATCGGCATGTCGAATTTCATAACTTGAATTTCTAAACCATGCCCGACGGCATGTCAACTTTCAATTTCAATTTCTAGACCATGACCAATCGGCATGTCAAATTTCATAACTTCAATTTCTAAACGATGCCCAACGGCATGTCAAATTTCAATTTCTAATCCATGCCCAAACGGCATGTCAATTTCATAATTTCAATTTCTAAGCCATGCCCAAAGGCATGTCAACTTTCAATTTCAATTTCTAGACCATGCTCAATCGGCATGTCAAATTTCATAACTTCAATTTCTAAACCATGCCCAACGGCATGTCAAATTTCAATTTCAATTTCTATACCATGCCCAGCGGCATGTCAAATTTCAATTTCTAATCCATGCCCAAACGGCATGTCAATTTCATAATTTCAATTTCTAAGCCATGCCCAACGGCATGTCAACTTTCAATTTCAATTTCTAGACCATGCCCAATCGGCATGTAAAATTTCATAACTTCAATTTCTAAACCATACGCAACGGCATGTCAAATTTCAATTTCAATTTCTAGACCATGCCCAACGGCATGTCAAATTTCAATTTCAATTTCTAGACCATGCCCAACGGCATGTCACATTCCAATTTCTAATCCATGCCCAAACGGCATGTCAATTTCATAATTTCAATTTCTAAACCATGCCTAATCGGCATGTCAAATTTCAATTTCTAATCCATGCCCAAACGGCATGTCAATTTCATAATTTCAATTTCTAAACCATGCCCTACGGCATGTCAACTTTCAATTTCAATTTCTAGACCATGCCCAATCGGCATGTCGAATTTCATAACTTGAATTTCTAAACCATGCCCAACGGCATGTCAAATTTCAATTTCAATTTCTAGACCATGACCAATCGGCATGTCAAATTTCATAACTTCAATTTCTAAACGATGCCCAACGGCATGTCAAATTTCAATTTCTAATCCATGCCCAAACGGCATGTCAATTTCATAATTTCAATTTCTAAGCCATGCCCAACGGTATGTCAACTTTCAATTTCAATTTCTAGACCATGCCCAATCGGCATGTCAAATTTCATAACTTCAATTTCTAAACCATGCCCAACGGCATGTCAAATTTCAATTTCAATTTCTAGACCATCCCCAACGGCATGTCACATTCCAATTTCTAATCCATGCCCAAACGGCATGTCAATTTCATAATTTCAATTTCTAAACCATGCCTAATCGGCATGTCAAATTTCAATTTCTAATCCATGCCCAAACGGCATGTCAATTTCATAATTTCAATTTCTAAACCATGCCCTACGGCATGTCAACTTTCAATTTCAATTTCTAGACCATGCCCAATCGGCATGTAAAATTTCATAACTTCAATTTCTAAACCATACCCAACGGCATGTCAAATTTCAATTTCAATTTCTAGTCCATTCCCAACGGCATGTCAAATTTCAATTTCAATTTCTAGACCATGCCCAACGGCATGTCACATTCCAATTTCTAATCCATGCCCAAACGGCATGTCAATTTCATAATTTCAATTTCTAAACCATGCCTAATCGGCATGTCAAATTTCAATTTCTAATCCATACCCAAACGGCATGTCAATTTCATAATTTCAATTTCTAAACCATGCCCTACGGCATGTCAACTTTCATTTTCAATTTCTAGACCATGCCCAATCGGCATGTCGAATTTCATAACTTGAATTTCTAAACCATGCCCAACGGCATGTCAAATTTCAATTTCAATTTCTAGACCTTGACCAATCGGCATGTCAAATTTCATAACTTCAATTTCTAAACGATGCCCAACGGCATGTCAAATTTCAATTTCTAATCCATGCCCAAACGACATGTCAATTTCATAATTTCAATTTCTAAGCCATGCCCAACGGCATGTCAACTTTCAATTTCAATTTCTAGACCATGCCCAATCGGCATGTCAAATTTCATAACTTCAATTTCTAAACCATGCCCAACGGCATGTCAAATTTCAATTTCAATTTCTAGACCATGCCCAACGGCATGTCACATTCCAATTTCTAATCCATGCCCAAACGGCATGTCAATTTCATAATTTCAATTTCTAAACCATGCCTAATCGGCATGTCAAATTTCAATTTCTAATCCATGCCCAAACGGCATGTCAATTTCATAATTTCAATTTCTAAACCATGCCCTACGGCATGTCAACTTTCAATTTCAATTTCTAGACCATGCCCAATCGGCATGTAAAATTTCATAACTTCAATTTCTAAACCATACCCAACGGCATGTCAAATTTCAATTTCAATTTCTAGACCATTCCCAACGGCATGTCAAATTTCAATTTCAATTTCTAGACCATGCCCAACGGCATGTCACATTCCAATTTCTAATCCATGCCCAAACGGCATGTCAATTTCATAATTTCAATTTCTAAACCATGCCTAATCGGCATGTCAAATTTCAATTTCTAATCCATGCCCAAACGGCATGTCAATTTCATAATTTCAATTTCTAAACCATGCCCTACGGCATGTCAACTTTCAATTTCAATTTCTAGACCATGCCCAATCGGCATGTCGAATTTCATAACTTGAATTTCTAAACCATGCCCAACGGCATGTCAAATTTCAATTTCAATTTCTAGACCATGACCAATCGGCATGTCAAATTTCATAACTTCAATTTCTAAACGATGCCCAACGGCATGTCAAATTTCAATTTCTAATCCATGCCCAAACGGCATGTCAATTTCATAATTTCAATTTCTAAGCCATGCCCAACGGTATGTCAACTTTCAATTTCAATTTCTAGACCATGCCCAATCGGCATGTCAAATTTCATAACTTCAATTTCTAAACCATGCCCAACGGCATGTCAAATTTCAATTTCAATTTCTAGACCATCCCCAACGGCATGTCACATTCCAATTTCTAATCCATGCCCAAACGGCATGTCAATTTCATAATTTCAATTTCTAACCCATGCCTAATCGGCATGTCAAATTTCAATTTCTAATCCATGCCCAAACGGCATGTCAATTTCATAATTTCAATTTCTAAACCATGCCCTACGGCATGTCAACTTTCAATTTCAATTTCTAGACCATGCCCAATCGGCATGTAAAATTTCATAACTTCAATTTCTAAACCATACCCAACGGCATGTCAAATTTCAATTTCAATTTCTAGTCCATTCCCAACGGCATGTCAAATTTCAATTTCAATTTCTAGACCATGCCCAACGGCATGTCACATTCCAATTTCTAATCCATGCCCAAACGGCATGTCAATTTCATAATTTCAATTTCTAAACCATGCCTAATCGGCATGTCAAATTTCAATTTCTAATCCATACCCAAACGGCATGTCAATTTCATAATTTCAATTTCTAAACCATGCCCTACGGCATGTCAACTTTCATTTTCAATTTCTAGACCATGCCCAATCGGCATGTCGAATTTCATAACTTGAATTTCTAAACCATGCCCAACGGCATGTCAAATTTCAATTTCAATTTCTAGACCTTGACCAATCGGCATGTCAAATTTCATAACTTCAATTTCTAAACGATGCCCAACGGCATGTCAAATTTCAATTTCTAATCCATGCCCAAACGGCATGTCAATTTCATAATTTCAATTTCTAAGCCATGCCCAACGGCATGTCAACTTTCAATTTCAATTTCTAGACCATGCCCAATCGGCATGTCAAATTTCATAACTTCAATTTCTAAACCATGCCCAACGGCATGTCAAATTTCAATTTCAATTTCTAGACCATGCCCAACGGCATGTCACATTCCAATTTCTAATCCATGCCCAAACGGCATGTCAATTTCATAATTTCAATTTCTAAACCATGCCTAATCGGCATGTCAAATTTCAATTTCTAATCCATGCCCAAACGGCATGTCAATTTCATAATTTCAATTTCTAAACCATGCCCTACGGCATGTCAACTTTCAATTTCAATTTCTAGACCATGCCCAATCGGCATGTAAAATTTCATAACTTCAATTTCTAAACCATACCCAACGGCATGTCAAATTTCAATTTCAATTTCTAGACCATTCCCAACGGCATGTCAAATTTCAATTTCAATTTCTAGACCATGCCCAACGGCATGTCACATTCCAATTTCTAATCCATGCCCAAACGGCATGTCAATTTCATAATTTCAATTTCTAAACCATGCCTAATCGGCATGTCAAATTTCAATTTCTAATCCATGCCCAAACGGCATGTCAATTTCATAATTTCAATTTCTAAACCATGCCCTACGGCATGTCAACTTTCAATTTCAATTTCTAGACTATGCCCAATCGGCATGTCGAATTTCATAACTTGAATTTCTAAACCATGCCCAACGGCATGTCAAATTTCAATTTCAATTTCTAGACCATGACCAATCGGCATGTCAAATTTCATAACTTCAATTTCTAAACGATGCCCAACGGCATGTCAAATTTCAATTTCTAATCCATGCCCAAACGGCATGTCAATTGCATAATTTCAATTTCTAAGCCATGCCCAACGGCATGTCAACTTTCAATTTCAATTTCTAGACCATGCCCGACGGCATGTCAACTTTCAATTTCAATTTCTAGACCATGCCCAATCGGCATGTCAAATTTCATAACATCAATTTCTAAACCATGCCCAACGGCATGTCAAATTTCCATTTCAATTTCTAGACCATGACCAATCGGCATGTCAAATTTCATAACTTCAATTTCTAAACGATGCCCAACGGCATGTCAAATTTCAATTTCTAATCCATGCCCAAACGGCATGTCAATTGCATAATTTCAATTTCTAAGCCATGCCCAAACGGCATGTCAACTTTCAATTTCAATTTCTAGACCATGCCCGACGGCATGTCAACTTTCAATTTCAATTTCTAGACCATGCCCAAAAGGCATGTCAACTTTCAATTCCAATTTCTAATCCATGCCCAAAAGGCATGTCAATTTCATAATTTCATATTCTAAACCATGCCCAAACGGCATGTCAAATTTCAATTTCTAATCCATGCCCAAACGGCATGTCAATTTCATAATTTCAATTTCTAAACCATGCCCAACGGCATGTCAACTTTCAATTTCAATTACTAGACCATGACCAATCGGCATGTCAAATTTCATAACTTCAATTTCTAAACAATGCCCAACGGCATGTCAAATTTCAATTTCAATTTTTAGACCATGCCCAGCGGCATGTCAAATTTCAATTTCTAATCCATGCCCAAACGGCATGTCAATTTCATAATTTCAATTTCTAAGCCATGCCCAACGGCATGTCAACTTTCAATTTCAATTTCTAGACCATGCCCAATCGGCATGTAAAATTTCATAACTTCAATTTCTAAACCATACCCAACGGCATGTCAAATTTCAATTTCAATTTCTAGACCATGCCCAACGGCATGTCAAATTTAAATTTCAATTTCTAGACCATGCCCAACGGCATGTCACATTCCAATTTCTAATCCATGCCCAAACGGCATGTCAATTTCATAATTTCAATTTCTAAACCATGCCTAATCGGCATGTCAAATTTCAATTTCTAATCCATGCCCAAACGGCATTTTAATTTCATAATTTCAATTTCTAAACCATGCCCTACGGCATGTCAACTTTCAATTTCAATTTCTAGACCATGACCAATCGGCATGTCAAATTTCATAACTTCAATTTCTAAACAATGCCCAATCGGCATGTCAAATTTCATAACATCAATTTCTAAACCATGCCCAACGGCATGTCAAATTTCCATTTCAATTTCTAGACCATGACCAATCGGCATGTCAAATTTCATAACTTCAATTTCTAAACGATGCCCAACGGCATGTCAAATTTCAATTTCTAATCCATGCCCAAACGGCATGTCAATTGCATAATTTCAATTTCTAAGCCATGCCCAAACGGCATGTCAACTTTCAATTTCAATTTCTAGACCATGCCCGACGGCATGTCAACTTTCAATTTCAATTTCTAGATCATGCCCACTCGGCATGTCAAATTTCATAACTTCAATTTCTAAACCATGCCCAACGGCATGTCAAATTTCAATTACAATTTCTAGACCATGACCAATAGGCATGTCAAATTTCATAACTTCAATTTCTAATCCATGCCCAAACGGCATGTCAATTGCATAATTTCAATTTCTAAGCCATGCCCAAACGGCATGTCAACTTTCAATTTCAATTTCTAGACCATGCCCGACGGCATGTCAACTTTCAATTTCAATTTCTAGACCATGCCCACTCGGCATGTCAAATTTCATAACTTCAATTTCTAAACCATGCCCAACGGCATGTCAAATTTCAATTACAATTTCTAGACCATGACCAATCGGCATGTCAAATTTCATAACTTCAATTTCTAAACCATGCCCAACGGCATGTCAAATTTCAATTTCAATTTCTAGACCATGCCCAACGGCATGTCACATTCCAATTTCTAATCCATGCCCAAAAGGTATGTCAATTTCATAATTTCATATTCTAAACCATGCCCAAACGGCATGTCAAATTTCAATTTCTAATCCATGCCCAAACGGCATGTCAATTTCATAATTTCAATTTCTAAACCATGCCCAACGGCATGTCAACTTTCAATTTCAATTACTAGACCATGACCAATCGGCATGTCAAATTTCATAACTTCAATTTCTAAACAATGCCCAACGGCATGTCAAATTTCAATTTCAATTTTTAGACCATGCCCAGCGGCATGTCAAATTTCAATTTCTAATCCATGCCCAAACGGCATGTCAATTTCATAATTTCAATTTCTAAGCCATGCCCAACGGCATGTCAACTTTCAATTTCAATTTCTAGACCATGCCCAATCGGCATGTAAAATTTCATAACTTCAATTTCTAAACCATACCCAACGGCATGTCAAATTTCAATTTCAATTTCTAGACCATGCCCAACGGCATGTCAAATTTCAATTTCAATTTCTAGACCATGCCCAACGGTATGTCACATTCCAATTTCTAATCCATGCCCAAACGGCATGTCAATTTCATAATTTCAATTTCTAAACCATGCCCTACGACATGTCAACTTTCAATTTCAATTTCTAGACCATGCCCAATCGGCATGTCGAATTTCATAACTTGAATTTCTAAACCATGCCCAACGGCATGTCAAATTTCAATTTCAATTTCTAGACCATGACCAATCGGCATGTCAAATTTCATAACTTCAATTTCTAAACGATGCCCAACGGCATGTCAAATTTCAATTTCTAATCCATGCCCAAACGGCATGTCAATTTCATAATTTCAATTTCTAAGCCATGCCTAACGGCATGTCAACTTTCAATTTCAATTTCTAGACCATGCCCAATCGGCATGTCAAATTTCATAACTTCAATTTCTAAACCATGCCCAACGGCATGTCAAATTTCAATTTCAATTTCTAGACCATGCCCAACGGCATGTCACACTCCAATTTCTAATCCATGCCCAAATGGCATGTCAATTTCATAATTTCAATTTCTAAACCATGCCCAACGGGCATGTCAAATTTCAATTTCTAATCCATGCCCAAACGGCATGTCAATTTCATAATTTCAATTTCTAAACCATGCCCAACGGCATGTCAACTTTCAATTTCAATTTCTAGACCATGCCCAATCGGCATGTCAAATTTCATAACTTCAATTTCTAAACCATGCCCAACGGCATGTCAAATTTCAATTTCAATTTCTATACCATGCCCAGCGGCATGTCAAATTTCAATTTCTAATCCATGCCCAAACGGCATGTCAATTTCATAATTTCAATTTCTAAGCCATGCCCAACGGCATGTCAACTTTCAATTTCAATTTCTAGACCATGCCCAATCGGCATGTAAAATTTCATAACTTCAATTTCTAAACCATACCCAACGGCATGTCAAATTTCAATTTCAATTTCTAGACCATGCCCAACGGCATGTCAAATTTCAATTTCAATTTCTAGACCATGCCCAACGGCATGTCACATTCCAATTTCTAATCCATGCCCAAACGGCATGTCAATTTCATAATTTCAATTTCTAAACCATGCCTAATCGGCATGTCAAATTTCAATTTCTAATCCATGCCCAAACGGCATTTTAATTTCATAATTTCAATTTCTAAACCATGCCCTACGGCATGTCAACTTTCAATTTCAATTTCTAGACCATGCCCAATCGGCATGTCGAATTTCATAACTTGAATTTCTAAACCATGCCCAACGGCATGTCAAATTTCAATTTCAATTTCTAGACCATGACCAATCGGCATGTCAAATTTCATAACTTCAATTTCTAAACGATGCCCAACGGCATGTCAAATTTCAATTTCTAATCCATGCCCAAACGGCATGTCAATTTCATAATTTCAATTTCTAAGCCATGCCCAACGGCATGTCAACTTTCAATTTCAATTTCTAGACCATGCCCAATCGGCATGTCAAATTTCATAACTTCAATTTCTAAACCATGCCCAACGACATGTCACATTCCAATTTCTAATCCATGCCCAAACGGCATGTCAATTTCATAATTTCAATTTCTAAACCATGCCTAATCGGCATGTCAAATTTCAATTTCTAATCCATGCCCAAACGGCATTTTAATTTCATAATTTCAATTTCTAAACCATGCCCTACGGCATGTCAACTTTCAATTTCAATTTCTAGACCATGACCAATCGGCATGTCAAATTTCATAACTTCAATTTCTAAACAATGCCCAATCGGCATGTCAAATTTCATAACATCAATTTCTAAACCATGCCCAACGGCATGTCAAATTTCCATTTCAATTTCTAGACCATGACCAATCGGCATGTCAAATTTCATAACTTCAATTTCTAAACGATGCCCAACGGCATGTCAAATTTCAATTTCTAATCCATGCCCAAACGGCATGTCAATTGCATAATTTCAATTTCTAAGCCATGCCCAAACGGCATGTCAACTTTCAATTTCAATTTCTAGACCATGCCCGACGGCATGTCAACTTTCAATTTCAATTTCTAGATCATGCCCACTCGGCATGTCAAATTTCATAACTTCAATTTCTAAACCATGCCCAACGGCATGTCAAATTTCAATTACAATTTCTAGACCATGACCAATCGGCATGTCAAATTTCATAACTTCAATTTCTAATCCATGCCCAAACGGCATGTCAATTGCATAATTTCAATTTCTAAGCCATGCCCAAACGGC
Source organism: Viola odorata (assembly GCA_963691705.1). Classification (NCBI taxonomy): domain Eukaryota; kingdom Viridiplantae; phylum Streptophyta; class Magnoliopsida; order Malpighiales; family Violaceae; genus Viola; species Viola odorata. The sequence goes on from OY829541.1 coordinate 18,445,043, forward strand.
ATGTCAACTTTCAATTTCAATTTCTAGACCATGCCCGACGGCATGTCAACTTTCAATTTCAATTTCTAGACCATGCCCACTCGGCATGTCAAATTTCATAACTTCAATTTCTAAACCATGCCCAACGGCATGTCAAATTTCAATTACAATTTCTAGACCATGACCAATCGGCATGTCAAATTTCATAACTTCAATTTCTAAACCATGCCCAACGGCATGTCAAATTTCAATTTCAATTTCTAGACCATGCCCAACGGCATGTCACATTCCAATTTCTAATCCATGCCCAAAAGGTATGTCAATTTCATAATTTCATATTCTAAACCATGCCCAAACGGCATGTCAAATTTCAATTTCTAATCCATGCCCAAACGGCATGTCAATTTCATAATTTCAATTTCTAAACCATGCCCAACGGCATGTCAACTTTCAATTTCAATTACTAGACCATGACCAATCGGCATGTCAAATTTCATAACTTCAATTTCTAAACAATGCCCAACGGCATGTCAAATTTCAATTTCAATTTTTAGACCATGCCCAGCGGCATGTCAAATTTCAATTTCTAATCCATGCCCAAACGGCATGTCAATTTCATAATTTCAATTTCTAAGCCATGCCCAACGGCATGTCAACTTTCAATTTCAATTTCTAGACCATGCCCAATCGGCATGTAAAATTTCATAACTTCAATTTCTAAACCATACCCAACGGCATGTCAAATTTCAATTTCAATTTCTAGACCATGCCCAACGGCATGTCAAATTTCAATTTCAATTTCTAGACCATGCCCAACGGTATGTCACATTCCAATTTCTAATCCATGCCCAAACGGCATGTCAATTTCATAATTTCAATTTCTAAACCATGCCCTACGACATGTCAACTTTCAATTTCAATTTCTAGACCATGCCCAATCGGCATGTCGAATTTCATAACTTGAATTTCTAAACCATGCCCAACGGCATGTCAAATTTCAATTTCAATTTCTAGACCATGACCAATCGGCATGTCAAATTTCATAACTTCAATTTCTAAACGATGCCCAACGGCATGTCAAATTTCAATTTCTAATCCATGCCCAAACGGCATGTCAATTTCATAATTTCAATTTCTAAGCCATGCCCAACGGCATGTCAACTTTCAATTTCAATTTCTAGACCATGCCCAATCGGCATGTCAAATTTCATAACTTCAATTTCTAAACCATGCCCAACGGCATGTCAAATTTCAATTTCAATTTCTAGACCATGCCCAACGGCATGTCACACTCCAATTTCTAATCCATGCCCAAATGGCATGTCAATTTCATAATTTCAATTTCTAAACCATGCCCAACGGGCATGTCAAATTTCAATTTCTAATCCATGCCCAAACGGCATGTCAATTTCATAATTTCAATTTCTAAACCATGCCCAACGGCATGTCAACTTTCAATTTCAATTTCTAGACCATGCCCAATCGGCATGTCAAATTTCATAACTTCAATTTCTAAACCATGCCCAACGGCATGTCAAATTTCAATTTCAATTTCTATACCATGCCCAGCGGCATGTCAAATTTCAATTTCTAATCCATGCCCAAACGGCATGTCAATTTCATAATTTCAATTTCTAAGCCATGCCCAACGGCATGTCAACTTTCAATTTCAATTTCTAGACCATGCCCAATCGGCATGTAAAATTTCATAACTTCAATTTCTAAACCATACCCAACGGCATGTCAAATTTCAATTTCAATTTCTAGACCATGCCCAACGGCATGTCAAATTTCAATTTCAATTTCTAGACCATGCCCAACGGCATGTCACATTCCAATTTCTAATCCATGCCCAAACGGCATGTCAATTTCATAATTTCAATTTCTAAACCATGCCTAATCGGCATGTCAAATTTCAATTTCTAATCCATGCCCAAACGGCATTTTAATTTCATAATTTCAATTTCTAAACCATGCCCTACGGCATGTCAACTTTCAATTTCAATTTCTAGACCATGCCCAATCGGCATGTCGAATTTCATAACTTGAATTTCTAAACCATGCCCAACGGCATGTCAAATTTCAATTTCAATTTCTAGACCATGACCAATCGGCATGTCAAATTTCATAACTTCAATTTCTAAACGATGCCCAACGGCATGTCAAATTTCAATTTCTAATCCATGCCCAAACGGCATGTCAATTTCATAATTTCAATTTCTAAGCCATGCCCAACGGCATGTCAACTTTCAATTTCAATTTCTAGACCATGCCCAATCGGCATGTCAAATTTCATAACTTCAATTTCTAAACCATGCCCAACGGCATGTCAAATTTCAATTTCAATTTCTAGACCATGCCCAACGGCATGTCACACTCCAATTTCTAATCCATGCCCAAATGGCATGTCAATTTCATAATTTCAATTTCTAAACCATGCCTAATCGGCATGTCAAATTTCAATTTCTAATCCATGCTCAAACGGCATGTCAATTTCATAATTTCAATTTCTAAGCCATGCCCAACGGCATGTCAACTTTCAATTTCAATTTCTAGACCATGCCCAATCGGCATGTCAAATTTCATAACTTCAATTTCTAAACCATGCCCAACGGCATGTCAAATTTCAATTTCAATTTCTAGACCATGCCCAACGGCATGTCACATTCCAATTTCTAATCCATGCCCAAACGGCATGTCAATTTCATAATTTCAATTTCTAAACCATGCCTAATCGGCATGTCAAATTTCAATTTCTAATCCATGCCCAAACGGCATGTCAATTTCATAATTTCAATTTCTAAACCATGCCCTACGGCATGTTAACTTTCAATTTCAATTTCTAAACCATGCCCAATCGGCATGTCGAATTTCATAACTTGAATTTCTAAACCATGCCCAACGGCATGTCAAATTTCAATTTCAATTTCTAGACCAAGACCAATCGGCATGTCAAATTTCATAACTTCAATTTCTAAAGGATGCCCAACGGCATGTCAAATTTCAATTTCTAATCCATGCCCAAACGGCATGTCAATTTCATAATTTCAATTTCTAAGCCATGCCCAACGGCATGTCAACTTTCAATTTCAATTTCTAGACCATGCCCAATCGGCATGTCAAATTTCATAACTTCAATTTCTAAACCATGCCCAACGGCATACCAAATTTCACTTTCAATTTCTAGACCATGCCCAACGGCATGTCAAATTTCAATTTCAATTTTTAGACCATGCCCAACGGCATGTCAAATTTCAATTTCAATTTCTAGACCATGCCCAATCGGCATGTCAAATTTCATAACTTCAATTTCTAAACCATGCCCAATCGGCATGTCAAATTTCATAACTTCAATTTCTAAACCATGCCCAACGGCATGTCAAATTTCAATTTCAATTTCTATACCATGCCCAGCGGCATGTCAAATTTCAATTTCTAATCCATGCCCAAACGGCATGTCAATTTCATAATTTCAATTTCTAAGCCATGCCCAACGGCATGTCAACTTTCAATTTCAATTTCTAGACCATGCCCAATCGGCATGTAAAATTTCATAACTTCAATTTCTAAACCATACCCAACGGCATGTCAAATTTCAATTTCAATTTCTAGACCATGCCCAACGGCATGTCAAATTTCAATTTCAATTTCTAGACCATGCCCAACGGCATGTCACATTCCAATTTCTAATCCATGCCCAAACGGCATGTCAATTTCATAATTTCAATTTCTAAACCATGCCTAATCGGCATGTCAAATTTCAATTTCTAATCCATGCCCAAACGGCATTTTAATTTCTTAATTTCAATTTCTAAACCATGCCCTACGGCATGTCAACTTTCAATTTCAATTTCTAGACCATGCCCAATCGGCATGTCGAATTTCATAACTTGAATTTCTAAACCATGCCCAACGGCATGTCAAATTTCAATTTCAATTTCTAGACCATGACCAATCGGCATGTCAAATTTCATAACTTCAATTTCTAAACGATGCCCAATGGCATGTCAAATTTCAATTTCTAATCCATGCCCAAACGGCATGTCAATTTCATAATTTCAATTTCTAAGCCATGCCCAACGGCATGTCAACTTTCAATTTCAATTTCTAGACCATGCCCAATCGGCATGTCAAATTTCATAACTTCAATTTCTAAACCATGCCCAACGGCATGTCAAATTTCAATTTCAATTTCTAGACCATGCCCAACGGCATGTCACACTCCAATTTCTAATCCATGCCCAAATGGCATGTCAATTTCATAATTTCAATTTCTAAACCATGCCTAATCGGCATGTCAAATTTCAATTTCTAATCCATGCCCAAACGGCATGTCAATTTGATAATTTCAATTTCTAAACCATGCCCTACGGCATCTCAACTTTCAATTTCAATTTCTAGACCATGCCCAACGGCATGTCAAAATTCAATTTCAATTTCTAGACCATGCCCAACGGCATGTCACACTCCAATTTCTAATCCATGCCCAAATGGCATGTCAATTTCATAATTTCAATTTCTAAACCATGCCTAATCGGCATGTCAAATTTCAATTTCTAATCCATGCCCAAACGGCATGTCAATTTCATAATTTCAATTTCTAAGCCATGCCCAACGGCATGTCAACTTTCAATTTCAATTTCTAGACCATGCCCAATCGGCATGTCAAATTTCATAACTTCAATTTCTAAACCATGCCCAACGGCATGTCAAATTTCAATTTCAATTTCTAGACCATGCCCAACGGCATGTCACATTCCAATTTCTAATCCATGCCCGAACGGCATGTCAATTTCATAATTTCAATTTCTAAACCATGCCTAATCGGCATGTCAAATTTCAATTTCTAATCCATGCCCAAACGGCATGTCAATTTCATAATTTCAATTTCTAAACCATGCCCTACGGCATGTCAACTTTCAATTTCAATTTCTAAACCATGCCCAATCGGCATGTCGAATTTCATAACTTGAATTTCTAAACCATGCCCAACGGCATGTCAAATTTCAATTTCAATTTCTAGACCAAGACCAATCGGCATGTCAAATTTCATAACTTCAATTTCTAAACGATGCCCAACGGCATGTCAAATTTCAATTTCTAATCCATGCCCAAACGGCATGTCAATTTCATAATTTCAATTTCTAAGCCATGCCCAACGGCATGTCAACTTTCAATTTCAATTTCTAGACCATGCCCAATCGGCATGTCAAATTTCATAACTTCAATTTCTAAACCATGCCCAACGGCATACCAAATTTCACTTTCAATTTCTAGACCATGCCCAACGGCATGTCAAATTTCAATTTCAATTTTTAGACCATGCCCAACGGCATGTCAAATTTCAATTTCAATTTCTAGACCATGCCCAATCGGCATGTCAAATTTCATAACTTCAATTTCTAAACCATGCCCAACGGCATATCAAATTTCAATTTCAATTTCTAGACCATGCCCAATCGGCATGTCAAATTTCATAACTTCAATTTCTAAACCATGCCCAACGGCATACCAAATTTCACTTTCAATTTCTAGACCATGCCCAACGGCATGTCAAAATTCAATTTCAATTTCTAGACCACGCCCAATGTCATGTCACACTCCAATTTCTAATCCATGCCCAAATGGCATGTCAATTTCATAATTTCAATTTCTAAACCATGCCTAATCGGCATGTCAAATTTCAATTTCTAATCCATGCCCAAACGGCATGTCAATTTCATAATTTCAATTTCTAAACCATGCCCTACGGCATGTCAACTTTCAATTTCAATTTCTAGACCATGCCCAACGGCATGTCAAAATTCAATTTCAATTTCTAGACCATGCCCAACGGCATGTCACACTCCAATTTCTAATCCATGCCCAAATGGCATGTCAATTTCATAATTTCAATTTCTAAACCATGCCTAATCGGCATGTCAAATTTCAATTTCTAATCCATGCCCAAACGGCATGTCAATTTCATAATTTCAATTTCTAAACCATGCCCAACAGCATGACAACTTTCAATTTCAATTTCTAGACCATGCCCAATCGGCATGTCAAATTTCATAACTTCAATTTCTAAACCATGCCCAACGGCATGTCAAATTTCAATTTCAATTTCTATACCATGCCCAGCGGCATGTCAAATTTCAATTTCTAATCCAAGCCCAAACGGCATGTCAATTTCATAATTTCAATTTCTAAGCCATGCCCAACGGCATGTCAACTTTCAATTTCAATTTCTAGACCATGCCCAATCGGCATGTAAAATTTCATAACTTCAATTTCTAAACCATACCCAACGGCATGTCAAATTTCAATTTCAATTTCTAGACCATGCCCAACGGCATGTCAAATTTCAATTTCAATTTCTAGACCATGCCCAACGGCATGTCACATTCCAATTTCTAATCCATGCCCAAACGGCATGTCAATTTCATAATTTCAATTTCTAAACCATGCCTAATCGGCATGTCAAATTTCAATTTCTAATCCATGCCCAAACGGCATGTCAATTTCATAATTTCAATTTCTAAACCATGCCCTACGGCATGTCAACTTTCAATTTCAATTTCTAGACCATGCCCAATCGGCATGTCGAATTTCATAACTTGAATTTCTAAACCATGCCCAACGGCATGTCAAATTTCAATTTCAATTTCTAGACCATGACCAATCGGCATGTCAAATTTCATAACTTCAATTTCTAAACGATGCCCAATGGCATGTCAAATTTCAATTTCTAATCCATGCCCAAACGGCATGTCAATTTCATAATTTCAATTTCTAAGCCATGCCCAACGGCATGTCAACTTTCAATTTCAATTTCTAGACCATGCCCAATCGGCATGTCAAATTTCATAACTTCAATTTCTAAACCATGCCCAACGGCATGTCAAATTTCAATTTCAATTTCTAGACCATGCCCAACGGCATGTCACACTCCAATTTCTAATCCATGCCCAAATGGCATGTCAATTTCATAATTTCAATTTCTAAACCATGCCTAATCGGCATGTCAAATTTCAATTTCTAATCCATGCCCAAACGGCATGTCAATTTGATAATTTCAATTTCTAAACCATGCCCTACGGCATCTCAACTTTCAATTTCAATTTCTAGACCATGCCCAACGGCATGTCAAAATTCAATTTCAATTTCTAGACCATGCCCAACGGCATGTCACACTCCAATTTCTAATCCATGCCCAAATGGCATGTCAATTTCATAATTTCAATTTCTAAACCATGCCTAATCGGCATGTCAAATTTCAATTTCTAATCCATGCCCAAACGGCATGTCAATTTCATAATTTCAATTTCTAAGCCATGCCCAACGGCATGTCAACTTTCAATTTCAATTTCTAGACCATGCCCAATCGGCATGTCAAATTTCATAACTTCAATTTCTAAACCATGCCCAACGGCATGTCAAATTTCAATTTCAATTTCTAGACCATGCCCAACGGCATGTCACATTCCAATTTCTAATCCATGCCCGAACGGCATGTCAATTTCATAATTTCAATTTCTAAACCATGCCTAATCGGCATGTCAAATTTCAATTTCTAATCCATGCCCAAACGGCATGTCAATTTCATAATTTCAATTTCTAAACCATGCCCTACGGCATGTCAACTTTCAATTTCAATTTCTAAACCATGCCCAATCGGCATGTCGAATTTCATAACTTGAATTTCTAAACCATGCCCAACGGCATGTCAAATTTCAATTTCAATTTCTAGACCAAGACCAATCGGCATGTCAAATTTCATAACTTCAATTTCTAAACGATGCCCAACGGCATGTCAAATTTCAATTTCTAATCCATGCCCAAACGGCATGTCAATTTCATAATTTCAATTTCTAAGCCATGCCCAACGGCATGTCAACTTTCAATTTCAATTTCTAGACCATGCCCAATCGGCATGTCAAATTTCATAACTTCAATTTCTAAACCATGCCCAACGGCATACCAAATTTCACTTTCAATTTCTAGACCATGCCCAACGGCATGTCAAATTTCAATTTCAATTTTTAGACCATGCCCAACGGCATGTCAAATTTCAATTTCAATTTCTAGACCATGCCCAATCGGCATGTCAAATTTCATAACTTCAATTTCTAAACCATGCCCAACGGCATATCAAATTTCAATTTCAATTTCTAGACCATGCCCAATCGGCATGTCAAATTTCATAACTTCAATTTCTAAACCATGCCCAACGGCATACCAAATTTCACTTTCAATTTCTAGACCATGCCCAACGGCATGTCAAAATTCAATTTCAATTTCTAGACCACGCCCAATGTCATGTCACACTCCAATTTCTAATCCATGCCCAAATGGCATGTCAATTTCATAATTTCAATTTCTAAACCATGCCTAATCGGCATGTCAAATTTCAATTTCTAATCCATGCCCAAACGGCATGTCAATTTCATAATTTCAATTTCTAAACCATGCCCTACGGCATGTCAACTTTCAATTTCAATTTCTAGACCATGCCCAACGGCATGTCAAAATTCAATTTCAATTTCTAGACCATGCCCAACGGCATGTCACACTCCAATTTCTAATCCATGCCCAAATGGCATGTCAATTTCATAATTTCAATTTCTAAACCATGCCTAATCGGCATGTCAAATTTCAATTTCTAATCCATGCCCAAACGGCATGTCAATTTCATAATTTCAATTTCTAAACCATGCCCAACAGCATGACAACTTTCAATTTCAATTTCTAGACCATGCCCAATCGGCATGTCAAATTTCATAACTTCAATTTCTAAACCATGCCCAACGGCATGTCAAATTTCAATTTCAATTTCTATACCATGCCCAGCGGCATGTCAAATTTCAATTTCTAATCCAAGCCCAAACGGCATGTCAATTTCATAATTTCAATTTCTAAGCCATGCCCAACGGCATGTCAACTTTCAATTTCAATTTCTAGACCATGCCCAATCGGCATGTAAAATTTCATAACTTCAATTTCTAAACCATACCCAACGGCATGTCAAATTTCAATTTCAATTTCTAGACCATGCCCAACGGCATGTCAAATTTCAATTTCAATTTCTAGACCATGCCCAACGGCATGTCACATTCCAATTTCTAATCCATGCCCAAACGGCATGTCAATTTCATAATTTCAATTTCTAAACCATGCCTAATCGGCATGTCAAATTTCAATTTCTAATCCATGCCCAAACGGCATGTCAATTTCATAATTTCAATTTCTAAACCATGCCCTACGGCATGTCAACTTTCAATTTCAATTTCTAGACCATGCCCAATCGGCATGTCGAATTTCATAACTTGAATTTCTAAACCATGCCCAACGGCATGTCAAATTTCAATTTCAATTTCTAGACCATGACCAATCGGCATGTCAAATTTCATAACTTCAATTTCTAAACGATGCCCAACGGCATGTCAAATTTCAATTTCTAATCCATGCCCAAACGGCATGTCAACTTCATAATTTCAATTTCTAAGCCATGCCCAACGGCATGTCAACTTTCAATTTCAATTTCTAGACCATGCCCAATCGGCATGTCAAATTTCATAACTTCAATTTCTAAACCATGCCCAACGGCATGTCAAATTTCAATTTCAATTTCTAGACCATGCCCAACGGCATGTCACATTCCAATTTCTAATCCATGCCCAAACGGCATGTCAATTTCATAATTTCAATTTCTAAACCAAGCCTAATCGGCATGTCAAATTTCAATTTCTAATCCATGCCCAAACGGCATGTCAATTTCATAATTTCAATTTCTAAACCATGCCCTACGGCATGTCAACTTTCAATTTCAATTTCTAGACCATGCCCAATCGGCATGTAAAATTTCATAACTTCAATTTCTAAACCATACCCAACGGCATGTCAAATTTCAATTTCAATTTCTAGACCATTCCCAACGGCATGTCAAATTTCAATTTCAATTTCTAGACCATGCCCAACGGCATGTCACATTCCAATTTCTAATCCATGCCCAAACGGCATGTCAATTTCATAATTTCAATTTCTAAACCATGCCTAATCGGCATGTCAAATTTCAATTTCTAATCCATGCCCAAACGGCATGTCAATTTCATAATTTCAATTTCTAAACCATGCCCTACGGCATGTCAACTTTCAATTTCAATTTCTAGACTATGCCCAATCGGCATGTCGAATTTCATAACTTGAATTTCTAAACCATGCCCGACGGCATGTCAACTTTCAATTTCAATTTCTAGACCATGACCAATCGGCATGTCAAATTTCATAACTTCAATTTCTAAACGATGCCCAACGGCATGTCAAATTTCAATTTCTAATCCATGCCCAAACGGCATGTCAATTTCATAATTTCAATTTCTAAGCCATGCCCAAAGGCATGTCAACTTTCAATTTCAATTTCTAGACCATGCTCAATCGGCATGTCAAATTTCATAACTTCAATTTCTAAACCATGCCCAACGGCATGTCAAATTTCAATTTCAATTTCTATACCATGCCCAGCGGCATGTCAAATTTCAATTTCTAATCCATGCCCAAACGGCATGTCAATTTCATAATTTCAATTTCTAAGCCATGCCCAACGGCATGTCAACTTTCAATTTCAATTTCTAGACCATGCCCAATCGGCATGTAAAATTTCATAACTTCAATTTCTAAACCATACGCAACGGCATGTCAAATTTCAATTTCAATTTCTAGACCATGCCCAACGGCATGTCAAATTTCAATTTCAATTTCTAGACCATGCCCAACGGCATGTCACATTCCAATTTCTAATCCATGCCCAAACGGCATGTCAATTTCGTAATTTCAATTTCTAAACCATGCCTAATCGGCATGTCAAATTTCAATTTCTAATCCATGCCCAAACGGCATGTCAATTTCATAATTTCAATTTCTAAACCATGCCCTACGGCATGTCAACTTTCAATTTCAATTTCTAGACCATGCCCAATCGGCATGTCGAATTTCATAACTTGAATTTCTAAACCATGCCCAACGGCATGTCAAATTTCAATTTCAATTTCTAGACCATGACCAATCGGCATGTCAAATTTCATAACTTCAATTTCTAAACGATGCCCAACGGCATGTCAAATTTCAATTTCTAATCCATGCCCAAACGGCATGTCAATTTCATAATTTCAATTTCTAAGCCATGCCCAACGGCATGTCAACTTTCAATTTCAATTTCTAGACCATGCCCAATCGGCATGTAAAATTTCATAACTTCAATTTCTAAACCATACCCAACGGCATGTCAAATTTCAATTTCAATTTCTAGACCATGCCCAACGGCATGTCAAATTTCAATTTCAATTTCTAGACCATGCCCAACGGCATGTCACATTCCAATTTCTAATCCATGCCCAAACGGCATGTCAATTTCATAATTTCAATTTCTAAACCATGCCTAATCGGCATGTCAAATTTCAATTTCTAATCCATGCCCAAACGGCATGTCAATTTCATAATTTCAATTTCTAAACCATGCCCTACGGCATGTCAACTTTCAATTTCAATTTCTAGACCATGCCCAATCGGCATGTCGAATTTCATAACTTGAATTTCTAAACCATGCCCAACGGCATGTCAAATTTCAATTTCAATTTCTAGACCATGACCAATCGGCATGTCAAATTTCATAACTTCAATTTCTAAACGATGCCCAACGGCATGTCAAATTTCAATTTCTAATCCATGCCCAAACGGCATGTCAATTTCATAATTTCAATTTCTAAGCCATGCCCAACGGCATGTCAACTTTCAATTTCAATTTCTAGACCATGCCCAATCGGCATGTCAAATTTCATAACTTCAATTTCTAAACCATGCCCAACGGCATGTCAAATTTCAATTTCAATTTCTAGACCATGCCCAACGGCATGTCACATTCCAATTTCTAATCCATGCCCAAACGGCATGTCAATTTCATAATTTCAATTTCTAAACCAAGCCTAATCGGCATGTCAAATTTCAATTTCTAATCCATGCCCAAACGGCATGTCAATTTCATAATTTCAATTTCTAAACCATGCCCTACGGCATGTCAACTTTCAATTTCAATTTCTAGACCATGCCCAATCGGCATGTAAAATTTCATAACTTCAATTTCTAAACCATACCCAACGGCATGTCAAATTTCAATTTCAATTTCTAGACCATTCCCAACGGCATGTCAAATTTCAATTTCAATTTCTAGACCATGCCCAACGGCATGTCACATTCCAATTTCTAATCCATGCCCAAACGGCATGTCAATTTCATAATTTCAATTTCTAAACCATGCCTAATCGGCATGTCAAATTTCAATTTCTAATCCATGCCCAAACGGCATGTCAATTTCATAATTTCAATTTCTAAACCATGCCCTACGGCATGTCAACTTTCAATTTCAATTTCTAGACTATGCCCAATCGGCATGTCGAATTTCATAACTTGAATTTCTAAACCATGCCCGACGGCATGTCAACTTTCAATTTCAATTTCTAGACCATGACCAATCGGCATGTCAAATTTCATAACTTCAATTTCTAAACGATGCCCAACGGCATGTCAAATTTCAATTTCTAATCCATGCCCAAACGGCATGTCAATTTCATAATTTCAATTTCTAAGCCATGCCCAAAGGCATGTCAACTTTCAATTTCAATTTCTAGACCATGCTCAATCGGCATGTCAAATTTCATAACTTCAATTTCTAAACCATGCCCAACGGCATGTCAAATTTCAATTTCAATTTCTATACCATGCCCAGCGGCATGTCAAATTTCAATTTCTAATCCATGCCCAAACGGCATGTCAATTTCATAATTTCAATTTCTAAGCCATGCCCAACGGCATGTCAACTTTCAATTTCAATTTCTAGACCATGCCCAATCGGCATGTAAAATTTCATAACTTCAATTTCTAAACCATACGCAACGGCATGTCAAATTTCAATTTCAATTTCTAGACCATGCCCAACGGCATGTCAAATTTCAATTTCAATTTCTAGACCATGCCCAACGGCATGTCACATTCCAATTTCTAATCCATGCCCAAACGGCATGTCAATTTCATAATTTCAATTTCTAAACCATGCCTAATCGGCATGTCAAATTTCAATTTCTAATCCATGCCCAAACGGCATGTCAATTTCATAATTTCAATTTCTAAACCATGCCCAAAGGCATGTCAACTTTCAATTTCAATTTCTAGACCATGCTCAATCGGCATGTCAAATTTCATAACTTCAATTTCTAAACCATGCCCAACGGCATGTCAAATTTCAATTTCAATTTCTATACCATGCCCAGCGGCATGTCAAATTTCAATTTCTAATCCATGCCCAAACGGCATGTCAATTTCATAATTTCAATTTCTAAGCCATGCCCAACGGCATGTCAACTTTCAATTTCAATTTCTAGACCATGCCCAATCGGCATGTAAAATTTCATAACTTCAATTTCTAAACCATACGCAACGGCATGTCAAATTTCAATTTCAATTTCTAGACCATGCCCAACGGCATGTCAAATTTCAATTTCAATTTCTAGACCATGCCCAACGGCATGTCACATTCCAATTTCTAATCCATGCCCAAACGGCATGTCAATTTCGTAATTTCAATTTCTAAACCATGCCTAATCGGCATGTCAAATTTCAATTTCTAATCCATGCCCAAACGGCATGTCAATTTCATAATTTCAATTTCTAAACCATGCCCTACGGCATGTCAACTTTCAATTTCAATTTCTAGACCATGCCCAATCGGCATGTCGAATTTCATAACTTGAATTTCTAAACCATGCCCAACGGCATGTCAAATTTCAATTTCAATTTCTAGACCATGACCAATCGGCATGTCAAATTTCATAACTTCAATTTCTAAACGATGCCCAACGGCATGTCAAATTTCAATTTCTAATCCATGCCCAAACGGCATGTCAATTTCATAATTTCAATTTCTAAGCCATGCCCAACGGCATGTCAACTTTCAATTTCAATTTCTAGACCATGCCCAATCGGCATGTAAAATTTCATAACTTCAATTTCTAAACCATACCCAACGGCATGTCAAATTTCAATTTCAATTTCTAGACCATGCCCAACGGCATGTCAAATTTCAATTTCAATTTCTAGACCATGCCCAACGGCATGTCACATTCCAATTTCTAATCCATGCCCAAACGGCATGTCAATTTCATAATTTCAATTTCTAAACCATGCCTAATCGGCATGTCAAATTTCAATTTCTAATCCATGCCCAAACGGCATGTCAATTTCATAATTTCAATTTCTAAACCATGCCCTACGGCATGTCAACTTTCAATTTCAATTTCTAGACCATGCCCAATCGGCATGTCGAATTTCATAACTTGAATTTCTAAACCATGCCCAACGGCATGTCAAATTTCAATTTCAATTTCTAGACCATGACCAATCGGCATGTCAAATTTCATAACTTCAATTTCTAAACGATGCCCAACGGCATGTCAAATTTCAATTTCTAATCCATGCCCAAACGGCATGTCAATTTCATAATTTCAATTTCTAAGCCATGCCCAACGGCATGTCAACTTTCAATTTCAATTTCTAGACCATGCCCAATCGGCATGTCAAATTTCATAACTTCAATTTCTAAACCATGCCCAACGGCATGTCAAATTTCAATTTCAATTTCTAGACCATGCCCAACGGCATGTCACATTCCAATTTCTAATCCATGCCCAAACGGCATGTCAATTTCATAATTTCAATTTCTAAACCAAGCCTAATCGGCATGTCAAATTTCAATTTCTAATCCATGCCCAAACGGCATGTCAATTTCATAATTTCAATTTCTAAACCATGCCCTACGGCATGTCAACTTTCAATTTCAATTTCTAGACCATGCCCAATCGGCATGTAAAATTTCATAACTTCAATTTCTAAACCATACCCAACGGCATGTCAAATTTCAATTTCAATTTCTAGACCATTCCCAACGGCATGTCAAATTTCAATTTCAATTTCTAGACCATGCCCAACGGCATGTCACATTCCAATTTCTAATCCATGCCCAAACGGCATGTCAATTTCATAATTTCAATTTCTAAACCATGCCTAATCGGCATGTCAAATTTCAATTTCTAATCCATGCCCAAACGGCATGTCAATTTCATAATTTCAATTTCTAAACCATGCCCTACGGCATGTCAACTTTCAATTTCAATTTCTAGACTATGCCCAATCGGCATGTCGAATTTCATAACTTGAATTTCTAAACCATGCCCGACGGCATGTCAACTTTCAATTTCAATTTCTAGACCATGACCAATCGGCATGTCAAATTTCATAACTTCAATTTCTAAACGATGCCCAACGGCATGTCAAATTTCAATTTCTAATCCATGCCCAAACGGCATGTCAATTTCATAATTTCAATTTCTAAGCCATGCCCAAAGGCATGTCAACTTTCAATTTCAATTTCTAGACCATGCTCAATCGGCATGTCAAATTTCATAACTTCAATTTCTAAACCATGCCCAACGGCATGTCAAATTTCAATTTCAATTTCTATACCATGCCCAGCGGCATGTCAAATTTCAATTTCTAATCCATGCCCAAACGGCATGTCAATTTCATAATTTCAATTTCTAAGCCATGCCCAACGGCATGTCAACTTTCAATTTCAATTTCTAGACCATGCCCAATCGGCATGTAAAATTTCATAACTTCAATTTCTAAACCATACGCAACGGCATGTCAAATTTCAATTTCAATTTCTAGACCATGCCCAACGGCATGTCAAATTTCAATTTCAATTTCTAGACCATGCCCAACGGCATGTCACATTCCAATTTCTAATCCATGCCCAAACGGCATGTCAATTTCATAATTTCAATTTCTAAACCATGCCTAATCGGCATGTCAAATTTCAATTTCTAATCCATGCCCAAACGGCATGTCAATTTCATAATTTCAATTTCTAAACCATGCCCTACGGCATGTCAACTTTCAATTTCAATTTCTAGACCATGCCCAATCGGCATGTCGAATTTCATAACTTGAATTTCTAAACCATGCCCAACGGCATGTCAAATTTCAATTTCAATTTCTAGACCATGACCAATCGGCATGTCAAATTTCATAACTTCAATTTCTAAACGATGCCCAACGGCATGTCAAATTTCAATTTCTAATCCATGCCCAAACGGCATGTCAATTTCATAATTTCAATTTCTAAACCATGCCCAAAGGCATGTCAACTTTCAATTTCAATTTCTAGACCATGCTCAATCGGCATGTCAAATTTCATAACTTCAATTTCTAAACCATGCCCAACGGCATGTCAAATTTCAATTTCAATTTCTATACCATGCCCAGCGGCATGTCAAATTTCAATTTCTAATCCATGCCCAAACGGCATGTCAATTTCATAATTTCAATTTCTAAGCCATGCCCAACGGCATGTCAACTTTCAATTTCAATTTCTAGACCATGCCCAATCGGCATGTAAAATTTCATAACTTCAATTTCTAAACCATACGCAACGGCATGTCAAATTTCAATTTCAATTTCTAGACCATGCCCAACGGCATGTCAAATTTCAATTTCAATTTCTAGACCATGCCCAACGGCATGTCACATTCCAATTTCTAATCCATGCCCAAACGGCATGTCAATTTCGTAATTTCAATTTCTAAACCATGCCTAATCGGCATGTCAAATTTCAATTTCTAATCCATGCCCAAACGGCATGTCAATTTCATAATTTCAATTTCTAAACCATGCCCTACGGCATGTCAACTTTCAATTTCAATTTCTAGACCATGCCCAATCGGCATGTCGAATTTCATAACTTGAATTTCTAAACCATGCCCAACGGCATGTCAAATTTCAATTTCAATTTCTAGACCATGACCAATCGGCATGTCAAATTTCATAACTTCAATTTCTAAACGATGCCCAACGGCATGTCAAATTTCAATTTCTAATCCATGCCCAAACGGCATGTCAATTTCATAATTTCAATTTCTAAGCCATGCCCAACGGCATGTCAACTTTCAATTTCAATTTCTAGACCATGCCCAATCGGCATGTAAAATTTCATAACTTCAATTTCTAAACCATACCCAACGGCATGTCAAATTTCAATTTCAATTTCTAGACCATGCCCAACGGCATGTCAAATTTCAATTTCAATTTCTAGACCATGCCCAACGGCATGTCACATTCCAATTTCTAATCCATGCCCAAACGGCATGTCAATTTCATAATTTCAATTTCTAAACCATGCCTAATCGGCATGTCAAATTTCAATTTCTAATCCATGCCCAAACGGCATGTCAATTTCATAATTTCAATTTCTAAACCATGCCCTACGGCATGTCAACTTTCAATTTCAATTTCTAGACCATGCCCAATCGGCATGTCGAATTTCATAACTTGAATTTCTAAACCATGCCCAACGGCATGTCAAATTTCAATTTCAATTTCTAGACCATGACCAATCGGCATGTCAAATTTCATAACTTCAATTTCTAAACGATGCCCAACGGCATGTCAAATTTCAATTTCTAATCCATGCCCAAACGGCATGTCAATTTCATAATTTCAATTTCTAAGCCATGCCCAACGGCATGTCAACTTTCAATTTCAATTTCTAGACCATGCCCAATCGGCATGTCAAATTTCATAACTTCAATTTCTAAACCATGCCCAACGGCATGTCAAATTTCAATTTCAATTTCTAGACCATGCCCAACGGCATGTCACATTCCAATTTCTAATCCATGCCCAAACGGCATGTCAATTTCATAATTTCAATTTCTAAACCAAGCCTAATCGGCATGTCAAATTTCAATTTCTAATCCATGCCCAAACGGCATGTCAATTTCATAATTTCAATTTCTAAACCATGCCCTACGGCATGTCAACTTTCAATTTCAATTTCTAGACCATGCCCAATCGGCATGTAAAATTTCATAACTTCAATTTCTAAACCATACCCAACGGCATGTCAAATTTCAATTTCAATTTCTAGACCATTCCCAACGGCATGTCAAATTTCAATTTCAATTTCTAGACCATGCCCAACGGCATGTCACATTCCAATTTCTAATCCATGCCCAAACGGCATGTCAATTTCATAATTTCAATTTCTAAACCATGCCTAATCGGCATGTCAAATTTCAATTTCTAATCCATGCCCAAACGGCATGTCAATTTCATAATTTCAATTTCTAAACCATGCCCTACGGCATGTCAACTTTCAATTTCAATTTCTAGACTATGCCCAATCGGCATGTCGAATTTCATAACTTGAATTTCTAAACCATGCCCGACGGCATGTCAACTTTCAATTTCAATTTCTAGACCATGACCAATCGGCATGTCAAATTTCATAACTTCAATTTCTAAACGATGCCCAACGGCATGTCAAATTTCAATTTCTAATCCATGCCCAAACGGCATGTCAATTTCATAATTTCAATTTCTAAGCCATGCCCAAAGGCATGTCAACTTTCAATTTCAATTTCTAGACCATGCTCAATCGGCATGTCAAATTTCATAACTTCAATTTCTAAACCATGCCCAACGGCATGTCAAATTTCAATTTCAATTTCTATACCATGCCCAGCGGCATGTCAAATTTCAATTTCTAATCCATGCCCAAACGGCATGTCAATTTCATAATTTCAATTTCTAAGCCATGCCCAACGGCATGTCAACTTTCAATTTCAATTTCTAGACCATGCCCAATCGGCATGTAAAATTTCATAACTTCAATTTCTAAACCATACGCAACGGCATGTCAAATTTCAATTTCAATTTCTAGACCATGCCCAACGGCATGTCAAATTTCAATTTCAATTTCTAGACCATGCCCAACGGCATGTCACATTCCAATTTCTAATCCATGCCCAAACGGCATGTCAATTTCATAATTTCAATTTCTAAACCATGCCTAATCGGCATGTCAAATTTCAATTTCTAATCCATGCCCAAACGGCATGTCAATTTCATAATTTCAATTTCTAAACCATGCCCTACGGCATGTCAACTTTCAATTTCAATTTCTAGACCATGCCCAATCGGCATGTCGAATTTCATAACTTGAATTTCTAAACCATGCCCAACGGCATGTCAAATTTCAATTTCAATTTCTAGACCATGACCAATCGGCATGTCAAATTTCATAACTTCAATTTCTAAACGATGCCCAACGGCATGTCAAATTTCAATTTCTAATCCATGCCCAAACGGCATGTCAATTTCATAATTTCAATTTCTAAGCCATGCCCAACGGCATGTCAACTTTCAATTTCAATTTCTAGACCATGCCCAATCGGCATGTCAAATTTCATAACTTCAATTTCTAAACCATGCCCAACGGCATGTCAAATTTCAATTTCAATTTCTAGACCATCCCCAACGGCATGTCACATTCCAATTTCTAATCCATGCCCAAACGGCATGTCAATTTCATAATTTCAATTTCTAAACCATGCCTAATCGGCATGTCAAATTTCAATTTCTAATCCATGCCCAAACGGCATGTCAATTTCATAATTTCAATTTCTAAACCATGCCCTACGGCATGTCAACTTTCAATTTCAATTTCTAGACCATGCCCAATCGGCATGTAAAATTTCATAACTTCAATTTCTAAACCATACCCAACGGCATGTCAAATTTCAATTTCAATTTCTAGACCATTCCCAACGGCATGTCAAATTTCAATTTCAATTTCTAGACCATGCCCAACGGCATGTCACATTCCAATTTCTAATCCATGCCCAAACGGCATGTCAATTTCATAATTTCAATTTCTAAACCATGCCTAATCGGCATGTCAAATTTCAATTTCTAATCCATACCCAAACGGCATGTCAATTTCATAATTTCAATTTCTAAACCATGCCCTACGGCATGTCAACTTTCAATTTCAATTTCTAGACCATGCCCAATCGGCATGTCGAATTTCATAACTTGAATTTCTAAACCATGCCCAACGGCATGTCAAATTTCAATTTCGATTTCTAGACCATGACCAATCGGCATGTCAAATTTCATAACTTCAATTTCTAAACGATGCCCAACGGCATGTCAAATTTCAATTTCTAATCCATGCCCAAACGGCATGTCAATTTCATAATTTCAATTTCTAAGCCATGCCCAACGGCATGTCAACTTTCAATTTCAATTTCTAGACCATGCCCAATCGGCATGTCAAATTTCATAACTTCAATTTCTAAACCATGCCCAACGGCATGTCAAATTTCAATTTCAATTTCTAGACCATACCCAACGGCATGTCACATTCCAATTTCTAATCCATGCCCAAACGGCATGTCAATTTCATAATTTCAATTTCTAAACCATGCCTAATCGGCATGTCAAATTTCAATTTCTAATCCATGCCCAAACGGCATGTCAATTTCATAATTTCAATTTCTAAACCATGCCCTACGGCATGTCAACTTTCAATTTCAATTTCTAGACCATGCCCAATCGGCATGTAAAATTTCATAACTTCAATTTCTAAACCATACCCAACGGCATGTCAAATTTCAATTTCAATTTCTAGACCATTCCCAACGGCATGTCAAATTTCAATTTCAATTTCTAGACCATGCCCAACGGCATGTCACATTCCAATTTCTAATCCATGCCCAAACGGCATGTCAATTTCATAATTTCAATTTCTAAACCATGCCTAATCGGCATGTCAAATTTCAATTTCTAATCCATGCCCAAACGGCATGTCAATTTCATAATTTCAATTTCTAAACCATGCCCTACGGCATGCCAACTTTCAATTTCAATTTCTAGACTATGCCCAATCGGCATGTCGAATTTCATAACTTGAATTTCTAAACCATGCCCAACGGCATGTCAAATTTCAATTTCAATTTCTAGACCATGACCAATCGGCATGTCAAATTTCATAACTTCAATTTCTAAACGATGCCCAACGGCATGTCAAATTTCAATTTCTAATCCATGCCCAAACGGCATGTCAATTGCATAATTTCAATTTCTAAGCCATGCCCAACGGCATGTCAACTTTCAATTTCAATTTCTAGACCATGCCCGACGGCATGTCAACTTTCAATT
This sequence comes from Viola odorata, assembly GCA_963691705.1. Taxonomy (NCBI): domain Eukaryota; kingdom Viridiplantae; phylum Streptophyta; class Magnoliopsida; order Malpighiales; family Violaceae; genus Viola; species Viola odorata. The sequence continues at coordinate 18,466,112 of OY829541.1, forward strand.
TCAATTTCTAGACCATGCCCAATCGGCATGTCAAATTTCATAACATCAATTTCTAAACCATGCCCAACGGCATGTCAAATTTCCATTTCAATTTCTAGACCATGACCAATCGGCATGTCAAATTTCATAACTTCAATTTCTAAACGATGCCCAACGGCATGTCAAATTTCAATTTCTAATCCATGCCCAAACGGCATGTCAATTGCATAATTTCAATTTCTAAGCCATGCCCAAACGGCATGTCAACTTTCAATTTCAATTTCTAGACCATGCCCGACGGCATGTCAACTTTCAATTTCAATTTCTAGACCATGACCAATCGGCATGTCAAATTTCATAACTTCAATTTCTAAACCATGCCCAACGGCATGTCAAATTTCAATTTCAATTTCTAGACCATGCCCAACGGCATGTCACATTCCAATTTCTAATCCATGCCCAAACGGCATGTCAATTTCATAATTTCATATTCTAAACCATGCCCAATCGGCATGTCAAATTTCAATTTCTAATCCATGCCCAAACGGCATGTCAATTTCATAATTTCAATTTCTAAACCATGCCCAACGGCATGTCAACTTTCAATTTCAATTACTAGACCATGACCAATCGGCATGTCAAATTTCATAACTTCAATTTCTAAACAATGCCCAACGGCATGTCAAATTTCAATTTCAATTTTTAGACCATGACCAATCGGCATGTAAAATTTCATAACTTCAATTTCTAAACCATGCCCAACGGCATGTCAAATTTCAATTTCAATTTCTAGACCATGCTCTACGGCATGTCACATTCCAATTTCTAATCCATGCCCAAACGGCATGTCAATTTCATAATTTCAATTTCTAAACCATGCCCAACGGCATGTCACATTCCAATACCTAATCCATGCCCAAACGGCATGTCAATTTCATAATTTCAAATTCTAAACCATGCCCAACGGCATGTCAAATTTCATTTTCAATTTCTAGACCATGCCCAACGGCATGTCAAATTTCAATTTCAATTTCTAGACCATGCCCAACGGCATGTCAAATTTCAATTTCAATTTTTAGACCATGCCCAACGGCATGTCAAATTTCAATTTCAATTTCTAGACCATGCCCAATCGGCATGTCAAATTTCATAACTTCAATTTCTAAACCATGCCCAACGGCATATCAAATTTCAATTTCAATTTCTAGACCATGCCCAATCGGCATGTCAAATTTCATAACTTCAATTTCTAAACCATGCCCAACGGCATACCAAATTTCACTTTCAATTTCTAGACCATGCCCAACGGCATGTCAAATTTCAATTTCAATTTCTAGACCATGCCCAACGGCATGTCACATTCCAATTTCTAATCCATGCCCAAACGGCATGTCAATTTCATAATTTCATATTCTAAACCATGCCCAATCGGCATGTCAAATTTCAATTTCTAATCCATGCCCAAACGGCATGTCAATTTCATTATTTCAATTTCTAAACCATGCCCAACGGCATGTCAACTTTCAATTTCAATTACTAGACCATGACCAATCGGCATGTCAAATTTCATAACTTCAATTTCTAAACAATGCCCAACGGCATGTCAAATTTCAATTTCAATTTTTAGACCATGACCAATCGGCATGTAAAATTTCATAACTTCAATTTCTAAACCATGCCCAACGGCATGTCAAATTTCAATTTCAATTTCTAGACCATGCTCTACGGCATGTCACATTCCAATTTCTAATCCATGCCCAAACGGCATGTCAATTTCATAATTTCAATTTCTAAACCATGCCCAACGGCATGTCACATTCCAATATCTAATCCATGCCCAAACGGCATGTCAATTTCATAATTTCAAATTCTAAACCATGCCCAACGGCATGTCAAATTTCATTTTCAATTTCTAGACCATGCCCAACGGCATGTCAAATTTCAATTTCAATTTCTAGACCATGCCCAACGGCATGTCAAATTTCAATTTCAATTTTTAGACCATGCCCAACGGCATGTCAAATTTCAATTTCAATTTCTAGACCATGCCCAATCGGCATGTCAAATTTCATAACTTCAATTTCTAAACCATGCCCAACGGCATATCAAATTTCAATTTCAATTTCTAGACCATGCCCAATCGGCATGTCAAATTTCATAACTTCAATTTCTAAACCATGCCCAACGGCATACCAAATTTCACTTTCAATTTCTAGACCATGCCCAACGGCATGTCAAATTTCAATTTCAATTTCTAGACCATGCCCAACGGCATGTCACACTCCAATTTCTAATCCATGCCCAAATGGCATGTCAATTTCATAATTTCAATGTCTAAACCATGCCTAATCGGCATGTCAAATTTCAATTTCTAATCCATGCCCAAACGGCATGTCAATTTCATAATTTCAATTTCTAAACCATGCCCAACGGCATGTCAACTTTCAATTTCAATTTCTAGACCATGCCCAATCGGCATGTCAAATTTCATAACTTCAATTTCTAAACCATGCCCAACGGCATGTCAAATTTCAATTTCAATTTCTATACCATGCCCAGCGGCATGTCAAATTTCAATTTCTAATCCATGCCCAAACGGCATGTCAATTTCATAATTTCAATTTCTAAGCCATGCCCAACGGCATGTCAACTTTCAATTTCAATTTCTAGACCATGCCCAATCGGCATGTAAAATTTCATAACTTCAATTTCTAAACCATACCCAACGGCATGTCAAATTTCAATTTCAATTTCTAGACCATGCCCAACGGCATGTCAAATTTCAATTTCAATTTCTAGACCATGCCCAACGGCATGTCACATTCCAATTTCTAATCCATGCCCAAACGGCATGTCAATTTCATAATTTCAATTTCTAAACCATGCCTAATCGGCATGTCAAATTTCAATTTCTAATCCATGCCCAAACGACATTTTAATTTCATAATTTCAATTTCTAAACCATGCCCTACGGCATGTCAACTTTCAATTTCAATTTCTAGACCATGCCCAATCGGCATGTCGAATTTCATAACTTGAATTTCTAAACCATGCCCAACGGCATGTCAAATTTCAATTTCAATTTCTAGACCATGACCAATCGGCATGTCAAATTTCATAACTTCAATTTCTAAACGATGCCCAACGGCATGTCAAATTTCAATTTCTAATCCATGCCCAAACGGCATGTCAATTTCATAATTTCAATTTCTAAGCCATGCCCAACGGCATGTCAACTTTCAATTTCAATTTCTAGACCATGCCCAATCGGCATGTCAAATTTCATAACTTCAATTTCTAAACCATGCCCAACGGCATGTCAAATTTCAATTTCAATTTCTAGACCATGCCCAACGGCATGTCACATTCCAATTTCTAATCCATGCCCAAACGGGATGTCAATTTCATAATTTCAATTTCTAAACCATGCCTAATCGGCATGTCAAATTTCAATTTCTAATCCATGCCCAAACGGCATGTCAATTTCATAATTTCAATTTCTAAACCATGCCCTACGGCATGTCAACTTTTAATTTCAATTTCTAAACCATGCCCAATCGGCATGTCGAATTTCATAACTTGAATTTCTAAACCATGCCCAACGGCATGTCAAATTTCAATTTCAATTTCTAGACCAAGACCAATCAGCATGTCAAATTTCATAACTTCAATTTCTAAACGATGCCCAACGGCATGTCAAATTTCAATTTCTAATCCATGCCCAAACGGCATGTCAATTTCATAATTTCAATTTCTAAGCCATGCCCAACGGCATGTCAACTTTCAATTTCAATTTCTAGACCATGCCCAATCGGCATGTCAAATTTCATAACTTCAATTTCTAAACCATGCCCAACGGCATACCAAATTTCACTTTCAATTTCTAGACCATGCCCAACGGCATGTAAAATTTCAATTTCAATTTCTAGACCATGCCCAACGGCATGTCACACTCCAATTTCTAATCCATGCCCAAATGGCATGTCAATTTCATAATTTCAATTTCTAAACCATGCCAAATCGGCATGTCAAATTTCAATTTCTAATCCATGCCCAAACGGCATGTCAATTTCATAATTTCAATTTCTAAACCATGCCCAATCGGCATGTCAAATTTCAATTTCTAATCCATGCCCAAACGGCATATCAACTTTCAATTTCAATTTCTAGACCATGCCCGACGGCATGTCAACTTTCAATTTCAATTTCTAGACCATGCCCAATCGGCATGTAAAATTTCATAACTTCAATTTCTAAACCATACCCAACGGCATGTCAAATTTCAATTTCAATTTCTAGACCATGCCCAACGTCATGTCAAATTTCAATTTCATTTTCTAGACCATGCCCAATCGGCATGTCGAATTTCATAACTTGAATTTCTAAACCATGCCCAACGGCATGTCAAATTTCAATTTCAATTTCTAGACCATGACCAATCGGCATGTCAAATTTCATAACTTCAATTTCTAAACGATGCCCAACGGCATGTCAAATTTCAATTTCTAATCCATGCCCAAACGGCATGTCAATTTCATAATTTCAATTTCTAAGCCATGCCCAACGGCATGTCAACTTTCAATTTCAATTTCTAGACCATGCCCGACGGCATGTCAACTTTCAATTTCAATTTCTAGACCATGCCCAATCGGCATGTCAAATTTCATAACTGCAATTTCTAAACCATTCCCAACGGCATGTCAAATTTCAATTTCAATTTCTAGACCATGACCAATCGGCATGTCAAATTTCATAACTTCAATTTCTAAACGATGCCCAACGGCATGTCAAATTTCAATTTCTAATCCATGCCCAAACGGCATGTCAAATTTCATAACTTCAATTTCAAGACCATGCCCAACGGCATGACAAATTTCAATTTCAATTTCTACACCATGCCCAACGGCATGTCAAATTCCAATTTCTAATCCATGCCCAAACGGCATGTCAATTTCATAATTTCAATTTCTAAACCATGCCCAATCGGCATGTCAAATTTCAATTTCTAATCCATGCCCAAACGGCATGTCAATTTCATAATTTCAATTTCTAAACCATGCCCAACGGCATGTCAACTTTCAATTTCAATTTCTAGACCATGCCCAACCGGCATGTTGAATTTCATAACTTCAATTTCTAAACCATGCCCAACGGCATGTCAAATTTCAATTTCAATTTCTAGACCATGACCAACCGGCATGTCAAATTTCATAACTTCAATTTCTAAACCATGCCCAACGGCATGTCAAATTTCAATTACAATTTCTTGACCATGCCCAACGGCATGTCACATTCCAATTTCTAATCCATGCCCAAACGGCATGTCAATTTCATAATTTCATATTCTAAACCATGCCCAATCGGCATGTCAAATTTCTATTTCTAATCCATGCCCAAACGGCATGTCAATTTCATAATTTCAATTTCTAAACCATGCCCAACGGCATGTCAACTTTCAATTTCAATTTCTAGACCATGACCAATCGGCATGTCAAATTTCATAACTTCAATTTCTAAACCATGCCCAACGGCATGTCAAATTTCAATTTCAATTTTTAGACCATGACCAATCGGCATGTAAAATTTCATAACTTCAATTTCTAAACCATGCCCAACGGGATGTCAAATTTCAATTTCAATTTCTAGACCATGCCCAACGGCATGTCACATTCCAATTTCTAATCCATGCCCAAACGGCATGTCAATTTCATAATTTCAATTTCTAAGCCATGCCCAACGGCATGTCAACTTTCAATTTCAATTTCTAGACCATGCCCGACGGCATGTCAACTTTCAATTTCAATTTCTAGACCATGCCCAACGGCATGTCACATTCCAATTTGTAATCCATGCCCAAACGGCATGTCAATTTCATAATTTCAATTTCTAAACCATGCCCAACGGCATGTCACATTCCAATATCTAATCCATGCCCAAACGGCATGTCAATTTCATAATTTCAATTTCTAAACCATGCCCAACGGCATGTCAAATTTCAATTTCAATTTCTAGACCATGCCCAACGGCATGTCAAATTTCAATTTCAATTTCTAGACCATGCCCGACGGCATGTCAACTTTCAATTTCAATTTCTATACCATGCCCAGCGGCATGTCAAATTTCAATTTCTAGACCATGCCCGACGGCATGTCAACTTTCAATTTCAATTTCTAAACCATGCCCAACGGCATGTCACATTCCAATATCTAATCCATGCCCAAACGGCATGTCAATTTCATAATTTCAATTTCTAAACCATGCCCAACGGCATGTCAAATTTCAATTTCAATTTCTAGACCATGCCCAACGGCATGTCAAATTTCAATTTCAATTTCTAGACCATGCCCAACGGCATGTCAAATTTCAATTTCAATTTTTAGACCATGCCCAACGGCATGTCAAATTTCAATTTCAATTTCTAGACCATGCCCAATCGGCATGTCGAATTTCATAACTTGAATTTCTAAACCATGCCCAACGGCATGTCAAATTTCAATTTCAATTTCAAGACCATGACCAATCGGCATGTCAAATTTCATAACTTCAATTTCTAAACGATGCCCAACGGCATGTCAAATTTCAATTTCTAATCCATGCCCAAACGGCATGTCAATTTCATAATTTCAATTTCTAAACCATGCCCAATCGGCATGTCAAATTTCAATTTCTAATCCATGCCCAAACGGCATGTCAATTTCATAATTTCAATTTCTAAACCATGCCCAACGGCATGTCAACTTTCAATTTCAATTTCTAGACCATGCCCAACCGGCATGTTGAATTTCATAACTTCAATTTCTAAACCATGCCCAACGGCATGTCAAATTTCAATTTCAATTTCTAGACCATGACCAATCGGCATGTCAAATTTCATAACTTCAATTTCTAAACCATGCCCAACGGCATGTCAAATTTCAATTACAATTTCTTGACCATGCCCAACGGCATGTCACATTCCAATTTCTAATCCATGCCCAAACGGCATGTCAATTTCATAATTTCATATTCTAAACCATGCCCAATCGGCATGTCAAATTTCAATTTCTAATCCATGCCCAAACGGCATGTCAATTTCATAATTTCAATTTCTAAACCATGCCCAACGGCATGTCAAATTTCAATTTCAATTTCTAGACCATGCCCAACGGCATGTCAAATTTCAATTTCAATTTCTAGACCATGCCCAACGGCATGTCAAATTTCAATTTCAATTTTTAGACCATGCCCAACGGCATGTCAAATTTCAATTTCAATTTCTAGACCATGCCCAATCGGCATGTCAAATTTCATAACTTCAATTTCTAAACCATGCCCAACGGCATATCAAATTTCAATTTCAATTTCTAGACCATGCCCAATCGGCATGTCAAATTTCATAACTTCAATTTCTAAACCATGCCCAACGGCATACCAAATTTCAATTTCAATTTCTAGACCATGCCCAACGGCATACCAAATTTCAATTTCACTTTCAATTTCTAGACCATGCCCAACGGCATGTCAAATTTCAATTTCAATTTCTAGACCATGCCCAACGGCATGTCACACTCCAATTTCTAATCCATGCCCAAATGGCATGTCAATTTCATAATTTCAATTTCTAAACCATGCCTAATCGGCATGTCAAATTTCAATTTCTAATCCATGCCCAAACGGCATGTCAATTTCATAATTTCAATTTCTAAACCATGCCCAACGGCATGTCAACTTTCAATTTCAATTTCTAGACCATGCCCAATCGGCATGTCAAATTTCATAACTTCAATTTCTAAACCATGCCCAACGGCATGTCAAATTTCAATTTCAATTTCTATACCATGCCAAGCGGCATGTCAAATTTCAATTTCTAATCCATGCCCAAACGGCATGTCAATTTCATAATTTCAATTTCTAAGCCATGCCCAACGGCATGTCAAATTTCATTTTCAATTTCTAGACCATGCCCAACGGCATGTCAAATTTCAATTTCAATTTCTAGACCATGCCCAACGGCATGTCAAATTTCAATTTCAATTTTTAGACCATGCCCAACGGCATGTCAAATTTCAATTTCAATTTCTAGACCATGCCCAATCGGCATGTCAAATTTCATAACTTCAATTTCTAAACCATGCCCAACGGCATATCAAATTTCAATTTCAATTTCTAGACCATGCCCAATCGGCATGTGAAATTTCATAACTTCAATTTCTAAACCATGCCCAACGGCATACCAAATTTCACTTTCAATTTCTAGACCATGCCCAACGGAATGTCAAATTTCAATTTCAATTTCTAGACCATGCCCAACGGCATGTCACACTCCAATTTCTAATCCATGCCCAAATGGCATGTCAATTTCATAATTTCAATTTCTAAACCATGCCCAACGGCATATCAAATTTCAATTTCTAATCCATGCCCAAACGGAATGTCAATTTCATAACTTCAATTTCTAAACCATGCCCAACGGCATGTCAAATTTCAATTTCAATTTCTATACCATGCCCAGCGGCATGTCAAATTTCAATTTCTAATCCATGCCCAAACGGAATGTCAATTTCATAATTTCAATTTCTAAGCCATGCCCAACGGCATGTCAACTTCCAATTTCAATTTCTAGACCATGCCCAATCGGCATGTAAAATTTCATAACTTCAATTTCTAAACCACACCCAACGGCATGTCAAATTTCAATTTCAATTTCTAGACCATTCCCAACGGCATGTCAAATTTCAATTTCAATTTCTAGACCATGCCCAACGGCATGTCACATTCCAATTTCTAATCCATGCCCAAACGGGATGTCAATTTCATAATTTCAATTTCTAAACCATGCCTAATCGGCATGTCAAATTTCAATTTCTAATCCATGCCCAAACGGCATGTCAATTTCATAATTTCAATTTCTAAACCAAGCCCTACGGCATGTCAACTTTCAATTTCAATTTCTAGACCATGCCCAATCGGCATGTCGAATTTCATAACTTGAATTTCTAAACCATGCCCAACGGCATGTCAAATTTCAATTTCAATTTCTAGACCATGACCAATCGGCATGTCAAATTTCATAACTTCAATTTCTAAACGATGCCCAACGGCATGTCAAATTTCAATTTCTAATCCATGCCCAAACGGCATGTCAATTTCATAATTTCAATTTCTAAACCATGCCCAATCGACATGTCAAATTTCAATTTCTAATCCATGCCCAAACGGCATGTCAATTTCATAATTTCAATTTCTAAACCATGCCCAACGGCATGTCAACTTTCAATTTCAATTTCTAGACCATGCCCAACCGGCATGTTGAATTTCATAACTTCAATTTCTAAACCATGCCCAACGGCATGTCAAATTTCAATTTCAATTTCTAGACCATGACCAATCGGCATGTCAAATTTCATAACTTCAATTTCTAAACCATGCCCAACGGCATGTCAAATTTCAATTACAATTTCTTGACCATGCCCAACGGCATGTCACATTCCAATTTCTAATCCATGCCCAAACGGCATGTCAATTTCATAATTTCATATTCTAAACCATGCCCAATCGGCATGTCAAATTTCAATTTCTAATCCATGCCCAAACGGCATGTCAATTTCATAATTTCAATTTCTAAACCATGCCCAACGGCATGTCAAATTTCAATTTCAATTTCTAGACCATGCCCAACGGCATGTCAAATTTCAATTTCAATTTCTAGACCATGCCCGACGGCATGTCAACTTTCAATTTCAATTTCTATACCATGCCCAGCGGCATGTCAAATTTCAATTTCTAGACCATGCCCGACGGCATGTCAACTTTCAATTTCAATTTCTAAACCATGCCCAACGGCATGTCACATTCCAATATCTAATCCATGCCCAAACGGCATGTCAATTTCATAATTTCAATTTCTAAACCATGCCCAACGGCATGTCAAATTTCAATTTCAATTTCTAGACCATGCCCAACGGCATGTCAAATTTCAATTTCAATTTCTAGACCATGCCCAACGGCATGTCAAATTTCAATTTCAATTTTTAGACCATGCCCAACGGCATGTCAAATTTCAATTTCAATTTCTAGACCATGCCCAATCGGCATGTCAAATTTCATAACTTCAATTTCTAAACCATGCCCAACGGCATATCAAATTTCAATTTCAATTTCTAGACCATGCCCAATCGGCATGTCAAATTTCATAACTTCAATTTCTAAACCATGCCCAACGGCATACCAAATTTCAATTTCAATTTCTAGACCATGCCCAACGGCATACCAAATTTCAATTTCACTTTCAATTTCTAGACCATGCCCAACGGCATGTCAAATTTCAATTTCAATTTCTAGACCATGCCCAACGGCATGTCACACTCCAATTTCTAATCCATGCCCAAATGGCATGTCAATTTCATAATTTCAATTTCTAAACCATGCCTAATCGGCATGTCAAATTTCAATTTCTAATCCATGCCCAAACGGCATGTCAATTTCATAATTTCAATTTCTAAACCATGCCCAACGGCATGTCAACTTTCAATTTCAATTTCTAGACCATGCCCAATCGGCATGTCAAATTTCATAACTTCAATTTCTAAACCATGCCCAACGGCATGTCAAATTTCAATTTCAATTTCTATACCATGCCAAGCGGCATGTCAAATTTCAATTTCTAATCCATGCCCAAACGGCATGTCAATTTCATAATTTCAATTTCTAAGCCATGCCCAACGGCATGTCAAATTTCATTTTCAATTTCTAGACCATGCCCAACGGCATGTCAAATTTCAATTTCAATTTCTAGACCATGCCCAACGGCATGTCAAATTTCAATTTCAATTTTTAGACCATGCCCAACGGCATGTCAAATTTCAATTTCAATTTCTAGACCATGCCCAATCGGCATGTCAAATTTCATAACTTCAATTTCTAAACCATGCCCAACGGCATATCAAATTTCAATTTCAATTTCTAGACCATGCCCAATCGGCATGTCAAATTTCATAACTTCAATTTCTAAACCATGCCCAACGGCATACCAAATTTCACTTTCAATTTCTAGACCATGCCCAACGGAATGTCAAATTTCAATTTCAATTTCTAGACCATGCCCAACGGCATGTCACACTCCAATTTCTAATCCATGCCCAAATGGCATGTCAATTTCATAATTTCAATTTCTAAACCATGCCCAACGGCATATCAAATTTCAATTTCTAATCCATGCCCAAACGGAATGTCAATTTCATAACTTCAATTTCTAAACCATGCCCAACGGCATGTCAAATTTCAATTTCAATTTCTATACCATGCCCAGCGGCATGTCAAATTTCAATTTCTAATCCATGCCCAAACGGAATGTCAATTTCATAATTTCAATTTCTAAGCCATGCCCAACGGCATGTCAACTTCCAATTTCAATTTCTAGACCATGCCCAATCGGCATGTAAAATTTCATAACTTCAATTTCTAAACCACACCCAACGGCATGTCAAATTTCAATTTCAATTTCTAGACCATTCCCAACGGCATGTCAAATTTCAATTTCAATTTCTAGACCATGCCCAACGGCATGTCACATTCCAATTTCTAATCCATGCCCAAACGGGATGTCAATTTCATAATTTCAATTTCTAAACCATGCCTAATCGGCATGTCAAATTTCAATTTCTAATCCATGCCCAAACGGCATGTCAATTTCATAATTTCAATTTCTAAACCATGCCCTACGGCATGTCAACTTTCAATTTCAATTTCTAGACCATGCCCAATCGGCATGTCGAATTTCATAACTTGAATTTCTAAACCATGCCCAACGGCATGTCAAATTTCAATTTCAATTTCTAGACCATGACCAATCGGCATGTCAAATTTCATAACTTCAATTTCTAAACGATGCCCAACGGCATGTCAAATTTCAATTTCTAATCCATGCCCAAACGGCATGTCAATTTCATAATTTCAATTTCTAAACCATGCCCAATCGGCATGTCAAATTTCAATTTCTAATCCATGCCCAAACGGCATGTCAATTTCATAATTTCAATTTCTAAACCATGCCCAACGGCATGTCAACTTTCAATTTCAATTTCTAGACCATGCCCAACCGGCATGTTGAATTTCATAACTTCAATTTCTAAACCATGCCCAACGGCATGTCAAATTTCAATTTCAATTTCTAGACCATGACCAATCGGCATGTCAAATTTCATAACTTCAATTTCTAAACCATGCCCAACGGCATGTCAAATTTCAATTACAATTTCTTGACCATGCCCAACGGCATGTCACATTCCAATTTCTAATCCATGCCCAAACGGCATGTCAATTTCATAATTTCATATTCTAAACCATGCCCAATCGGCATGTCAAATTTCAATTTCTAATCCATGCCCAAACGGCATGTCAATTTCATAATTTCAATTTCTAAACCATGCCCAACGGCATGTCAACTTTCAATTTCAATTTCTAGACCATGACCAATCGGCATGTCAAATTTCATAACTTCAATTTCTAAACCATGCCCAACGGCATGTCAAATTTCAATTTCAATTTTTAGACCATGACCAATCGGCATGTAAAATTTCATAACTTCAATTTCTAAACCATGCCCAACGGGATGTCAAATTTCAATTTCAATTTCTAGACCATGCCCAACGGCATGTCACATTCCAATTTCTAATCCATGCCCAAACGGCATGTCAATTTCATAATTTCAATTTCTAAGCCATGCCCAACGGCATGTCAACTTTCAATTTCAATTTCTAGACCATGCCCGACGGCATGTCAACTTTCAATTTCAATTTCTAGACCATGCCCAACGGCATGTCACATTCCAATTTGTAATCCATGCCCAAACGGCATGTCAATTTCATAATTTCAATTTCTAAACCATGCCCAACGGCATGTCACATTCCAATATCTAATCCATGCCCAAACGGCATGTCAATTTCATAATTTCAATTTCTAAACCATGCCCAACGGCATGTCAAATTTCAATTTCAATTTCTAGACCATGCCCAACGGCATGTCAAATTTCAATTTCAATTTCTAGACCATGCCCGACGGCATGTCAACTTTCAATTTCAATTTCTATACCATGCCCAGCGGCATGTCAAATTTCAATTTCTAGACCATGCCCGACGGCATGTCAACTTTCAATTTCAATTTCTAAACCATGCCCAACGGCATGTCACATTCCAATATCTAATCCATGCCCAAACGGCATGTCAATTTCATAATTTCAATTTCTAAACCATGCCCAACGGCATGTCAAATTTTAATTTCAATTTCTAGACCATGCCCAACGTCATGTCAAATTTCAATTTCAATTTCTAGACCATGCCCAACGGCATGTCAAATTTCAATTTCAATTTTTAGACCATGCCCAACGGCATGTCAAATTTCAATTTCAATTTCTAGACCATGCCCAATCGGCATGTCAAATTTCATAACTTCAATTTCTACACCATGCCCAACGGCATCTCAAATTTCAATTTCAATTTCTAGACCATGCCCAATCGGCATGTCAAATTTCATATCTTCAATTTCTAAACCATGCCCAACGGCATACCAAATTTCAATTTCAATTTCTAGACCATGCCCAACGGCATACCAAATTTCAATTTCACTTTCAATTTCTAGACCATGCCCAACGGCATGTCAAATTTCAATTTCAATTTCTAGACCATGCCCAACGGCATGTCACACTCCAATTTCTAATCCATGCCCAAATGGCATGTCAATTTCATAATTTCAATTTCTAAACCATGCCTAATCGGCATGTCAAATTTCAATTTCTAATCCATGCCCAAACGGCATGTCAATTTCATAATTTCAATTTCTAAACCATGCCCAACGGCATGTCAACTTTCAATTTCAATTTCTAGACCATGCCCAATCGGCATGTCAAATTTCATAACTTCAATTTCTAAACCATGCCCAACGGCATGTCAAATTTCAATTTCAATTTCTATACCATGCCCAGCGGCATGTCAAATTTCAATTTCTAATCCATGCCCAAACGGCATGTCAATTTCATAATTTCAATTTCTAAACCATGCCCAACGGCATATCAAATTTCAATTTCAATTTCTAGACCATGCCCAATCGGCATGTCAAATTTCATAACTTCAATTTCTAAACCATGCCCAACGGCATACCAAATTTCACTTTCAATTTCTAGACCATGCCCAACGGAATGTCAAATTTCAATTTCAATTTCTAGACCATGCCCAACGGCATGTCACACTCCAATTTCTAATCCATGCCCAAATGGCATGTCAATTTCATAATTTCAATTTCTAAACCATGCCCAACGGCATATCAAATTTCAATTTCTAATCCATGCCCAAACGGAATGTCAATTTCATAACTTCAATTTCTAAACCATGCCCAACGGCATGTCAAATTTCAATTTCAATTTCTATACCATGCCCAGCGGCATGTCAAATTTCAATTTCTAATCCATGCCCAAACGGAATGTCAATTTCATAATTTCAATTTCTAAGCCATGCCCAACGGCATGTCAACTTCCAATTTCAATTTCTAGACCATGCCCAATCGGCATGTAAAATTTCATAACTTCAATTTCTAAACCACACCCAACGGCATGTCAAATTTCAATTTCAATTTCTAGACCATTCCCAACGGCATGTCAAATTTCAATTTCAATTTCTAGACCATGCCCAACGGCATGTCACATTCCAATTTCTAATCCATGCCCAAACGGGATGTCAATTTCATAATTTCAATTTCTAAACCATGCCTAATCGGCATGTCAAATTTCAATTTCTAATCCATGCCCAAACGGCATGTCAATTTCATAATTTCAATTTCTAAACCATGCCCTACGGCATGTCAACTTTCAATTTCAATTTCTAGACCATGCCCAATCGGCATGTCGAATTTCATAACTTGAATTTCTAAACCATGCCCAACGGCATGTCAAATTTCAATTTCAATTTCTAGACCATGACCAATCGGCATGTCAAATTTCATAACTTCAATTTCTAAACGATGCCCAACGGCATGTCAAATTTCAATTTCTAATCCATTCCCAAACGGCATGTCAATTGCATAATTTCAATTTCTAAGCCATGCCCAACGGCATGTCAACTTTCAATTTCAATTTCTAGACCATGCCCGACGGCATGTCAACTTTCAATTTCAATTTCTAGACCATGCCCAATCGGCATGTCAAATTTCATAACTTCAATTTCTAAACCATGCCCAACGGCATGTCAAATTTCAATTTCAATTTCTAGACCATGACCAATCGGCATGTCAAATTTCATAACTTCAATTTCTAAACGATGCCCAACGGCAAGTCAAATTTCAATTTCTAATCCATGCCCAAACGGCATGTCAATTGCATAATTTCAATTTCTAAGCCATGCCCAAACGGCATGTCAACTTTCAATTTCAATTTCTAGACCATGCCCGACGGCATGTCAACTTTCAATTTCAATTTCTAGACCATGCCCAATTGGCATGTCAAATTTCATAACTTCAATTTCTAAACCATGCCCAACGGCATGTCAAATTTCAATTTCAATTTCTAGACCATGACCAATCGGCATGTCAAATTTCATAACTTCAATTTCTAAACCATGCCCAACGGCATGTCAAATTTCAATTTCAATTTCTAGACCATGCCCAACGGTATGTCACATTCCAATTTCTAATCCATGCCCAAACGGCATGTCAATTTCATAATTTCATATTCTAAACCATGCCCAATCGGCATGTCAAATTTCAATTTCTAATCCATGCCCAAACGGCATGTCAATTTCATAATTTCAATTTCTAAACCATTCCCAACGGCATGTCAACTTTCAATTTCAATTTCTAGACCATGACCAATCGGCATGTCAAATTTCATAACTTCAATTTCTAAACAATGCCCAACGGCATGTCAAATTTCAATTTCAATTTTTAGACCATGACCAATCGGCATGTAAAATTTCATAACTTCAATTTCTAAACCATGCCCAACGGCATGTCAAATTTCATTTTCAATTTCTAGACCATGCCCAACGGCATGTCAAATTTCAATTTCAATTTCTAGACCATGCCCAACGGCATGTCAAATTTCAATTTCAATTTTTAGACCATGCCCAACGGCATGTCAAATTTCAATTTCAATTTCTAGACCATGCCCAATCGGCATGTCAAATTTCATAACTTCAATTTCTAAACCATGCCCAACGGCATATCAAATTTCAATTTCAATTTCTAGACCATGCCCAATCGGCATGTCAAATTTCATAACTTCAATTTCTAAACCATGCCCAACGGCATACCAAATTTCACTTTCAATTTCTAGACCATGCCCAACGGAATGTCAAATTTCAATTTCAATTTCTAGACCATGCCCAACGGCATGTCACACTCCAATTTCTAATCCATGCCCAAATGGCATGTCAATTTCATAATTTCAATTTCTAAACCATGCCCAACGGCATATCAAATTTCAATTTCTAATCCATGCCCAAACGGAATGTCAATTTCATAACTTCAATTTCTAAACCATGCCCAACGGCATGTCAAATTTCAATTTCAATTTCTATACCATGCCCAGCGGCATGTCAAATTTCAATTTCTAATCCATGCCCAAACGGAATGTCAATTTCATAATTTCAATTTCTAAGCCATGCCCAACGGCATGTCAACTTCCAATTTCAATTTCTAGACCATGCCCAATCGGCATGTAAAATTTCATAACTTCAATTTCTAAACCACACCCAACGGCATGTCAAATTTCAATTTCAATTTCTAGACCATTCCCAACGGCATGTCAAATTTCAATTTCAATTTCTAGACCATGCCCAACGGCATGTCACATTCCAATTTCTAATCCATGCCCAAACGGGATGTCAATTTCATAATTTCAATTTCTAAACCATGCCTAATCGGCATGTCAAATTTCAATTTCTAATCCATGCCCAAACGGCATGTCAATTTCATAATTTCAATTTCTAAACCATGCCCTACGGCATGTCAACTTTCAATTTCAATTTCTAGACCATGCCCAATCGGCATGTCGAATTTCATAACTTGAATTTCTAAACCATGCCCAACGGCATGTCAAATTTCAATTTCAATTTCTAGACCATGACCAATCGGCATGTCAAATTTCATAACTTCAATTTCTAAACGATGCCCAACGGCATGTCAAATTTCAATTTCTAATCCATGCCCAAACGGCATGTCAATTTCATAATTTCAATTTCTAAACCATGCCCAATCGGCATGTCAAATTTCAATTTCTAATCCATGCCCAAACGGCATGTCAATTTCATAATTTCAATTTCTAAACCATGCCCAACGGCATGTCAACTTTCAATTTCAATTTCTAGACCATGCCCAACCGGCATGTTGAATTTCATAACTTCAATTTCTAAACCATGCCCAACGGCATGTCAAATTTCAATTTCAATTTCTAGACCATGACCAATCGGCATGTCAAATTTCATAACTTCAATTTCTAAACCATGCCCAACGGCATGTCAAATTTCAATTACAATTTCTTGACCATGCCCAACGGCATGTCACATTCCAATTTCTAATCCATGCCCAAACGGCATGTCAATTTCATAATTTCATATTCTAAACCATGCCCAATCGGCATGTCAAATTTCAATTTCTAATCCATGCCCAAACGGCATGTCAATTTCATAATTTCAATTTCTAAACCATGCCCAACGGCATGTCAACTTTCAATTTCAATTTCTAGACCATGACCAATCGGCATGTCAAATTTCATAACTTCAATTTCTAAACCATGCCCAACGGCATGTCAAATTTCAATTTCAATTTTTAGACCATGACCAATCGGCATGTAAAATTTCATAACTTCAATTTCTAAACCATGCCCAACGGGATGTCAAATTTCAATTTCAATTTCTAGACCATGCCCAACGGCATGTCACATTCCAATTTCTAATCCATGCCCAAACGGCATGTCAATTTCATAATTTCAATTTCTAAGCCATGCCCAACGGCATGTCAACTTTCAATTTCAATTTCTAGACCATGCCCGACGGCATGTCAACTTTCAATTTCAATTTCTAGACCATGCCCAACGGCATGTCACATTCCAATTTGTAATCCATGCCCAAACGGCATGTCAATTTCATAATTTCAATTTCTAAACCATGCCCAACGGCATGTCACATTCCAATATCTAATCCATGCCCAAACGGCATGTCAATTTCATAATTTCAATTTCTAAACCATGCCCAACGGCATGTCAAATTTCAATTTCAATTTCTAGACCATGCCCAACGGCATGTCAAATTTCAATTTCAATTTCTAGACCATGCCCGACGGCATGTCAACTTTCAATTTCAATTTCTATACCATGCCCAGCGGCATGTCAAATTTCAATTTCTAGACCATGCCCGACGGCATGTCAACTTTCAATTTCAATTTCTAAACCATGCCCAACGGCATGTCACATTCCAATATCTAATCCATGCCCAAACGGCATGTCAATTTCATAATTTCAATTTCTAAACCATGCCCAACGGCATGTCAAATTTTAATTTCAATTTCTAGACCATGCCCAACGTCATGTCAAATTTCAATTTCAATTTCTAGACCATGCCCAACGGCATGTCAAATTTCAATTTCAATTTTTAGACCATGCCCAACGGCATGTCAAATTTCAATTTCAATTTCTAGACCATGCCCAATCGGCATGTCAAATTTCATAACTTCAATTTCTACACCATGCCCAACGGCATCTCAAATTTCAATTTCAATTTCTAGACCATGCCCAATCGGCATGTCAAATTTCATATCTTCAATTTCTAAACCATGCCCAACGGCATACCAAATTTCAATTTCAATTTCTAGACCATGCCCAACGGCATACCAAATTTCAATTTCACTTTCAATTTCTAGACCATGCCCAACGGCATGTCAAATTTCAATTTCAATTTCTAGACCATGCCCAACGGCATGTCACACTCCAATTTCTAATCCATGCCCAAATGGCATGTCAATTTCATAATTTCAATTTCTAAACCATGCCTAATCGGCATGTCAAATTTCAATTTCTAATCCATGCCCAAACGGCATGTCAATTTCATAATTTCAATTTCTAAACCATGCCCAACGGCATGTCAACTTTCAATTTCAATTTCTAGACCATGCCCAATCGGCATGTCAAATTTCATAACTTCAATTTCTAAACCATGCCCAACGGCATGTCAAATTTCAATTTCAATTTCTATACCATGCCCAGCGGCATGTCAAATTTCAATTTCTAATCCATGCCCAAACGGCATGTCAATTTCATAATTTCAATTTCTAAACCATGCCCAACGGCATATCAAATTTCAATTTCAATTTCTAGACCATGCCCAATCGGCATGTCAAATTTCATAACTTCAATTTCTAAACCATGCCCAACGGCATACCAAATTTCACTTTCAATTTCTAGACCATGCCCAACGGAATGTCAAATTTCAATTTCAATTTCTAGACCATGCCCAACGGCATGTCACACTCCAATTTCTAATCCATGCCCAAATGGCATGTCAATTTCATAATTTCAATTTCTAAACCATGCCCAACGGCATATCAAATTTCAATTTCTAATCCATGCCCAAACGGAATGTCAATTTCATAACTTCAATTTCTAAACCATGCCCAACGGCATGTCAAATTTCAATTTCAATTTCTATACCATGCCCAGCGGCATGTCAAATTTCAATTTCTAATCCATGCCCAAACGGAATGTCAATTTCATAATTTCAATTTCTAAGCCATGCCCAACGGCATGTCAACTTCCAATTTCAATTTCTAGACCATGCCCAATCGGCATGTAAAATTTCATAACTTCAATTTCTAAACCACACCCAACGGCATGTCAAATTTCAATTTCAATTTCTAGACCATTCCCAACGGCATGTCAAATTTCAATTTCAATTTCTAGACCATGCCCAACGGCATGTCACATTCCAATTTCTAATCCATGCCCAAACGGGATGTCAATTTCATAATTTCAATTTCTAAACCATGCCTAATCGGCATGTCAAATTTCAATTTCTAATCCATGCCCAAACGGCATGTCAATTTCATAATTTCAATTTCTAAACCATGCCCTACGGCATGTCAACTTTCAATTTCAATTTCTAGACCATGCCCAATCGGCATGTCGAATTTCATAACTTGAATTTCTAAACCATGCCCAACGGCATGTCAAATTTCAATTTCAATTTCTAGACCATGACCAATCGGCATGTCAAATTTCATAACTTCAATTTCTAAACGATGCCCAACGGCATGTCAAATTTCAATTTCTAATCCATTCCCAAACGGCATGTCAATTGCATAATTTCAATTTCTAAGCCATGCCCAACGGCATGTCAACTTTCAATTTCAATTTCTAGACCATGCCCGACGGCATGTCAACTTTCAATTTCAATTTCTAGACCATGCCCAATCGGCATGTCAAATTTCATAACTTCAATTTCTAAACCATGCCCAACGGCATGTCAAATTTCAATTTCAATTTCTAGACCATGACCAATCGGCATGTCAAATTTCATAACTTCAATTTCTAAACGATGCCCAACGGCAAGTCAAATTTCAATTTCTAATCCATGCCCAAACGGCATGTCAATTGCATAATTTCAATTTCTAAGCCATGCCCAAACGGCATGTCAACTTTCAATTTCAATTTCTAGACCATGCCCGACGGCATGTCAACTTTCAATTTCAATTTCTAGACCATGCCCAATCGGCATGTCAAATTTCATAACTTCAATTTCTAAACCATGCCCAACGGCATGTCAAATTTCAATTTCAATTTCTAGACCATGACCAATCGGCATGTCAAATTTCATAACTTCAATTTCTAAACCATGCCCAACGGCATGTCAAATTTCAATTTCAATTTCTAGACCATGCCCAACGGTATGTCACATTCCAATTTCTAATCCATGCCCAAACGGCATGTCAATTTCATAATTTCATATTCTAAACCATGCCCAATCGGCATGTCAAATTTCAATTTCTAATCCATGCCCAAACGGCATGTCAATTTCATAATTTCAATTTCTAAACCATGCCCAACGGCATGTCAACTTTCAATTTCAATTTCTAGACCATGACCAATCGGCATGTCAAATTTCATAACTTCAATTTCTAAACAATGCCCAACGGCATGTCAAATTTCAATTTCAATTTTTAGACCATGACCAATCGGCATGTAAAATTTCATAACTTCAATTTCTAAACCATGCCCAACGGCATGTCAAATTTCAATTTCAATTTCTAGACCATGCTCTACGGCATGTCACATTCCAATTTGTAATCCATGCCCAAACGGCATGTCAATTTCATAATTTCAATTTCTAAACCATGCCCAACGGCATGTCACATTCCAATATCTAATCCATGCCCAAACGGCATGTCAATTTCATAATTTCAATTTCTAAACCATGCCCAACGGCATGTCAAATTTCATTTTCAATTTCTAGACCATGCCCAACGGCATGTCAAATTTCAATTTCAATTTCTAGACCATGCCCAACGGCATGTCAAATTTCAATTTCAATTTTTAGACCATGCCCAACGGCATGTCAAATTTCAATTTCAATTTCTAGACCATGCCCAATCGGCATGTCAAATTTCATAACTTCAATTTCTAAACCATGCCCAACGGCATATCAAATCTCAATTTCAATTTCTAGACCATGCCCAATCGGCATGTCAAATTTCATAACTTCAATTTCTAAACCATGCCCAACGGCATACCAAATTTCACTTTCAATTTCTAGACCATGCCCAACGGCATGTCAAAATTCAATTTCAATTTCTAGACCATGCCCAACGGCATGTCACACTCCAATTTCTAATCCATGCCCAAATGGCATGTCAATTTCATAATTTCAATTTCTAAACCATGCCTAATCGGCATGTCAAATTTCAATTTCTAATCCATGCCCAAACGGCATGTCAATTTCATAATTTCAATTTCTAAACCATGCCCAACGGCATGTCAACTTTCAATTTCAATTTCTAGACCATGCCCAATCGGTATGTCAAATTTCATAACTTCAATTTCTAAACCATGCCCAACGGCATGTCAAATTTCAATTTCAATTTCTATACCATGCCCAACGGCATGTCAAATTTCAATTTCTAATCCATGCCCAAACGGCATGTCAATTTCATAATTTCAATTTCTAAGCCATGCCCAACGGCATGTCAACTTTCAATTTCAATTTCTAGACCATGCCCAATCGGCATGTAAAATTTCATAACTTCAATTTCTAAACCATACCCAACGGCATGTCAAATTTCAATTTCAATTTCTAGACCATGCCCAACGGCATGTCAAATTTCAATTTCAATTTCTAGACCATGCCCAACGGCATGTCACATTCCAATTTCTAATCCATGCCCAAACGGCATGTCAATTTCATAATTTCAATTTCTAAACCATGCCTAATCGGCATGTCAAATTTCAATTTCTAATCCATGCCCAAACGGCATGTCAATTTCATAATTACAATTTCTAAACCATGCCCTACGGCATGTCAACATTCAATTTCAATTTCTAGACCATGCCCAATCGGCATGTCGAATTTCATAACTTGAATTTCTAAACCATGCCCAACGGCATGTCAAATTTCAATTTCAATTTCTAGACCATGACCAATCGGCATGTCAAATTTCATAACTTCAATTTCTAAACGATGCCCAACGGCATGTCAAATTTCAATTTCTAATCCATGCCCAAACGGCATGTCAATTTCATAATTTCAATTTCTAAGCCATGCCCAACGGCATGTCAACTTTCAATTTCAATTTCTAGACCATGCCCAATCGGCATGTCAAATTTCATAACTTCAATTTCTAAACCATGCCCAACGGCATGTCAAATTTCAATTTCAATTTCTAGACCATGCCCAACGGCATGTCACATTCCAATTTCTAATCCATGCCCAAACGGCATGTCAATTTCATAATTTCAATTTCTAAACCAAGCCTAATCGGCATGTCAAATTTCAATTTCTAATCCATGCCCAAACGGCATGTCAATTTCATAATTTCAATTTCTAAACCATGCCCTACGGCATGTCAACTTTCAATTTCAATTTCTAGACCATGCCCAATCGGCATGTAAAATTTCATAACTTCAATTTCTAAACCATACCCAACGGCATGTCAAATTTCAATTTCAATTTCTAGACCATTCCCAACGGCATGTCAAATTTCAATTTCAATTTCTAGACCATGCCCAACGGCATGTCACATTCCAATTTCTAATCCATGCCCAAACGGCATGTCAATTTCATAATTTCAATTTCTAAACCATGCCTAATCGGCATGTCAAATTTCAATTTCTAATCCATGCCCAAACGGCATGTCAATTTCATAATTTCAATTTCTAAACCATGCCCTACGGCATGTCAACTTTCAATTTCAATTTCAAGACTATGCCCAATCGGCATGTCGAATTTCATAACTTGAATTTCTAAACCATGCCCGACGGCATGTCAACTTTCAATTTCAATTTCTAGACCATGACCAATCGGCATGTCAAATTTCATAACTTCAATTTCTAAACGATGCCCAACGGCATGTCAAATTTCAATTTCTAATCCATGCCCAAACGGCATGTCAATTTCATAATTTCAATTTCTAAGCCATGCCCAAAGGCATGTCAACTTTCAATTTCAATTTCTAGACCATGCTCAATCGGCATGTCAAATTTCATAACTTCAATTTCTAAACCATGCCCAACGGCATGTCAAATTTCAATTTCAATTTCTATACCATGCCCAGCGGCATGTCAAATTTCAATTTCTAATCCATGCCCAAACGGCATGTCAATTTCATAATTTCAATTTCTAAGCCATGCCCAACGGCATGTCAACTTTCAATTTCAATTTCTAGACCATGCCCAATCGGCATGTAAAATTTCATAACTTCAATTTCTAAACCATACGCAACGGCATGTCAAATTTCAATTTCAATTTCTAGACCATGCCCAACGGCATGTCAAATTTCAATTTCAATTTCTAGACCATGCTCAACGGCATGTCACATTCCAATTTCTAATCCATGCCCAAACGGCATGTCAATTTCATAATTTCAATTTCTAAACCATGCCTAATCGGCATGTCAAATTTCAATTTCTAATCCATGCCCAAACGGCATGTCAATTTCATAATTTCAATTTCTAAACCATGCCCTACGGCATGTCAACTTTCAATTTCAATTTCTAGACCATGCCCAATCGGCATGTCGAATTTCATAACTTGAATTTCTAAACCATGCCCAACGGCATGTCAAATTTCAATTTCAATTTCTAGACCATGACCAATCGGCATGTCAAATTTCATAACTTCAATTTCTAAACGATGCCCAACGGCATGTCAAATTTCAATTTCTAATCCATGCCCAAACGGCATGTCAATTTCATAATTTCAATTTCTAAGCCATGCCCAACGGCATGTCAACTTTCAATTTCAATTTCTAGACCATGCCCAATCGGCATGTCAAATTTCATAACTTCAATTTCTAAACCATGCCCAACGGCATGTCAAATTTCAATTTCAATTTCTAGACCATCCCCAACGGCATGTCACATTCCAATTTCTAATCCATGCCCAAACGGCATGTCAATTTCATAATTTCAATTTCTAAACCATGCCTAATCGGCATGTCAAATTTCAATTTCTAATCCATGCCCAAACGGCATGTCAATTTCATAATTTCAATTTCTAAACCATGCCCTACGGCATGTCAACTTTCAATTTCAATTTCTAGACCATGCCCAATCGGCATGTAAAATTTCATAACTTCAATTTCTAAACCATACCCAACGGCATGTCAAATTTCAATTTCAATTTCTAGACCATTCCCAACGGCATGTCAAATTTCAATTTCAATTTCTAGACCATGCCCAACGGCATGTCACATTCCAATTTCTAATCCATGCCCAAACGGCATGTCAATTTCATAATTTCAATTTCTAAACCATGCCTAATCGGCATGTCAAATTTCAATTTCTAATCCATGCCCAAACGGCATGTCAATTTCATAATTTCAATTTCTAAACCATGCCCTACGGCATGTCAACTTTCAATTTCAATTTCTAGACTATGCCCAATCGGCATGTCGAATTTCATAACTTGAATTTCTAAACCATGCCCAACGGCATGTCAAATTTCAATTTCAATTTCTAGACCATGACCAATCGGCATGTCAAATTTCATAACTTCAATTTCTAAACGATGCCCAACGGCATGTCAAATTTCAATTTCTAATCCATGCCCAAACGGCATGTCAATTGCATAATTTCAATTTCTAAGCCATGCCCAACGGCATGTCAACTTTCAATTTCAATTTCTAGACCATGCCCGACGGCATGTCAACTTTCAATTTCAATTTCTAGACCATGCCCAATCGGCATGTCAAATTTCATAACATCAATTTCTAGACCATGCCCAACGGCATGTCACATTCCAATTTCTAATCCATGCCCAAACGGCATGTCAATTTCATAATTTCAATTTCTAAACCATGCCTAATCGGCATGTCAAATTTCAATTTCTAATCCATGCCCAAACGGCATGTCAATTTCATAACTTCAATTTCTAAACCATGCCCAACGGCATGTCAAATTTCAATTTCAATTTCTAGACCATGACCAATCGGCATGTCAAATTTCATAACTTCAATTTCTAAACGATGCCCAACGGCATGTCAAATTTCAATTTCTAATCCATGCCCAAACGGCATGTCAATTGCATAATTTCAATTTCTAAGCCATGCCCAACGGCATGTCAACTTTCAATTTCAATTTCTAGACCATGCCCGACGGCATGTCAACTTTCAATTTCAATTTCTAGACCATGCCCAATCGGCATGTCAAATTTCATAACATCAATTTCTAAACCATGCCCAACGGCATGTCAAATTTCCATTTCAATTTCTAGACCATGACCAATCGGCATGTCAAATTTCATAACTTCAATTTCTAAACGATGCCCAACGGCATGTCAAATTTCAACTTCTAATCCATGCCCAAACGGCATGTCAATTGCATAATTTCAATTTCTAAGCCATGCACAAACGGCATGTCAACTTTCAATTTCAATTTCTAGACCATGCCCGACGGCATGTCAACTTTCAATTTCAATTTCTAGACCATGCCCAATCGGCATGTCAAATTTCATAACTTCAATTTCTAAACCATACCCAACGGCATGTCAAATTTCAATTTCAATTTCTAGACCATGCCCAACGGCATGTCACATTCCAATTTCTAATCCATGCCCAAACGGCATGTCAATTTCATAATTTCAATTTCTAAACCATGCCTAATCGGCATGTCAAATTTCAATTTCTAATCCATACCCAAACGGCATGTCAATTTCATAATTTCAATTTCTAAACCATGCCCTACGGCATGTCAACTTTCAATTTCAATTTCTAGACCATGCCCAATCGGCATGTCGAATTTCATAACTTGAATTTCTAAACCATGCCCAACGGCATGTCAAATTTCAATTTCAATTTCTAGACCATGACCAATCGGCATGTCAAATTTCATAACTTCAATTTCTAAACGATGCCCAACGGCATGTCAAATTTCAATTTCTAATCCATGCCCAAACGGCATGTCAATTTCATAATTTCAATTTCTAAGCCATGCCCAACGGCATGTCAACTTTCAATTTCAATTTCTAGACCATGCCCAACGGCATGTCACATTCCAATTTCTAATCCATGCCCAAACGGCATGTCAATTTCATAATTTCAATTTCTAAACCATGCCTAATCGGCATGTCAAATTTCAATTTCTAATCCATGCCCAAACGGCATGTCAATTTCATAATTTCAATTTCTAAACCATGCCCTACGGCATGTCAACTTTCAATTTCAATTTCTAGACCATGCCCAATCGGCATGTAAAATTTCATAACTTCAATTTCTAAACCATACCCAACGGCTTGTCAAATTTCAATTTCAATTTCTAGACCATTCCCAACGGCATGTCAAATTTCAATTTCAATTTCTAGACCATGCCCAACGGCATGTCACATTCCAATTTCTAATCCATGCCCAAACGGCATGTCAATTTCATAATTTCAATTTCTAAACCATGCCTAATCGGCATGTCAAATTTCAATTTCTAATCCATGCCCAAACGGCATGTCAATTTCATAATTTCAATTTCTAAACCATGCCCTACGGCATGTCAACTTTCAATTTCAATTTCTAGACTATGCCCAATCGGCATGTCGAATTTCATAACTTGAATTTCTAAACCATGCCCAACGGCATGTCAAATTTCAATTTCAATTTCTAGACCATGACCAATCGGCATGTCAAATTTCATAACTTCAATTTCTAAACGATGCCCAACGGCATGTCAAATTTCAATTTCTAATCCATGCCCAAACGGCATGTCAATTGCATAATTTCAATTTCTAAGCCATGCCCAACGGCATGTCAACTTTCAATTTCAATTTCTAAACCATGCCCGACGGCATGTCAACTTTCAATTTCAATTTCTAGACCATGCCCAATCGGCATGTCAAATTTCATAACATCAATTTCTAAACCATGCCCAACGGCATGTCAAATTTCCATTTCAATTTCTAGACCATGACCAATCGGCATGTCAAATTTCATAACTTCAATTTCTAAACGATGCCCAACGGCATGTCAAATTTCAATTTCTAATCCATGCCCAAACGGCATGTCAATTGCATAATTTCAATTTCTAAGCCATGCCCAAACGGCATGTCAACTTTCAATTTCAATTTCTAGACCATGCCCGACGGCATGTCAACTTTCAATTTCAATTTCTAGACCATGCCCACTCGGCATGTCAAATTTCATAACTTCAATTTCTAAACCATGCCCAACGGCATGTCAAATTTCAATTACAATTTCTAGACCATGACCAATCGGCATGTCAAATTTCATAACTTCAATTTCTAAACCATGCCCAACGGCATGTCAAATTTCAATTTCAATTTCTAGACCATGCCCAACGGCATGTCACATTCCAATTTCTAATCCATGCCCAAACGGCATGTCAATTTCATAATTTCATATTCTAAACCATGCCCAATCGGCATGTCAAATTTCAATTTCTAATCCATGCCCAAACGGCATGTCAATTTCATAATTTCAATTTCTAAACCATGCCCAACGGCATGTCAACTTTCAATTTCAATTACTAGACCATGACCAATCGGCATGTCAAATTTCATAACTTCAATTTCTAAACAATGCCCAACGGCATGTCAAATTTCAATTTCAATTTTTAGACCATGACCAATCGGCATGTAAAATTTCATAACTTCAATTTCTAAACCATGCCCAACGGCATGTCAAATTTCAATTTCAATTTCTAGACCATGCTCTACGGCATGTCACATTCCAATTTCTAATCCATGCCCAAACGGCATGTCAATTTCATAATTTCAATTTCTAAACCATGCCCAACGGCATGTCACATTCCAATATCTAATCCATGCCCAAACGGCATGTCAATTTCATAATTTCAATTTCTAAACCATGCCCAACGGCATGTCAAATTTCATTTTCAATTTCTAGACCATGCCCAACGGCATGTCAAATTTCAATTTCAATTTCTAGACCATGCCCAACGGCATGTCAAATTTCAATTTCAATTTTTAGACCATGCCCAACGGCATGTCAAATTTCAATTTCAATTTCTAGACCATGCCCAATCGGCATGTCAAATTTCATAACTTCAATTTCTAAACCATGCCCAACGGCATATCAAATTTCAATTTCAATTTCTAGACCATGCCCAATCGGCATGTCAAATTTCATAACTTCAATTTCTAAACCATGCCCAACGGCATACCAAATTTCACTTTCAATTTCTAGACCATGCCCAACGGCATGTCAAATTTCAATTTCAATTTCTAGACCATGCCCAACGGCATGTCACACTCCAATTTCTAATCCATGCCCAAATGGCATGTCAATTTCATAATTTCAATTTCTAAACCATGCCTAATCGGCATGTCAAATTTCAATTTCTAATCCATGCCCAAACGGCATGTCAATTTCATAATTTCAATTTCTAAACCATGCCCAACGGCATGTCAACTTTCAATTTCAATTTCTAGACCATGCCCAATCGGCATGTCAAATTTCATAACTTCAATTTCTAAACCATGCCCAACGGCATGTCAAATTTCAATTTCAATTTCTATACCATGCCCAGCGGCATGTCAAATTTCAATTTCTAATCCATGCCCAAACGGCATGTCAATTTCATAATTTCAATTTCTAAGCCATGCCCAACGGCATGTCAACTTTCAATTTCAATTTCTAGACCATGCCCAATCGGCATGTAAAATTTCATAACTTCAATTTCTAAACCATACCCAACGGCATGTCAAATTTCAATTTCAATTTCTAGACCATGCCCAACGGCATGTCAAATTTCAATTTCAATTTCTAGACCATGCCCAACGGCATGTCACATTCCAATTTCTAATCCATGCCCAAACGGCATGTCAATTTCATAATTTCAATTTCTAAACCATGCCTAATCGGCATGTCAAAGTTCAATTTCTAATCCATGCCCAAACGGCATTTTAATTTCATAATTTCAATTTCTAAACCATGCCCTACGGCATGTCAACTTTCAATTTCAATTTCTAGACCATGCCCAATCGGCATGTCGAATTTCATAACTTGAATTTCTAAACCATGCCCAACGGCATGTCAAATTTCAATTTCAATTTCTAGACCATGACCAATCGGCATGTCAAATTTCATAACTTCAATTTCTAAACGATGCCCAACGGCATGTCAAATTTCAATTTCTAATCCATGCCCAAACGGCATGTCAATTTCATAATTTCAATTTCTAAGCCATGCCCAACGGCATGTCAACTTTCAATTTCAATTTCTAGACCATGCCCAATCGGCAGGTCAAATTTCATAACTTCAATTTCTAAACCATGCCCAACGGCATGTCAAATGTCAATTTCAATTTCTAGACCATGCCCAACGGCATGTCACATTCCAATTTCTAATCCATGCCCAAACGGCATGTCAATTTCAATTTCAATTTCTAGACCATGCCTAATCGGCATGTCAAAGTTCAATTTCTAATCCATGCCCAAACGGCATTTTAATTTCATAATTTCAATTTCTAAACCATGCCCTACGGCATGTCAACTTTCAATTTCAATTTCTAGACCATGCCCAATCGGCATGTCGAATTTCATAACTTGAATTTCTAAACCATGCCCAACGGCATGTCAAATTTCAATTTCAATTTCTAGACCATGACCAATCGGCATGTCAAATTTCATAACTTCAATTTCTAAACGATGCCCAACGGCATGTCAAATTTCAATTTCTAATCCATGCCCAAACGGCATGTCAATTTCATAATTTCAATTTCTAAGCCATGCCCAACGGCATGTCAACTTTCAATTTCAATTTCTAATCCATGCCCAATCGGCATGTCAAATTTCATAACTTCAATTTCTAAACCATGCCCAACGGCATGTCAAATTTCAATTTCAATTTCTATACCATGCCCAGCGGCATGTCAAATTTCAATTTCTAATCCATGCCCAAACGGCATGTCAATTTCATAATTTCAATTTCTAAGCCATGCCCAACGGCATGTCAACTTTCAATTTCAATTTCTAGACCATGCCCAATCGGCATGTAAAATTTCATAACTTCAATTTCTAAACCATACCCAACGGCATGTCAAATTTCAATTTCAATTTCTAGACCATGCCCAACGGCATGTCAAATTTCAATTTCAATTTCTAGACCATGCCCAACGGCATGTCACACTCCAATTTCTAATCCATGCCCAAATGGCATGTCAATTTCATAATTTCAATTTCTAAACCATGCCTAATCGGCATGTCAAATTTCAATTTCTAATCCATGCCCAAACGGCATGTCAATTTCATAATTTCAATTTCTAAACCATGCCCTACGGCATGTCAACTTTCAATTTCAATTTCTAAACCATGCCCAATCGGCATGTCGAATTTCATAACTTGAATTTCTAAACCATGCCCAACGGCATATCAAATTTCAATTTCAATTTCTAGACCAAGACCAATCGGCATGTCAAATTTCATAACTTCAATTTCTAAACGATGCCCAACGGCATGTCAAATTTCAATTTCTAATCCATGCCCAAACGGCATGTCAATTTCATAATTTCAATTTCTAAGCCATGCCCAACGGCATGTCAACTTTCAATTTCAATTTCTAGACCATGCCCAATCGGCATGTCAAATTTCATAACTTCAATTTCTAAACCATGCCCAACGGCATGTCAAATTTCAATTTCAATTTCTAGACCATGCCTAACGGCATGTCAAATTTCAATTTCAATTTCTAGACCATGCCCAACGGCATGTCACATTCCAATTTCTAATCCATGCCCAAACGGCATGTCAATTTCATAATTTCAATTTCTAAACCATGCCTAATCGGCATGTCAAATTTCAATTTCTAATCCATGCCCAAACGGCATGTCAATTTCATTATTTCAATTTCTAAACCATGCCCTACGGCATGTCAACTTTCAATTTCAATTTCTAGACCATGCCCAATCGGCATGTCGAATTTCATAACTTGAATTTCTAAACCATGCCCAACGGCATGTCAAATTTCAATTTCAATTTCTAGACCATGACCAATCGGCATGTCAAATTTCATAACTTCAATTTCTAAACGATGCCCAACGGCATGTCAAATTTCAATTTCTAATCCATGCCCAAACGGCATGTCAATTTCATAATTTCAATTTCTAAGCCATGCCCAACGGCATGTCAACTTTCAATTTCAATTTCTAAACCATGCCCAATCGGCATGTCAAATTTCATAACTTCAATTTCTAAACCATACCCAACGGCATGTCAAACTTCAATTTCAATTTCTAGACCATGACCAATCGGCATGTCAAATTTCATAACTTCAATTTCTAAACGATGCCCAACGGCATGTCAAATTTCAATTTCTAATCCATGCCCAAACGGCATGTCAAATTTCATAACTTCAATTTCAAGACCATGCCCAACGGCATGACAAATTTCAATTTCAATTTGTACACCATGCCCAACGGCATGTCAAATTCCTATTTCTAATCCATGCCCAAACGGCATGTCAATTTGATAATTTCAATTTCTAAACCATGCCCAATCGGCATGTCAAATTTCATAACTTCAATTTCTAAACCATGCCCAACGGCATGTCAAATTTCAATTTCAATTTCTATACCATGCCCAGCGGCATGTCAAATTTCAATTTCTAATCCATGCCCAAACGGCATGTCAATTTCATAATTTCAATTTCTAAGCCATGCCCAACGGCATGTCAACTTTCAATTTCAATTTCTAGACCATGCCCAATCGGCATGTAAAATTTCATAACTTCAATTTCTAAACCATACCCAACGGCATGTCAAATTTCAATTTCAATTTCTAGACCATGCCCAACGGCATGTCAAATTTCATAACTTCAATTTCTAAACCATGCCCAACGGCATGTCAAATTTCAATTTCAATTTCTAGACCATGCCCAACGGCATGTCACATTCCAATTTCTAATCCATGCCCAAACGGCATGTCAATTTCATAATTTCAATTTCTAAACCATGCCTAATCGGCATGTCAAATTTCAATTTCTAATCCATGCCCAAACGGCATGTCAATTTCATAATTTCAATTTCTAAACCATGCGCTACGGCATGTCAACTTTCAATTTCAATTTCTAGACCATGCCCAATCGGCATGTCGAATTTCATAACTTGAATTTCTAAACCATGCCCAACGGCATGTCAAATTTCAATTTCAATTTCTAGACCATGACCAATCGGCATGTCAAATTTCATAACTTCAATTTCTAAACGATGCCCAACGGCATGTCAAATTTCAATTTCTAATCCATGCCCAAACGGCATGTCAATTTCATAATTTCAATTTCTAAGCCATGCCCAACGGCATGTCAACTTTCAATTTCAATTTCTAGACCATGCCCAATCGGCATGTCAAATTTCATAACTTCAATTTCTAAACCATGCCCAACGGCATGTCAAATTTCAATTTCAATTTCTAGACCATCCCCAACGGCATGTCACATTCCAATTTCTAATCCATGCCCAAACGGCATGTCAATTTCATAATTTCAATTTCTAAACCATGCCTAATCGGCATGTCAAATTTCAATTTCTAATCCATGCCCAAACGGCATGTCAATTTCATAATTTCAATTTCTAAACCATGCCCTACGGCATGTCAACTTTCAATTTCAATTTCTAGACCATGCCCAATCGGCATGTAAAATTTCATAACTTCAATTTCTAAACCATACCCAACGGCATGTCAAATTTCAATTTCAATTTCTAGACCATTCCCAACGGCATGTCAAATTTCAATTTCAATTTCTAGACCATGCCCAACGGCATGTCACATTCCAATTTCTAATCCATGCCCAAACGGCATGTCAATTTCATAATTTCAATTTCTAAACCATGCCTAATCGGCATGTCAAATTTCAATTTCTAATCCATGCCCAAACGGCATGTCAATTTCATAATTTCAATTTCTAAACCATGCCCTACGGCATGTCAACTTTCAATTTCAATTTCTAGACTATGCCCAATCGGCATGTCGAATTTCATAACTTGAATTTCTAAACCATGCCCAACGGCATGTCAAATTTCAATTTCAATTTCTAGACCATGACCAATCGGCATGTCAAATTTCATAACTTCAATTTCTAAACGATGCCCAACGGCATGTCAAATTTCAATTTCTAATCCATGCCCAAACGGCATGTCAATTGCATAATTTCAATTTCTAAGCCATGCCCAACGGCATGTCAACTTTCAATTTCAATTTCTAAACCATGCCCGACGGCATGTCAACTTTCAATTTCAATTTCTAGACCATGCCCAATCGGCATGTCAAATTTCATAACATCAATTTCTAAACCATGCCCAACGGCATGTCAAATTTCCATTTCAATTTCTAGACCATGACCAATCGGCATGTCAAATTTCATAACTTCAATTTCTAAACGATGCCCAACGGCATGTCAAATTTCAATTTCTAATCCATGCCCAAACGGCATGTCAATTGCATAATTTCAATTTCTAAGCCATGCCCAAACGGCATGTCAACTTTCAATTTCAATTTCTAGACCATGCCCGACGGCATGTCAACTTTCAATTTCAATTTCTAGACCATGCCCACTCGGCATGTCAAATTTCATAACTTCAATTTCTAAACCATGCCCAACGGCATGTCAAATTTCAATTACAATTTCTAGACCATGACCAATCGGCATGTCAAATTTCATAACTTCAATTTCTAAACCATGCCCAACGGCATGTCAAATTTCAATTTCAATTTCTAGACCATGCCCAACGGCATGTCACATTCCAATTTCTAATCCATGCCCAAACGGCATGTCAATTTCATAATTTCATATTCTAAACCATGCCCAATCGGCATGTCAAATTTCAATTTCTAATCCATGCCCAAACGGCATGTCAATTTCATAATTTCAATTTCTAAACCATGCCCAACGACATGTCAACTTTCAATTTCAATTACTAGACCATGACCAATCGGCATGTCAAATTTCATAACTTCAATTTCTAAACAATGCCCAACGGCATGTCAAATTTCAATTTCAATTTTTAGACCATGACCAATCGGCATGTAAAATTTCATAACTTCAATTTCTAAACCATGCCCAACGGCATGTCAAATTTCAATTTCAATTTCTAGACCATGCTCTACGGCATGTCACATTCCAATTTCTAATCCATGCCCAAACGGCATGTCAATTTCATAATTTCAATTTCTAAACCATGCCCAACGGCATGTCACATTCCAATATCTAATCCATGCCCAAACGGCATGTCAATTTCATAATTTCAATTTCTAAACCATGCCCAACGGCATGTCAAATTTCATTTTCAATTTCTAGACCATGCCCAACGGCATGTCAAATTTCAATTTCAATTTCTAGACCATGCCCAACGGCATGTCAAATTTCAATTTCAATTTTTAGACCATGCCCAACGGCATGTCAAATTTCAATTTCAATTTCTAGACCATGCCCAATCGGCATGTCAAATTTCATAACTTCAATTTCTAAACCATGCCCAACGGCATATCAAATTTCAATTTCAATTTCTAGACCATGCCCAATCGGCATGTCAAATTTCATAACTTCAATTTCTAAACCATGCCCAACGGCATACCAAATTTCACTTTCAATTTCTAGACCATGCCCAACGGCATGTCAAATTTCAATTTCAATTTCTAGACCATGCCCAACGGCATGTCACACTCCAATTTCTAATCCATGCCCAAATGGCATGTCAATTTCATAATTTCAATTTCTAAACCATGCCTAATCGGCATGTCAAATTTCAATTTCTAATCCATGCCCAAACGGCATGTCAATTTCATAATTTCAATTTCTAAACCATGCCCAACGGCATGTCAACTTTCAATTTCAATTTCTAGACCATGCCCAATCGGCATGTCAAATTTCATAACTTCAATTTCTAAACCATGCCCAACGGCATGTCAAATTTCAATTTCAATTTCTATACCATGCCCAGCGGCATGTCAAATTTCAATTTCTAATCCATGCCCAAACGGCATGTCAATTTCATAATTTCAATTTCTAAGCCATGCCCAACTGCATGTCAACTTTCAATTTCAATTTCTAGACCATGCCCAATCGGCATGTAAAATTTCATAACTTCAATTTCTAAACCATACCCAACGGCATGTCAAATTTCAATTTCAATTTCTAGACCATGCCCAACGGCATGTCAAATTTCAATTTCAATTTCTAGACCATGCCCAACGGCATGTCACATTCCAATTTCTAATCCATGCCCAAACGGCATGTCAATTTCATAATTTCAATTTCTAAACCATGCCTAATCGGCATGTCAAAGTTCAATTTCTAATCCATGCCCAAACGGCATTTTAATTTCATAATTTCAATTTCTAAACCATGCCCTACGGCATGTCAACTTTCAATTTCAATTTCTAGACCATGCCCAATCGGCATGTCGAATTTCATAACTTGAATTTCTAAACCATGCCCAACGGCATGTCAAATTTCAATTTCAATTTCTAGACCATGACCAATCGGCATGTCAAATTTCATAACTTCAATTTCTAAACGATGCCCAACGGCATGTCAAATTTCAATTTCTAATCCATGCCCAAACGGCATGTCAATTTCATAATTTCAATTTCTAAGCCATGCCCAACGGCATGTCAACTTTCAATTTCAATTTCTAGACCATGCCCAATCGGCAGGTCAAATTTCATAACTTCAATTTCTAAACCATGCCCAACGGCATGTCAAATGTCAATTTCAATTTCTAGACCATGCCCAACGGCATGTCACATTCCAATTTCTAATCCATGCCCAAACGGCATGTCAATTTCAATTTCAATTTCTAGACCATGCCTAATCGGCATGTCAAAGTTCAATTTCTAATCCATGCCCAAACGGCATTTTAATTTCATAATTTCAATTTCTAAACCATGCCCTACGGCATGTCAACTTTCAATTTCAATTTCTAGACCATGCCCAATCGGCATGTCGAATTTCATAACTTGAATTTCTAAACCATGCCCAACGGCATGTCAAATTTCAATTTCAATTTCTAGACCATGACCAATCGGCATGTCAAATTTCATAACTTCAATTTCTAAACGATGCCCAACGGCATGTCAAATTTCAATTTCTAATCCATGCCCAAACGGCATGTCAATTTCATAATTTCAATTTCTAAGCCATGCCCAACGGCATGTCAACTTTCAATTTCAATTTCTAATCCATGCCCAATCGGCATGTCAAATTTCATAACTTCAATTTCTAAACCATGCCCAACGGCATGTCAAATTTCAATTTCAATTTCTATACCATGCCCAGCGGCATGTCAAATTTCAATTTCTAATCCATGCCCAAACGGCATGTCAATTTCATAATTTCAATTTCTAAGCCATGCCCAACGGCATGTCAACTTTCAATTTCAATTTCTAGACCATGCCCAATCGGCATGTAAAATTTCATAACTTCAATTTCTAAACCATACCCAACGGCATGTCAAATTTCAATTTCAATTTCTAGACCATGCCCAACGGCATGTCAAATTTCAATTTCAATTTCTAGACCATGCCCAACGGCATGTCACACTCCAATTTCTAATCCATGCCCAAATGGCATGTCAATTTCATAATTTCAATTTCTAAACCATGCCTAATCGGCATGTCAAATTTCAATTTCTAATCCATGCCCAAACGGCATGTCAATTTCATAATTTCAATTTCTAAACCATGCCCTACGGCATGTCAACTTTCAATTTCAATTTCTAAACCATGCCCAATCGGCATGTCGAATTTCATAACTTGAATTTCTAAACCATGCCCAACGGCATGTCAAATTTCAATTTCAATTTCTAGACCAAGACCAATCGGCATGTCAAATTTCATAACTTCAATTTCTAAACGATGCCCAACGGCATGTCAAATTTCAATTTCTAATCCATGCCCAAACGGCATGTCAATTTCATAATTTCAATTTCTAAGCCATGCCCAACGGCATGTCAACTTTCAATTTCAATTTCTAGACCATGCCCAATCGGCATGTCAAATTTCATAACTTCAATTTCTAAACCATGCCCAACGGCATGTCAAATTTCAATTTCAATTTCTAGACCATGCCTAACGGCATGTCAAATTTCAATTTCAATTTCTAGACCATGCCCAACGGCATGTCACATTCCAATTTCTAATCCATGCCCAAACGGCATGTCAATTTCATAATTTCAATTTCTAAACCATGCCTAATCGGCATGTCAAATTTCAATTTCTAATCCATGCCCAAACGGCATGTCAATTTCATTATTTCAATTTCTAAACCATGCCCTACGGCATGTCAACTTTCAATTTCAATTTCTAGACCATGCCCAATCGGCATGTCGAATTTCATAACTTGAATTTCTAAACCATGCCCAACGGCATGTCAAATTTCAATTTCAATTTCTAGACCATGACCAATCGGCATGTCAAATTTCATAACTTCAATTTCTAAACGATGCCCAACGGCATGTCAAATTTCAATTTCTAATCCATGCCCAAACGGCATGTCAATTTCATAATTTCAATTTCTAAGCCATGCCCAACGGCATGTCAACTTTCAATTTCAATTTCTAAACCATGCCCAATCGGCATGTCAAATTTCATAACTTCAATTTCTAAACCATACCCAACGGCATGTCAAACTTCAATTTCAATTTCTAGACCATGACCAATCGGCATGTCAAATTTCATAACTTCAATTTCTAAACGATGCCCAACGGCATGTCAAATTTCAATTTCTAATCCATGCCCAAACGGCATGTCAAATTTCATAACTTCAATTTCAAGACCATGCCCAACGGCATGACAAATTTCAATTTCAATTTGTACACCATGCCCAACGGCATGTCAAATTCCTATTTCTAATCCATGCCCAAACGGCATGTCAATTTGATAATTTCAATTTCTAAACCATGCCCAATCGGCATGTCAAATTTCATAACTTCAATTTCTAAACCATGCCCAACGGCATGTCAAATTTCAATTTCAATTTCTATACCATGCCCAGCGGCATGTCAAATTTCAATTTCTAATCCATGCCCAAACGGCATGTCAATTTCATAATTTCAATTTCTAAGCCATGCCCAACGGCATGTCAACTTTCAATTTCAATTTCTAGACCATGCCCAATCGGCATGTAAAATTTCATAACTTCAATTTCTAAACCATACCCAACGGCATGTCAAATTTCAATTTCAATTTCTAGACCATGCCCAACGGCATGTCAAATTTCATAACTTCAATTTCTAAACCATGCCCAACGGCATGTCAAATTTCAATTTCAATTTCTAGACCATGCCCAACGGCATGTCACATTCCAATTTCTAATCCATGCCCAAACGGCATGTCAATTTCATAATTTCAATTTCTAAACCATGCCTAATCGGCATGTCAAATTTCAATTTCTAATCCATGCCCAAACGGCATGTCAATTTCATAATTTCAATTTCTAAACCATGCGCTACGGCATGTCAACTTTCAATTTCAATTTCTAGACCATGCCCAATCGGCATGTCGAATTTCATAACTTGAATTTCTAAACCATGCCCAACGGCATGTCAAATTTCAATTTCAATTTCTAGACCATGACCAATCGGCATGTCAAATTTCATAACTTCAATTTCTAAACGATGCCCAACGGCATGTCAAATTTCAATTTCTAATCCATGCCCAAACGGCATGTCAATTTCATAATTTCAATTTCTAAGCCATGCCCAACGGCATGTCAACTTTCAATTTCAATTTCTAGACCATGCCCAATCGGCATGTCAAATTTCATAACTTCAATTTCTAAACCATGCCCAACGGCATGTCAAATTTCAATTTCAATTTCTAGACCATCCCCAACGGCATGTCACATTCCAATTTCTAATCCATGCCCAAACGGCATGTCAATTTCATAATTTCAATTTCTAAACCATGCCTAATCGGCATGTCAAATTTCAATTTCTAATCCATGCCCAAACGGCATGTCAATTTCATAATTTCAATTTCTAAACCATGCCCTACGGCATGTCAACTTTCAATTTCAATTTCTAGACCATGCCCAATCGGCATGTAAAATTTCATAACTTCAATTTCTAAACCATACCCAACGGCATGTCAAATTTCAATTTCAATTTCTAGACCATTCCCAACGGCATGTCAAATTTCAATTTCAATTTCTAGACCATGCCCAACGGCATGTCACATTCCAATTTCTAATCCATGCCCAAACGGCATGTCAATTTCATAATTTCAATTTCTAAACCATGCCTAATCGGCATGTCAAATTTCAATTTCTAATCCATGCCCAAACGGCATGTCAATTTCATAATTTCAATTTCTAAACCATGCCCTACGGCATGTCAACTTTCAATTTCAATTTCTAGACTATGCCCAATCGGCATGTCGAATTTCATAACTTGAATTTCTAAACCATGCCCAACGGCATGTCAAATTTCAATTTCAATTTCTAAACC
The DNA here is from genome assembly GCA_963691705.1 of Viola odorata. Classification (NCBI taxonomy): domain Eukaryota; kingdom Viridiplantae; phylum Streptophyta; class Magnoliopsida; order Malpighiales; family Violaceae; genus Viola; species Viola odorata. The sequence continues at coordinate 18,506,217 of OY829541.1, forward strand.
ATGACCAATCGGCATGTCAAATTTCATAACTTCAATTTCTAAACGATGCCCAACGGCATGTCAAATTTCAATTTCTAATCCATGCCCAAACGGCATGTCAATTGCATAATTTCAATTTCTAAGCCATGCCCAACGGCATGTCAACTTTCAATTTCAATTTCTAGACCATGCCCGACGGCATGTCAACTTTCAATTTCAATTTCTAGACCATGCCCAATCGGCATGTCAAATTTCATAACATCAATTTCTAGACCATGCCCAACGGCATGTCACATTCCAATTTCTAATCCATGCCCAAACGGCATGTCAATTTCATAATTTCAATTTCTAAACCATGCCTAATCGGCATGTCAAATTTCAATTTCTAATCCATGCCCAAACGGCATGTCAATTTCATAACTTCAATTTCTAAACCATGCCCAACGGCATGTCAAATTTCAATTTCAATTTCTAGACCATGACCAATCGGCATGTCAAATTTCATAACTTCAATTTCTAAACGATGCCCAACGGCATGTCAAATTTCAATTTCTAATCCATGCCCAAACGGCATGTCAATTGCATAATTTCAATTTCTAAGCCATGCCCAACGGCATGTCAACTTTCAATTTCAATTTCTAGACCATGCCCGACGGCATGTCAACTTTCAATTTCAATTTCTAGACCATGCCCAATCGGCATGTCAAATTTCATAACATCAATTTCTAAACCATGCCCAACGGCATGTCAAATTTCCATTTCAATTTCTAGACCATGACCAATCGGCATGTCAAATTTCATAACTTCAATTTCTAAACGATGCCCAACGGCATGTCAAATTTCAATTTCTAATCCATGCCCAAACGGCATGTCAATTGCATAATTTCAATTTCTAAGCCATGCACAAACGGCATGTCAACTTTCAATTTCAATTTCTAGACCATGCCCGACGGCATGTCAACTTTCAATTTCAATTTCTAGACCATGCCCAATCGGCATGTCAAATTTCATAACTTCAATTTCTAAACCATACCCAACGGCATGTCAAATTTCAATTTCAATTTCTAGACCATGCCCAACGGCATGTCACATTCCAATTTCTAATCCATGCCCAAACGGCATGTCAATTTCATAATTTCAATTTCTAAACCATGCCTAATCGGCATGTCAAATTTCAATTTCTAATCCATACCCAAACGGCATGTCAATTTCATAATTTCAATTTCTAAACCATGCCCTACGGCATGTCAACTTTCAATTTCAATTTCTAGACCATGCCCAATCGGCATGTCGAATTTCATAACTTGAATTTCTAAACCATGCCCAACGGCATGTCAAATTTCAATTTCAATTTCTAGACCATGACCAATCGGCATGTCAAATTTCATAACTTCAATTTCTAAACGATGCCCAACGGCATGTCAAATTTCAATTTCTAATCCATGCCCAAACGGCATGTCAATTTCATAATTTCAATTTCTAAGCCATGCCCAACGGCATGTCAACTTTCAATTTCAATTTCTAGACCATGCCCAATCGGCATGTCAAATTTCATAACTTCAATTTCTAAACCATGCCCAACGGCATGTCAAATTTCAATTTCAATTTCTAGACCATGCCCAACGGCATGTCACATTCCAATTTCTAATCCATGCCCAAACGGCATGTCAATTTCATAATTTCAATTTCTAAACCATGCCTAATCGGCATGTCAAATTTCAATTTCTAATCCATGCCCAAACGGCATGTCAATTTCATAATTTCAATTTCTAAACCATGCCCTACGGCATGTCAACTTTCAATTTCAATTTCTAGACCATGCCCAATCGGCATGTAAAATTTCATAACTTCAATTTCTAAACCATACCCAACGGCTTGTCAAATTTCAATTTCAATTTCTAGACCATTCCCAACGGCATGTCAAATTTCAATTTCAATTTCTAGACCATGCCCAACGGCATGTCACATTCCAATTTCTAATCCATGCCCAAACGGCATGTCAATTTCATAATTTCAATTTCTAAACCATGCCTAATCGGCATGTCAAATTTCAATTTCTAATCCATGCCCAAACGGCATGTCAATTTCATAATTTCAATTTCTAAACCATGCCCTACGGCATGTCAACTTTCAATTTCAATTTCTAGACTATGCCCAATCGGCATGTCGAATTTCATAACTTGAATTTCTAAACCATGCCCAACGGCATGTCAAATTTCAATTTCAATTTCTAGACCATGACCAATCGGCATGTCAAATTTCATAACTTCAATTTCTAAACGATGCCCAACGGCATGTCAAATTTCAATTTCTAATCCATGCCCAAACGGCATGTCAATTGCATAATTTCAATTTCTAAGCCATGCCCAACGGCATGTCAACTTTCAATTTCAATTTCTAAACCATGCCCGACGGCATGTCAACTTTCAATTTCAATTTCTAGACCATGCCCAATCGGCATGTCAAATTTCATAACATCAATTTCTAAACCATGCCCAACGGCATGTCAAATTTCCATTTCAATTTCTAGACCATGACCAATCGGCATGTCAAATTTCATAACTTCAATTTCTAAACGATGCCCAACGGCATGTCAAATTTCAATTTCTAATCCATGCCCAAACGGCATGTCAATTGCATAATTTCAATTTCTAAGCCATGCCCAACGGCATGTCAACTTTCAATTTCAATTTCTAAACCATGCCCGACGGCATGTCAACTTTCAATTTCAATTTCTAGACCATGCCCAATCGGCATGTCAAATTTCATAACATCAATTTCTAAACCATGCCCAACGGCATGTCAAATTTCCATTTCAATTTCTAGACCATGACCAATCGGCATGTCAAATTTCATAACTTCAATTTCTAGACCATGCCCAACGGCATGTCAAATTTCAATTTCAATTTCTAGACCATGCCCAAATGGCATGTCAATTTCATAATTTCAATTTCTAAACCATGCCTAATCGGCATGTCAAATTTCAATTTCTAATCCATGCCCAAACGGCATGTCAATTTCATAATTTCAATTTCTAAACCATGCCCAACGGCATGTCAACTTTCAATTTCAATTTCTAGACCATGCCCAATCGGCATGTCAAATTTCATAACTTCAATTTCTAAACCATGCCCAACGGCATGTCAAATTTCAATTTCAATTTCTATACCATGCCCAGCGGCATGTCAAATTTCAATTTCTAATCCATGCCCAAACGGCATGTCAATTTCATAATTTCAATTTCTAAGCCATGCCCAACGGCATGTCAACTTTCAATTTCAATTTCTAGACCATGCCCAATCGGCATGTAAAATTTCATAACTTCAATTTCTAAACCATACCCAACGGCATGTCAAATTTCAATTTCAATTTCTAGACCATGCCCAACGGCATGTCAAATTTCAATTTCAATTTCTAGACCATGCCCAACGGCATGTCACATTCCAATTTCTAATCCATGCCCAAACGGCATGTCAATTTCATAATTTCAATTTCTAAACCATGCCTAATCGGCATGTCAAATTTCAATTTCTAATCCATGCCCAAACGGCATTTTAATTTCATAATTTCAATTTCTAAACCATGCCCTACGGCATGTCAACTTTCAATTTCAATTTCTAGACCATGCCCAATCGGCATGTCGAATTTCATAACTTGAATTTCTAAACCATGCCCAACGGCATGTCAAATTTCAATTTCAATTTCTAGACCATGACCAATCGGCATGTCAAATTTCATAACTTCAATTTCTAAACGATGCCCAACGGCATGTCAAATTTCAATTTCTAATCCATGCCCAAACGGCATGTCAATTTCATAATTTCAATTTCTAAGCCATGCCCAACGGCATGTCAACTTTCAATTTCAATTTCTAGACCATGCCCAATCGGCATGTCAAATTTCATAACTTCAATTTCTAAACCATGCCCAACGGCATGTCAAATTTCAATTTCTTATCCATGCCCAAACGGCATGTCAATTTCATAATTTCAATTTCTAAGCCATGCCCGACGGCATGTCAACTTTCAATTTCAATTTCTAGACCATGCCCGACGGCATGTCAACTTTCAATTTCAATTTCTAGACCATGCCCAATCGACATGTCAAATTTCATAACTTCAATTTCTAAACCATGCCCAACGGCATGTCAAATTTCAATTTCAATTTCTAGTCCATGCCCAACGGCATGTCAAATTTCAATTTCTAATCCATGCCCAAACGGCATGTCAATTTCATAATTTCATATTCTAAACCATGCCCAATCGGCATGTCAAATTTCAATTTCTAATCCATGCCCAAACGGCATGTCAAATTCATAATTTCAATTTCTAAACCATGCCCAACGGCATGTCAACTTTCAATTTCAATTTCTAGACCATGACCAATCGGCATGTCAAATTTCATAACTTCAATTTCTAAACCATGCCCAACGGCATGTCAAATTTCAATTTCAATTTCTATACCATGCCCAGCGGCATGTCAAATTTCAATTTCTAATCCATGCCCAAACGGCATGTCAATTTCATAATTTCAATTTCTAATCCATGCCCAACGGCATGTCAACTTTCAATTTCAACTTCTAAACCATGACCAATCGGCATGTCAAATTTCATAACTTCAATTTCTAAACGATGCCCAACGGCATTTCAAATTTCAATTTCAATTTCTAGACCATGCCCAACGGCATGTCACACTTCAATTTCTAATCCATGCCCAAACGGCATGTAAAATTTCAATTTCAATTTCTAGACCATGCCCAATCGGCATGTCAACTTTCAATTTCAATTTCTAGACCATGCCCAATCGGCATGTCAAATTTCATAACTTCAATTTCTAAACCATGCCCAACGGCATACCAAATTTCACTTTCAATTTCTAGACCATGCCCAACGGCATGTCAAATCCAAATTTCAATTTCTAGACCATGCCCAACGGCATGTCACACTCCAATTTCTAATCCATGCCCAAATGGCATGTCAATTTCATAATTTCAATTTCTAAACCATGCCCAACGGCATGTCAACTTTCAATTTCAACTTCTAAACCATGACCAATCGGCATGTCAAATTTCATAACTTCAATTTCTAAACGATGCCCAACGGCATTTCAAATTTCAATTTCAATTTCTAGACCATGCCCAACGGCATGTCACACTCCAATTTCTAATCCATGCCCAAATGGCATGTCAATTTCATAATTTCAATTTCTAAACCATGCCCAACGGCATGTCAACTTTCAATTTCAATTTCTAGACCATGACCAATCGGCATCTCAAATTTCATAACTTCAATTTCTAAACGTTGCCCAACGGCATGCCAAATTTCAATTTCTTATCCATGCCCAAACGGCATGTCAATTTCATAATTTCAATTTCTAAACCATGCCTATTCGGCATGTCAAATTTCAATTTCTAATCCATGCCCAAACGGCATGTCAACTTCATAATTTCAATTTCTAAACCATGCCCAACAGCATGTCAACTTTCAATTTCAATTTCTAGACCATGCCCAATCGGCATGTCGAATTTCATAACTTGAATTTCTAAACCATGCCCAACGGCATGTCAAATTTCAATTTCAATTTCTAGACCATGACCAATCGGCATGTCAAATTTCATAACTTCAATTTCTAAACGATGCCCAACGGCATGTCAAATTTCAATTTCTAATCCATGCCCAAACGGCAAGTCAATTTCATAATTTCAATTTCTAAGCCATGCCCAACGGCATGTCAACTTTCAATTTCAATTTCTAGACCATGCCCGACGGCATGTCAACTTTCAATTTCAATTTCTAGACCATGCCCAATCGGCATGTCAAATTTCATAACTTCAATTTCTAAACCATGCCCAACGGCATACCAAATTTCACTTTCAATTTCTAGACCATGCCCAATGGCATGTCAAATTTCAATTTCAATTTCTAGACCATGCCCAACGGCATGTCACACTCCAATTTCTAATCCATGCCCAAATGGCATGTCAATTTCATAATTTCAATTTCTAAACCATGCCCAACGGCATGTCAACTTTCAATTTCAATTTCTAGACCATGACCAATCGGCATCTCAAATTTCATAACTTCAATTTCTAAACGATGCCCAACGGCATGCCAAATTTCAATTTCTAATCCATGCCCAAACGGCATGTCAATTTCATAATTTCAATTTCTAAGCCATGCCCGACGGCATGTCAACTTTCAATTTCAATTTCTAGACCATGCCCGACGGCATGTCAACTTTCAATTTCAATTTCTAGACCATGCCCAATCGACATGTCAAATTTCATAACTTCAATTTCTAAACCATGCCCAACGGCATGTCAAATTTCAATTTCAATTTCTAGACCATGCCCAACGGCATGTCATATTCCAATTTCTTATCCATGCCCAAACGGCATGTCAATTTCATAATTTCATATTCTAAACCATGCCCAATCGGCATTTCAAATTTCAATTTCTAATCCATGCCCAAACGGCATGTCAAATTCATAATTTCAATTTCTAAACCATGCCCAACGGCATGTCAACTTTCAATTTCAATTTCTAGACCATGACCAATCGGCATGTCAAATTTCATAACTTCAATTTCTAAACCATGCCCAACGGCATGTCAAATTTCAATTTCAATTTCTATACCATGCCCAGCGGCATGTCAAATTTCAATTTCTAATCCATGCCCAAACGGCATGTCAATTTCATAATTTCAATTTCTAAGCCATGCCCAACGGCATGTCAACTTTCAATTTCAATTTCTAGACCATGCCCGACGGCATGTCAACTTTCAATTTCAATTTCTAGACCATGCCCAATCGGCATGTAAAATTTCATAACTTCAATTTCTAAACCATACCCAACGGCATGTCAAATTTCAATTTCAATTTCTAGACCATGCCCAACGGCATGTCAAATTTCAATTTCAATTTCTAGGCCATGCCCAGCGGCATGTCAAATTTCAATTTCTAATCCATGCCCAAACGGCATGTCAATTTCATAATTTCAATTTCTAATCCATGCCCAACGGCATGTCAACTTTCAATTTCAACTTCTAAACCATGACCAATCGGCATGTCAAATTTCATAACTTCAATTTCTAAACGATGCCCAACGGCATTTCAAATTTCAATTTCAATTTCTAGACCATGCCCAACGGCATGTCACACTTCAATTTCTAATCCATGCCCAAACGGCATGTAAAATTTCAATTTCAATTTCTAGACCATGCCCAATCGGCATGTCAACTTTCAATTTCAATTTCTAGACCATGCCCAATCGGCATGTCAAATTTCATAACTTCAATTTCTAAACCATGCCCAACGGCATACCAAATTTCACTTTCAATTTCTAGACCATGCCCAACGGCATGTCAAATCCAAATTTCAATTTCTAGACCATGCCCAACGGCATGTCACACTCCAATTTCTAATCCATGCCCAAATGGCATGTCAATTTCATAATTTCAATTTCTAAACCATGCCCAACGGCATGTCAACTTTCAATTTCAACTTCTAAACCATGACCAATCGGCATGTCAAATTTCATAACTTCAATTTCTAAACGATGCCCAACGGCATTTCAAATTTCAATTTCAATTTCTAGACCATGCCCAACGGCATGTCACACTCCAATTTCTAATCCATGCCCAAATGGCATGTCAATTTCATAATTTCAATTTCTAAACCATGCCCAACGGCATGTCAACTTTCAATTTCAATTTCTAGACCATGACCAATCGGCATCTCAAATTTCATAACTTCAATTTCTAAACGTTGCCCAACGGCATGCCAAATTTCAATTTCTTATCCATGCCCAAACGGCATGTCAATTTCATAATTTCAATTTCTAAACCATGCCTATTCGGCATGTCAAATTTCAATTTCTAATCCATGCCCAAACGGCATGTCAACTTCATAATTTCAATTTCTAAACCATGCCCAACAGCATGTCAACTTTCAATTTCAATTTCTAGACCATGCCCAATCGGCATGTCGAATTTCATAACTTGAATTTCTAAACCATGCCCAACGGCATGTCAAATTTCAATTTCAATTTCTAGACCATGACCAATCGGCATGTCAAATTTCATAACTTCAATTTCTAAACGATGCCCAACGGCATGTCAAATTTCAATTTCTAATCCATGCCCAAACGGCAAGTCAATTTCATAATTTCAATTTCTAAGCCATGCCCAACGGCATGTCAACTTTCAATTTCAATTTCTAGACCATGCCCGACGGCATGTCAACTTTCAATTTCAATTTCTAGACCATGCCCAATCGGCATGTCAAATTTCATAACTTCAATTTCTAAACCATGCCCAACGGCATACCAAATTTCACTTTCAATTTCTAGACCATGCCCAATGGCATGTCAAATTTCAATTTCAATTTCTAGACCATGCCCAACGGCATGTCACACTCCAATTTCTAATCCATGCCCAAATGGCATGTCAATTTCATAATTTCAATTTCTAAACCATGCCCAACGGCATGTCAACTTTCAATTTCAATTTCTAGACCATGACCAATCGGCATCTCAAATTTCATAACTTCAATTTCTAAACGATGCCCAACGGCATGCCAAATTTCAATTTCTAATCCATGCCCAAACGGCATGTCAATTTCATAATTTCAATTTCTAAGCCATGCCCGACGGCATGTCAACTTTCAATTTCAATTTCTAGACCATGCCCGACGGCATGTCAACTTTCAATTTCAATTTCTAGACCATGCCCAATCGACATGTCAAATTTCATAACTTCAATTTCTAAACCATGCCCAACGGCATGTCAAATTTCAATTTCAATTTCTAGACCATGCCCAACGGCATGTCATATTCCAATTTCTTATCCATGCCCAAACGGCATGTCAATTTCATAATTTCATATTCTAAACCATGCCCAATCGGCATTTCAAATTTCAATTTCTAATCCATGCCCAAACGGCATGTCAAATTCATAATTTCAATTTCTAAACCATGCCCAACGGCATGTCAACTTTCAATTTCAATTTCTAGACCATGACCAATCGGCATGTCAAATTTCATAACTTCAATTTCTAAACCATGCCCAACGGCATGTCAAATTTCAATTTCAATTTCTATACCATGCCCAGCGGCATGTCAAATTTCAATTTCTAATCCATGCCCAAACGGCATGTCAATTTCATAATTTCAATTTCTAAGCCATGCCCAACGGCATGTCAACTTTCAATTTCAATTTCTAGACCATGCCCGACGGCATGTCAACTTTCAATTTCAATTTCTAGACCATGCCCAATCGGCATGTAAAATTTCATAACTTCAATTTCTAAACCATACCCAACGGCATGTCAAATTTCAATTTCAATTTCTAGACCATGCCCAACGGCATGTCAAATTTCAATTTCAATTTCTAGGCCATGCCCAACGGCATGTCACATTCCAATTTCTAATCCATGCCCAAACGGCATGTCAATTTCATAATTTCAATTTCTAAACCATGCCTATTCGGCATGTCAAATTTCAATTTCTAATCCATGCCCAAACGGCATGTCAACTTCATAATTTCAATTTCTAAACCATGCCCAACAGCATGTCAACTTTCAATTTCAATTTCTAGACCATGCCCAATCGGCATGTCGAATTTCATAACTTGAATTTCTAAACCATGCCCAACGGCATGTCAAATTTCAATTTCAATTTCTAGACCATGACCAATCGGCATGTCAAATTTCATAACTTCAATTTCTAAACGATGCCCAACGGCATGTCAAATTTCATTTTCTAATCCATGCCCAAACGGCAAGTCAATTTCATAATTTCAATTTCTAAGCCATGCCCAACGGCATGTCAACTTTCAATTTCAATTTCTAGACCATGCCCGACGGCATGTCAACTTTCAATTTCAATTTCTAGACCATGCCCAATCGGCATGTCAAATTTCATAACTTCAATTTCTAAACCATGCCCAACGGCATACCAAATTTCACTTTCAATTTCTAGACCATGCCCAATTGCATGTCAAATTTCAATTTCAATTTCTAGACCATGCCCAACGGCATGTCACACTCCAATTTCTAATCCATGCCCAAATGGCATGTCAATTTCATAATTTCAATTTCTAAACCATGCCCAACGGCATGTCAACTTTCAATTTCAATTTCTAGACCATGACCAATCGGCATCTCAAATTTCATAACTTCAATTTCTAAACGATGCCCAACGGCATGCCAAATTTCAATTTCTAATCCATGCCCAAACGGCATGTCAATTTCATAATTTCAATTTCTAAGCCATGCCCGACGGCATGTCAACTTTCAATTTCAATTTCTAGACCATGCCCGACGGCATGTCAACTTTCAATTTCAATTTCTAGACCATGCCCAATCGACATGTCAAATTTCATAACTTCAATTTCTAAACCATGCCCAACGGCATGTCAAATTTCAATTTCAATTTCTAGACCATGCCCAACGGCATGTCATATTCCAATTTCTTATCCATGCCCAAACGGCATGTCAATTTCATAATTTCATATTCTAAACCATGCCCAATCGGCATGTCAAATTTCAATTTCTAATCCATGCCCAAACGGCATGTCAATTTCATAATTTCAATTTCTAAACCATGCCCAACGGCATGTCAAATTTCAATTTCAATTTCTAGACCATGCCCAACGGCATGTCATATTCCAATTTCTTATCCATGCCCAAACGGCATGTCAATTTCATAATTTCATATTCTAAACCATGCCCAATCGGCATGTCAAATTTCAATTTCTAATCCATGCCCAAACGGCATGTCAATTTCATAATTTCAATTTCTAAACCATGCCCAACGGCATGTCAACTTTCAATTTCAATTTCTAGACCATGACCAATCGGCATGTCAAATTTCATAACTTCAATTTCTAAACCATGCCCAACGGCATGTCAAATTTCAATTTCAATTTCTATACCATGCCCAGCGGCATGTCAAATTTCAATTTCTAATCCATGCCCAAACGGCATGTCAATTTCATAATTTCAATTTCTAAGCCATGCCCAACGGCATGTCAACTTTCAATTTCAATTTCTAGACCATGCCCGACGGCATGTCAACTTTCAATTTCAATTTCTAGACCATGCCCAATCGGCATGTAAAATTTCATAACTTCAATTTCTAAACCATACCCAACGGCATGTCAAATTTCAATTTCAATTTCTAGACCATGCCCAACGGCATGTCAAATTTCAATTTCAATTTCTAGACCATGCCCAACGGCATGTCAAATTTCAATTTCAATTTTTAGACCATGCCCAACGGCATGTCAAATTTCAATTTCAATTTCTAGACCATGCCCAATCGGCATGTCAAATTTCATAACTTCAATTTCTAAACCATGCCCAACGGCATATCAAATTTCAATTTCAATTTCTAGACCATGCCCAATCGGCATGTCGAATTTCATAACTTGAATTTCTAAACCATGCCTAACGGCATGTCAACTTTCAATTTCAATTTCTAGACCATGCCCAATCGGCATGTCAAATTTCATAACTTCAATTTCTAAACCATGCCCAACGGCATACCAAATTTCACTTTCAATTTCTAGACCATGCCCAACGGCATGTCAAATTTCAATTTCAATTTCTAGACCATGCCCAACGGCATGTCACACTCCAATTTCTAATCCATGCCCAAATGGCATGTCAATTTCATAATTTCAATTTCTAAACCATGCCCAACGGCATGTCAACTTTCAATTTCAATTTCTAGACCATGACCAATCGGCATCTCAAATTTCATAACTTCAATTTCTAAACGATGCCCAACGGCATGCCAAATTTCAATTTCTAATCCATGCCCAAACGGCATGTCAATTTCATAATTTCAATTTCTAAGCCATGCCCGACGGCATGTCAACTTTCAATTTCAATTTCTAGACCATGCCCGACGGCATGTCAACTTTCAATTTCAATTTCTAGACCATGCCCAATCGACATGTCAAATTTCATAACTTCAATTTCTAAACCATGCCCAACGGCATGTCAAATTTCAATTTCAATTTCTAGACCATGCCCAACGGCATGTCATATTCCAATTTCTTATCCATGCCCAAACGGCATGTCAATTTCATAATTTCATATTCTAAACCATGCCCAATCGGCATGTCAAATTTCAATTTCTAATCCATGCCCAAACGGCATGTCAATTTCATAATTTCAATTTCTAAACCATGCCCAACGGCATGTCAAATTTCAATTTCAATTTCTAGACCATGCCCAACGGCATGTCATATTCCAATTTCTTATCCATGCCCAAACGGCATGTCAATTTCATAATTTCATATTCTAAACCATGCCCAATCGGCATGTCAAATTTCAATTTCTAATCCATGCCCAAACGGCATGTCAATTTCATAATTTCAATTTCTAAACCATGCCCAACGGCATGTCAACTTTCAATTTCAATTTCTAGACCATGACCAATCGGCATGTCAAATTTCATAACTTCAATTTCTAAACCATGCCCAACGGCATGTCAAATTTCAATTTCAATTTCTATACCATGCCCAGCGGCATGTCAAATTTCAATTTCTAATCCATGCCCAAACGGCATGTCAATTTCATAATTTCAATTTCTAAGCCATGCCCAACGGCATGTCAACTTTCAATTTCAATTTCTAGACCATGCCCGACGGCATGTCAACTTTCAATTTCAATTTCTAGACCATGCCCAATCGGCATGTAAAATTTCATAACTTCAATTTCTAAACCATACCCAACGGCATGTCAAATTTCAATTTCAATTTCTAGACCATGCCCAACGGCATGTCAAATTTCAATTTCAATTTCTAGGCCATGCCCAACGGCATGTCACATTCCAATTTCTAATCCATGCCCAAACGGCATGTCAATTTCATAATTTCAATTTCTAAACCATGCCTATTCGGCATGTCAAATTTCAATTTCTAATCCATGCCCAAACGGCATGTCAACTTCATAATTTCAATTTCTAAACCATGCCCAACAGCATGTCAACTTTCAATTTCAATTTCTAGACCATGCCCAATCGGCATGTCGAATTTCATAACTTGAATTTCTAAACCATGCCCAACGGCATGTCAAATTTCAATTTCAATTTCTAGACCATGACCAATCGGCATGTCAAATTTCATAACTTCAATTTCTAAACGATGCCCAACGGCATGTCAAATTTCAATTTCTAATCCATGCCCAAACGGCAAGTCAATTTCATAATTTCAATTTCTAAGCCATGCCCAACGGCATGTCAACTTTCAATTTCAATTTCTAGACCATGCCCGACGGCATGTCAACTTTCAATTTCAATTTCTAGACCATGCCCAATCGGCATGTCAAATTTCATAACTTCAATTTCTAAACCATGCCCAACGGCATACCAAATTTCACTTTCAATTTCTGGACCATGCCCAATGGCATGTCAAATTTCAATTTCAATTTCTAGACCATGCCCAACGGCATGTCACACTCCAATTTCTAATCCATGCCCAAATGGCATGTCAATTTCATAATTTCAATTTCTAAACCATGCCCAACGGCATGTCAACTTTCAATTTCAATTTCTAGACCATGACCAATCGGCATCTCAAATTTCATAACTTCAATTTCTAAACGATGCCCAACGGCATGCCAAATTTCAATTTCTAATCCATGCCCAAACGGCATGTCAATTTCATAATTTCAATTTCTAAGCCATGCCCAACGGCATGTCAACTTTCAATTTCAATTTCTAGACCATGCCCTACGGCATGTCAACTTTCAATTTCAATTTCTAGACCATGCCCAATCGACATGTCAAATTTCATAACTTCAATTTCTAAACCATGCCCAACGGCATGTCAAATTTCAATTTCAATTTCTAGACCATGCCCAACGGCATGTCATATTCCAATTTCTTATCCATGCCCAAACGGCATGTCAATTTCATAATTTCATATTCTAAACCATGCCCAATCGGCATGTCAAATTTCAATTTCTAATCCATGCCCAAACGGCATGTCAATTTCATAATTTCAATTTCTAAACCATGCCCAACGGCATGTCAACTTTCAATTTCAATTTCTAGACCATGACCAATCGGCATGTCAAATTTCATAACTTCAATTTCTAAACCATGCCCAACGGCATGTCAAATTTCAATTTCAATTTCTATACCATGCCCAGCGGCATGTCAAATTTCAATTTCTAATCCATGCCCAAACGGCATGTCAATTTCATAATTTCAATTTCTAAGCCATGCCCAACGGCATGTCAACTTTCAATTTCAATTTCTAGACCATGCCCGACGGCATGTCAACTTTCAATTTCAATTTCTAGACCATGCCCAATCGGCATGTAAAATTTCATAACTTCAATTTCTAAACCATACCCAACGGCATGTCAAATTTCAATTTCAATTTCTAGACCATGCCCAACGGCATGTCAAATTTCAATTTCAATTTCTAGGCCATGCCCAACGGCATGTCACATTCCAATTTCTAATCCATGCCCAAACGGCATGTCAATTTCATAATTTCAATTTCTAAACCATGCCTATTCGGCATGTCAAATTTCAATTTCTAATCCATGCCCAAACGGCATGTCAACTTCATAATTTCAATTTCTAAACCATGCCCAACAGCATGTCAACTTTCAATTTCAATTTCTAGACCATGCCCAATCGGCATGTCGAATTTCATAACTTGAATTTCTAAACCATGCCTAACGGCATGTCAAATTTCAATTTCAATTTCTAGACCATGACCAATCGGCATGTCAAATTTCATAACTTCAATTTCTAAACGATGCCCAACGGCATGTCAAATTTCAATTTCTAATCCATGCCCAAACGGCAAGTCAATTTCATAATTTCAATTTCTAAGCCATGCCCAACGGCATGTCAACTTTCAATTTCAATTTCTAGACCATGCCCGACGGCATGTCAACTTTCAATTTCAATTTCTAGACCATGCCCAATCGGCATGTCAAATTTCATAACTTCAATTTCTAAACCATGCCCAACGGCATACCAAATTTCAGTTTCAATTTCTAGACCATGCCCAATGGCATGTCAAATTTCAATTTCAATTTCTAGACCATGCCCAACGGCATGTC
The DNA here is from genome assembly GCA_963691705.1 of Viola odorata. Classification (NCBI taxonomy): domain Eukaryota; kingdom Viridiplantae; phylum Streptophyta; class Magnoliopsida; order Malpighiales; family Violaceae; genus Viola; species Viola odorata. The sequence continues at coordinate 18,521,287 of OY829541.1, forward strand.
ACACTCCAGTTTCTAATCCATGCCCAAATGGCATGTCAATTTCATAATTTCAATTTCTAAACCATGCCCAACGGCATGTCAACTTTCAATTTCAATTTCTAGACCATGACCAATCGGCATCTCAAATTTCATAACTTCAATTTCTAAACGATGCCCAACGGCATGCCAAATTTCAATTTCTAATCCATGCCCAAACGGCATGTCAATTTCATAATTTCAATTTCTAAGCCATGCCCAACGGCATGTCAACTTTCAATTTCAATTTCTAGACCATGCCCGACGGCATGTCAACTTTCAATTTCAATTTCTAGACCATGCCCAATCGACATGTCAAATTTCATAACTTCAATTTCTAAACCTTGCCCAACGGCATGTCAAATTTCAATTTCAATTTCTAGACCATGCCCAACGGCATGTCATATTCCAATTTCTTATCCATGCCCAAACGGCATGTCAATTTCATAATTTCATATTCTAAACCATGCCCAATCGGCATGTCAAATTTCAATTTCTAATCCATGCCCAAACGGCATGTCAATTTCATAATTTCAATTTCTAAACCATGCCCAACGGCATGTCAACTTTCAATTTCAATTTCTAGACCATGACCAATCGGCATGTCAAATTTCATAACTTCAATTTCTAAACCATGCCCAACGGCATGTCAAATTTCAATTTCAATTTCTATACCATGCCCAGCGGCATGTCAAATTTCAATTTCTAATCCATGCCCAAACGGCATGTCAATTTCATAATTTCAATTTCTAAGCCATGCCCAACGGCATGTCAACTTTCAATTTCAATTTCTAGACCATGCCCGACGGCATGTCAACTTTCAATTTCAATTTCTAGACCATGCCCAATCGGCATGTAAAATTTCATAACTTCAATTTCTAAACCATACCCAACGGCATGTCAAATTTCAATTTCAATTTCTAGACCATGCCCAACGGCATGTCAAATTTCAATTTCAATTTCTAGGCCATGCCCAACGGCATGTCACATTCCAATTTCTAATCCATGCCCAAACGGCATGTCAATTTCATAATTTCAATTTCTAAACCATGCCTATTCGGCATGTCAAATTTCAATTTCTAATCCATGCCCAAACGGCATGTCAACTTCATAATTTCAATTTCTAAACCATGCCCAACAGCATGTCAACTTTCAATTTCAATTTCTAGACCATGCCCAATCGGCATGTCGAATTTCATAACTTGAATTTCTAAACCATGCCCAACGGCATGTCAAATTTCAATTTCAATTTCTAGACCATGACCAATCGGCATGTCAAATTTCATAACTTCAATTTCTAAACGATGCCCAACGGCATGTCAAATTTCAATTTCTAATCCATGCCCAAACGGCAAGTCAATTTCATAATTTCAATTTCTAAGCCATGCCCAACGGCATGTCAACTTTCAATTTCAATTTCTAGACCATGCCCGACGACATGTCAACTTTCAATTTCAATTTCTAGACCATGCCCAATCGGCATGTCAAATTTCATAACTTTAATTTCTAAACCATGCCCAACGGCATACCAAATTTCACTTTCAATTTCTAGACCATGCCCAACGGCATGTCAAATTTCAATTTCAATTTCTAGACCATGCCCAACGGCATGTCACACTCCAATTTCTAATCCATGCCCAAATGGCATGTCAATTTCATAATTTCAATTTCTAAACCATGCCCAACGGCATGTCAACTTTCAATTTCAACTTCTAAATCATGACCAATCGGCATGTCAAATTTCATAACTTCAATTTCTAAACGATGCCCAACGGCATTTCAAATTTCAATTTCAATTTCTAGACCATGCCCAACGGCATGTCACACTCCAATTTCTAATCCATGCCCAAATGGCATGTCAATTTCATAATTTCAATTTCTAAACCATGCCCAACGGCATGTCAACTTTCAATTTCAATTTCTAGACCATGACCAATCGGCATCTCAAATTTCATAACTTCAATTTCTAAACGATGCCCAACGGCATGCCAAATTTCAATTTCTAATCCATGCCCAAACGGCATGTCAATTTCATAATTTCAATTTCTAAGCCATGCCCAACGGCATGTCAACTTTCAATTTCAATTTCTAGACCATGCCCGACGGCATGTCAACTTTCAATTTCAATTTCTAGACCATGCCCAATCGACATGTCAAATTTCATAACTTCAATTTCTAGACCATGCCCAACGGCATGTCAAATTTCAATTTCAATTTCTAGACCATGCCCAACGGCATGTCATATTCCAATTTCTAATCCATGCCCAAACGGCATGTCAATTTCATAATTTCATATTCTAAACCATGCCCAATCGGCATGTCAAATTTCAATTTGTAATCCATGCCCAAACGGCATGTCAATTTCATAATTTCAATTTCTAAACCATGCCCAACGGCATGTCAACTTTCAATTTCAATTTCTAGACCATGCCCAATCGGCATGTCAAATTTCATAACTTCAATTTCTAAACCATGCCCAACGGTATGTCAAATTTCAATTTCAATTTTTAGACCATGACCAATCGGCATGTAAAATTTAATAACTTCAATTTCTAAACCATGCCCAACGGCATGTCAAATTTCAATTTCAATTTCTAGACCATGCCCAACGGCATGTCACATTCCAATTTCTAATCCATGCCCAAACGGCATGTCAATTTCATAATTTCAATTTCTAAACCATGCCCAACGGCATGTCACATTCCAATATCTAATCCATGCCCAAACGGCATGTCAATTTCATAATTTCAATTTCTAAACCATGCCCAACGGCATGTCAAATTTCATTTTCAATTTCTAGACCATGCCCAACGGCATGTGAAATTTCAATTTCAATTTCTAGACCATGCCCAACGGCATGTCAAATTTCAATTTCAATTTTTAGACCATGCCCAATGGCATGTCAAATTTCAATTTCAATTTCTAGACCATGCCCAATCGGCATGTCAAATTTCATAACTTCAATTTCTAAACCATGCCCAACGGCATATCAAATTTCAATTTCAATTTCTAGACCATGCCCAATCGGCATGTCAAATTTCATAACTTCAATTTCTAACCATGCCCAACGGCATGTCAAATTTCAATTTCAATTTCTAGACCATGCCCAACGGCATGTCACATTCCAATTTCTAATCCATGCCCAAACGGCATGTCAATTTCATAATTTCATATTCTAAACCATGCCCAATAGGCATGTCAAATTTCAATTTCTAATCCATGCCCAAACGGAATGTCAATTTCATAATTTCAATTTCTAGACCATGACCAATCGGCATGTCAAATTTCATAACTTCAATTTATAAACCATGCCCAACGGCATGTCAAATTTCAATTTCAATTTCTAGACCATGCCCAACGGCATGTCAAATTTCAATTTCAATTTTTAGACCATGCCCAATGGCATGTCAAATTTCAATTTCAATTTCTAGACCATGCCCAATCGGCATGTCAAATTTCATAACTTCAATTTCTAAACCATGCCCAACGGCATATCAAATTTCAATTTCAATTTCTAGACCATGCCCAATCGGCATGTCAAATTTCATAACTTCAATTTCTAACCATGCCCAACGGCATGTCAAATTTCAATTTCAATTTCTAGACCATGCCCAACGGCATGTCAAATTTCAATTTCAATTTCATAATTTCATATTCTAGACCATGCCCAATAGGCATGTCAAATTTCAATTTCTAATCCATGCCCAAACGGAATGTCAATTTCATAATTTCAATTTCTAGACCATGACCAATCGGCATGTCAAATTTCATAACTTCAATTTATAAACCATGCCCAACGGCATGTCAAATTTCAATTTCAATTTCTAGACCATGCCCAACGGCATGTCACATTCCAATTTCTAATCCATGCCCAAACGGCATGTCAATTTCATAATTTCAATTTCTAAACCATGCCCAACGGCATGTCACATTCCAATATCTAATCCATGCCCAAACGTCATGTCAATTTCATAATTTCAATTTCTAAACCATGCCCAACGGCATGTCAAATTTCATTTTCAATTTCTAGACCATGCCCAACGGCATGTCAAATTTCAATTTCAATTTCTAGACCATGCCCAACGTCATGTCAAATTTCAATTTCAATTTTTAGACCATGCCCAACGGCATGTCAAATTTCAATTTCAATTTCTAGACCATGCCCAATCGGCATGTCAAATTTCATAACTTCAATTTCTAAACCATGCCCAACGGCATATCAAATTTCAATTTCAATTTCTAGACCATGCCCAATCGGCATATCAAATTTCATAACTTCAATTTCTAAACCATGCCCAACGGCATACCAAATTTCACTTTCAATTTCTAGACCATGCCCAACGGCATGTCAAATTTCAATTTCAATTTTTAGACCATGCCCAACGGCATGTCAAATTTCAATTTCAATTTCTAGACCATGCCCAATCGGCATGTCAAATTTCATAACTTCAATTTCTAAACCATGCCCAACGGCATATCAAATTTCAATTTCAATTTCTAGACCATGCCCAATCGGCATGTCAAATTTCATAACTTCAATTTCTAACCATGCCCAACGGCATGTCAAATTTCAATTTCAATTTCTAGACCATGCCCAACGGCATGTCACATTCCAATTTCTAATCCATGCCCAAACGGCATGTCAATTTCATAATTTCATATTCTAAACCATGCCCAATAGGCATGTCAAATTTCAATTTCTAATCCATGCCCAAACGGCATGTCAATTTCATAATTTCAATTTCTAGACCATGACCAATCGGCATGTCAAATTTCATAACTTCAATTTCTAAACCATGCCCAACGGCATGTCAAATTTCAATTTCAATTTTTAGACCATGACCAATCGGCATGTAAAATTTCATAACTTCAATTTCTAAACCATGCCCAACGGCATGTCAAATTTCAATTTCAATTTCTAGACCATGCCCAACGGCATGTCACATTCCAATTTCTAATCCATGCCCAAACGGCATGTCAATTTCATAATTTCAATTTCTAAACCATGCCCAACGGCATGTCACATTCCAATATCTAATCCATGCCCAAACGTCATGTCAATTTCATAATTTCAATTTCTAAACCATGCCCAACGGCATGTCAAATTTCATTTTCAATTTCTAGACCATGCCCAACGGCATGTCAAATTTCAATTTCAATTTCTAGACCATGCCCAACGTCATGTCAAATTTCAATTTCAATTTTTAGACCATACCCAACGGCATGTCAAATTTCAATTTCAATTTCTAGACCATGCCCAATCGGCATGTCAAATTTCATAACTTCAATTTCTAACCATGCCCAACGGCATGTCAAATTTCAATTTCAATTTCTAGACCATGCCCAACGGCATGTCACATTCCAATTTCTAATCCATGCCCAAACGGCATGTCAATTTCATAATTTCATATTCTAAACCATGCCCAGTAGGCATGTCAAATTTCAATTTCTAATCCATGCCCAAACGGCATGTCAATTTCATAATTTCAATTTCTAGACCATGACCAATCGGCATGTCAAATTTCATAACTTCAATTTATAAACCATGCCCAACGGCATGTCAAATTTCAATTTCAATTTTTAGACCATGACCAATCGGCATGTAAAATTTCATAACTTCAATTTCTAAACCATGCCCAACGGCATGTCAAATTTCAATTTCAATTTCTAGACCATGCCCAACGGCATGTCACATTCCAATTTCTAATCCATGCCCAAACGGCATGTCAATTTCATAATTTCAGTTTCTAAACCATGCCCAACGGCATGTCACATTCCAATATCTAATCCATGCCCAAACGTCATGTCAATTTCATAATTTCAATTTCTAAACCATGCCCAACGGCATGTCAAATTTCATTTTCAATTTCTAGACCATGCCCAACGGCATGTCAAATTTCAATTTCAATTTCTAGACCATGCCCAACGTCATGTCAAATTTCAATTTCAATTTTTAGACCATGCCCAACGGCATGTCAAATTTCAATTTCAATTTCTAGACCATGCCCAATCGGCATGTCAAATTTCATAACTTCAATTTCTAAACCATGCCCAACGGCATATCAAATTTCAATTTCAATTTCTAGACCATGCCCAATCGGCATATCAAATTTCATAACTTCAATTTCTAAACCATGCCCAACGGCATACCAAATTTCACTTTCAATTTCTAGACCATGCCCAACGGCATGTCAAATTTCAATTTCAATTTTTAGACCATGCCCAACGGCATGTCAAATTTCAATTTCAATTTCTAGACCATGCCCAATCGGCATGTCAAATTTCATTACTTCAATTTCTAAACCATGCCCAACGGCATATCAAATTTCAATTTCAATTTCTAGACCATGCCCAATCGGCATGTCAAATTTCATAACTTCAATTTCTAACCATGCCCAACGGCATGTCAAATTTCAATTTCAATTTCTAGACCATGCCCAACGGCATGTCACATTCCAATTTCTAATCCATGCCCAAACGGCATGTCAATTTCATAATTTCATATTCTAAACCATGCCCAATAGGCATGTCAAATTTCAATTTCTAATCCATGCCCAAACGGCATGTCAATTTCATAATTTCAATTTCTAGACCATGACCAATCGGCATGTCAAATTTCATAACTTCAATTTCTAAACCATGCCCAACGGCATATCAAATTTCAATTTCAATTTCTAGACCATGCCCAATCGGCATGTCAAATTTCATAACTTCAATTTCTAACCATGCCCAACGGCATGTCAAATTTCAATTTCAATTTCTAGACCATGCCCAACGGCATGTCACATTCCAATTTCTAATCCATGCCCAAACGGCATGTCAATTTCATAATTTCATATTCTAAACCATGCCCAATAGGCATGTCAAATTTCAATTTCTAATCCATGCCCAAACGGCATGTCAATTTCATAATTTCAATTTCTAGACCATGACCAATCGGCATGTCAAATTTCATAACTTCAATTTCTAAACCATGCCCAACGGCATGTCAAATTTCATTTTCAATTTTTAGACCATGACCAATCGGCATGTAAAATTTCATAACTTCAATTTCTAAACCATGCCCAACGGCATGTCAAATTTCAATTTCAATTTCTAGACCATGCCCAACGGCATGTCACATTCCAATTTCTAATCCATGCCCAAACGGCATGTCAATTTCATAATTTCAATTTCTAAACCATGCCCAACGGCATGTCACATTCCAATATCTAATCCATGCCCAAACGGCATGTCAATTTCATAATTTCAATTTCTAAACCATGCCCAACGGCATGTCAAATTTCATTTTCAATTTCTAGACCATGCCCAACGGCATGTCAAATTTCAATTTCAATTTCTAGACCATGCCCAACGTCATGTCAAATTTCAATTTCAATTTTTAGACCATGCCCAACGGCATGTCAAATTTCAATTTCAATTTCTAGACCATGCCCAATCGGCATGTCAAATTTCATAACTTCAATTTCTAAACCATGCCCAACGGCATATCAAATTTCAATTTCAATTTCTAGACCATGCCCAATCGGCATGTCAAATTTCATAACTTCAATTTCTAACCATGCCCAACGGCATGTCAAATTTCAATTTCAATTTCTAGACCATGCCCAACGGCATGTCACATTCCAATTTCTAATCCATGCCCAAACGGCATGTCAATTTCATAATTTCATATTCTAAACCATGCCCAATAGGCATGTCAAATTTCAATTTCTAATCCATGCCCAAACGGCATGTCAATTTCATAATTTCAATTTCTAGACCATGACCAATCGGCATGTCAAATTTCATAACTTCAATTTATAAACCATGCCCAACGGCATGTCAAATTTCAATTTCAATTTTTAGACCATGACCAATCGGCATGTAAAATTTCATAACTTCAATTTCTAAACCATGCCCAACGGCATGTCAAATTTCAATTTCAATTTCTAGACCATGCCCAACGGCATGTCACATTCCAATTTCTAATCCATGCCCAAACGGCATGTCAATTTCATAATTTCAGTTTCTAAACCATGCCCAACGGCATGTCACATTCCAATATCTAATCCATGCCCAAACGTCATGTCAATTTCATAATTTCAATTTCTAAACCATGCCCAACGGCATGTCAAATTTCATTTTCAATTTCTAGACCATGCCCAACGGCATGTCAAATTTCAATTTCAATTTCTAGACCATGCCCAACGTCATGTCAAATTTCAATTTCAATTTTTAGACCATACCCAACGGCATGTCAAATTTCAATTTCAATTTCTAGACCATGCCCAATCGGCATGTCAAATTTCATAACTTCAATTTCTAACCATGCCCAACGGCATGTCAAATTTCAATTTCAATTTCTAGACCATGCCCAACGGCATGTCACATTCCAATTTCTAATCCATGCCCAAACGGCATGTCAATTTCATAATTTCATATTCTAAACCATGCCCAGTAGGCATGTCAAATTTCAATTTCTAATCCATGCCCAAACGGCATGTCAATTTCATAATTTCAATTTCTAGACCATGACCAATCGGCATGTCAAATTTCATAACTTCAATTTATAAACCATGCCCAACGGCATGTCAAATTTCAATTTCAATTTTTAGACCATGACCAATCGGCATGTAAAATTTCATAACTTCAATTTCTAAACCATGCCCAACGGCATGTCAAATTTCAATTTCAATTTCTAGACCATGCCCAACGGCATGTCACATTCCAATTTCTAATCCATGCCCAAACGGCATGTCAATTTCATAATTTCAGTTTCTAAACCATGCCCAACGGCATGTCACATTCCAATATCTAATCCATGCCCAAACGTCATGTCAATTTCATAATTTCAATTTCTAAACCATGCCCAACGGCATGTCAAATTTCATTTTCAATTTCTAGACCATGCCCAACGGCATGTCAAATTTCAATTTCAATTTCTAGACCATGCCCAACGTCATGTCAAATTTCAATTTCAATTTTTAGACCATGCCCAACGGCATGTCAAATTTCAATTTCAATTTCTAGACCATGCCCAATCGGCATGTCAAATTTCATAACTTCAATTTCTAAACCATGCCCAACGGCATATCAAATTTCAATTTCAATTTCTAGACCATGCCCAATCGGCATATCAAATTTCATAACTTCAATTTCTAAACCATGCCCAACGGCATACCAAATTTCACTTTCAATTTCTAGACCATGCCCAACGGCATGTCAAATTTCAATTTCAATTTTTAGACCATGCCCAACGGCATGTCAAATTTCAATTTCAATTTCTAGACCATGCCCAATCGGCATGTCAAATTTCATTACTTCAATTTCTAAACCATGCCCAACGGCATATCAAATTTCAATTTCAATTTCTAGACCATGCCCAATCGGCATGTCAAATTTCATAACTTCAATTTCTAACCATGCCCAACGGCATGTCAAATTTCAATTTCAATTTCTAGACCATGCCCAACGGCATGTCACATTCCAATTTCTAATCCATGCCCAAACGGCATGTCAATTTCATAATTTCATATTCTAAACCATGCCCAATAGGCATGTCAAATTTCAATTTCTAATCCATGCCCAAACGGCATGTCAATTTCATAATTTCAATTTCTAGACCATGACCAATCGGCATGTCAAATTTCATAACTTCAATTTCTAAACCATGCCCAACGGCATATCAAATTTCAATTTCAATTTCTAGACCATGCCCAATCGGCATGTCAAATTTCATAACTTCAATTTCTAACCATGCCCAACGGCATGTCAAATTTCAATTTCAATTTCTAGACCATGCCCAACGGCATGTCACATTCCAATTTCTAATCCATGCCCAAACGGCATGTCAATTTCATAATTTCATATTCTAAACCATGCCCAATAGGCATGTCAAATTTCAATTTCTAATCCATGCCCAAACGGCATGTCAATTTCATAATTTCAATTTCTAGACCATGACCAATCGGCATGTCAAATTTCATAACTTCAATTTCTAAACCATGCCCAACGGCATGTCAAATTTCATTTTCAATTTTTAGACCATGACCAATCGGCATGTAAAATTTCATAACTTCAATTTCTAAACCATGCCCAACGGCATGTCAAATTTCAATTTCAATTTCTAGACCATGCCCAACGGCATGTCACATTCCAATTTCTAATCCATGCCCAAACGGCATGTCAATTTCATAATTTCAATTTCTAAACCATGCCCAACGGCATGTCACATTCCAATATCTAATCCATGCCCAAACGGCATGTCAATTTCATAATTTCAATTTCTAAACCATGCCCAACGGCATGTCAAATTTCATTTTCAATTTCTAGACCATGCCCAACGGCATGTCAAATTTCAATTTCAATTTCTAGACCATGCCCAACGTCATGTCAAATTTCAATTTCAATTTTTAGACCATGCCCAACGGCATGTCAAATTTCAATTTCAATTTCTAGACCATGCCCAATCGGCATGTCAAATTTCATAACTTCAATTTCTAAACCATGCCCAACGGCATATCAAATTTCAATTTCAATTTCTAGACCATGCCCAATCGGCATGTCAAATTTCATAACTTCAATTTCTAACCATGCCCAACGGCATGTCAAATTTCAATTTCAATTTCTAGACCATGCCCAACGGCATGTCACATTCCAATTTCTAATCCATGCCCAAACGGCATGTCAATTTCATAATTTCATATTCTAAACCATGCCCAATAGGCATGTCAAATTTCAATTTCTAATCCATGCCCAAACGGCATGTCAATTTCATAATTTCAATTTCTAGACCATGACCAATCGGCATGTCAAATTTCATAACTTCAATTTATAAACCATGCCCAACGGCATGTCAAATTTCAATTTCAATTTTTAGACCATGACCAATCGGCATGTAAAATTTCATAACTTCAATTTCTAAACCATGCCCAACGGCATGTCAAATTTCAATTTCAATTTCTAGACCATGCCCAACGGCATGTCACATTCCAATTTCTAATCCATGCCCAAACGGCATGTCAATTTCATAATTTCAGTTTCTAAACCATGCCCAACGGCATGTCACATTCCAATATCTAATCCATGCCCAAACGTCATGTCAATTTCATAATTTCAATTTCTAAACCATGCCCAACGGCATGTCAAATTTCATTTTCAATTTCTAGACCATGCCCAACGGCATGTCAAATTTCAATTTCAATTTCTAGACCATGCCCAACGTCATGTCAAATTTCAATTTCAATTTTTAGACCATGCCCAACGGCATGTCAAATTTCAATTTCAATTTCTAGACCATGCCCAATCGGCATGTCAAATTTCATAACTTCAATTTCTAAACCATGCCCAACGGCATATCAAATTTCAATTTCAATTTCTAGACCATGCCCAATCGGCATATCAAATTTCATAACTTCAATTTCTAAACCATGCCCAACGGCATACCAAATTTCACTTTCAATTTCTAGACCATGCCCAACGGCATGTCAAATTTCAATTTCAATTTTTAGAGCATGCCCAACGGCATGTCAAATTTCAATTTCAATTTCTAGACCATGCCCAATCGGCATGTCAAATTTCATTACTTCAATTTCTAAACCATGCCCAACGGCATATCAAATTTCAATTTCAATTTCTAGACCATGCCCAATCGGCATGTCAAATTTCATAACTTCAATTTCTAACCATGCCCAACGGCATGTCAAATTTCAATTTCAATTTCTAGACCATGCCCAACGGCATGTCACATTCCAATTTCTAATCCATGCCCAAACGGCATGTCAATTTCATAATTTCATATTCTAAACCATGCCCAATAGGCATGTCAAATTTCAATTTCTAATCCATGCCCAAACGGCATGTCAATTTCATAATTTCAATTTCTAGACCATGACCAATCGGCATGTCAAATTTCATAACTTCAATTTCTAAACCATGGCCAACGGCATATCAAATTTCAATTTCAATTTCTAGACCATGCCCAATCGCATGTCAAATTTCATAACTTCAATTTCTAACCATGCCCAACGGCATGTCAAATTTCAATTTCAATTTCTAGACCATGCCCAACGGCATGTCACATTCCAATTTCTAATCCATGCCCAAACGGCATGTCAATTTCATAATTTCATATTCTAAACCATGCCCAATAGGCATGTCAAATTTCAATTTCTAATCCATGCCCAAACGGCATGTCAATTTCATAATTTCAATTTCTAGACCATGACCAATCGGCATGTCAAATTTCATAACTTCAATTTCTAAACCATGCCCAACGGCATGTCAAATTTCATTTTCAATTTTTAGACCATGACCAATCGGCATGTAAAATTTCATAACTTCAATTTCTAAACCATGCCCAACGGCATGTCAAATTTCAATTTCAATTTCTAGACCATGCCCAACGGCATGTCACATTCCAATTTCTAATCCATGCCCAAACGGCATGTCAATTTCATAATTTCAATTTCTAAACCATGCCCAACGGCATGTCACATTCCAATATCTAATCCATGCCCAAACGGCATGTCAATTTCATAATTTCAATTTCTAAACCATGCCCAACGGCATGTCAAATTTCATTTTCAATTTCTAGACCATGCCCAACGGCATGTCAAATTTCAATTTCAATTTCTAGACCATGCCCAACGTCATGTCAAATTTCAATTTCAATTTTTAGACCATGCCCAACGGCATGTCAAATTTCAATTTCAATTTCTAGACCATGCCCAATCGGCATGTCAAATTTCATAACTTCAATTTCTAAACCATGCCCAACGGCATATCAAATTTCAATTTCAATTTCTAGACCATGCCCAATCGGCATGTCAAATTTCATAACTTCAATTTCTAACCATGCCCAACGGCATGTCAAATTTCAATTTCAATTTCTAGACCATGCCCAACGGCATGTCACATTCCAATTTCTAATCCATGCCCAAACGGCATCTCAATTTCATAATTTCATATTCTAAACCATGCCCAATAGGCATGTCAAATTTCAATTTCTAATCCATGCCCAAACGGCATGTCAATTTCATAATTTCAATTTCTAGACCATGACCAATCGGCATGTCAAATTTCATAACTTCAATTTATAAACCATGCCCAACGGCATGTCAAATTTCAATTTCAATTTTTAGACCATGACCAATCGGCATGTAAAATTTCATAACTTCAATTTCTAAACCATGCCCAACGGCATGTCAAATTTCAATTTCAATTTCTAGACCATGCCCAACGGCATGTCACATTCCAATTTCTAATCCATGCCCAAACGGCATGTCAATTTCATAATTTCAATTTCTAAACCATGCCCAACGGCATGTCACATTCCAATATCTAATCCATGCCCAAACGTCATGTCAATTTCATAATTTCAATTTCTAAACCATGCCCAACGGCATGTCAAATTTCATTTTCAATTTCTAGACCATGCGCAACGGCATGTCAAATTTCAATTTCAATTTCTAGACCATGTCCAACGTCATGTCAAATTTCAATTTCAATTTTTAGACCATGCCCAACGGCATGTCAAATTTCAATTTCAATTTCTAGACCATGCCCAATCGGCATGTCAAATTTCATAACTTCAATTTCTAAACCATGCCCAACGGTATATCAAATTTCAATTTCAATTTCTAGACCATGCCCAATCGGCATATAAAATTTCATAACTTCAATTTCTAAACCATGCCCAACGGCATACCAAATTTCACTTTCAATTTCTAGACCATGCCCAACGGCATGTCAAATTTCAATTTCAATTTTTAGACCATGCCCAACGGCATGTCAAATTTCAATTTCAATTTCTAGACCATGCCCAATCGGCATGTCAAATTTCATAACTTCAATTTCTAAACCATGCCCAACGGCATATCAAATTTCAATTTCAATTTCTAGACCATGCCCAATCGGCATGTCAAATTTCATAACTTCAATTTCTAACCATGCCCAACGGCATGTCAAATTTCAATTTCAATTTTTAGAGCATGCCCAACGGCATGTCAAATTTCAATTTCAATTTCTAGACCATGCCCAATCGGCATGTCAAATTTCATTACTTCAATTTCTAAACCATGCCCAACGGCATGTCAAATTTCATTTTCAATTTCTAGACCATGCGCAACGGCATGTCAAATTTCAATTTCAATTTCTAGACCATGTCCAACGTCATGTCAAATTTCAATTTCAATTTTTAGACCATGCCCAACGGCATGTCAAATTTCAATTTCAATTTCTAGACCATGCCCAATCGGCATGTCAAATTTCATAACTTCAATTTCTAAACCATGCCCAACGGTATATCAAATTTCAATTTCAATTTCTAGACCATGCCCAATCGGCATATAAAATTTCATAACTTCAATTTCTAAACCATGCCCAACGGCATACCAAATTTCACTTTCAATTTCTAGACCATGCCCAACGGCATGTCAAATTTCAATTTCAATTTTTAGACCATGCCCAACGGCATGTCAAATTTCAATTTCAATTTCTAGACCATGCCCAATCGGCATGTCAAATTTCATAACTTCAATTTCTAAACCATGCCCAACGGCATATCAAATTTCAATTTCAATTTCTAGACCATGCCCAATCGGCATATCAAATTTCATAACTTCAATTTCTAAACCATGCCCAACGGCATACCAAATTTCACTTTCAATTTCTAGACCATGCCCAACGGCATGTCAAATTTCAATTTCAATTTTTAGACCATGCCCAACGGCATGTCAAATTTCAATTTCAATTTCTAGACCATGCCCAATCGGCATGTCAAATTTCATTACTTCAATTTCTAAACCATGCCCAACGGCATATCAAATTTCAATTTCAATTTCTAGACCATGCCCAATCGGCATGTCAAATTTCATAACTTCAATTTCTAACCATGCCCAACGGCATGTCAAATTTCAATTTCAATTTCTAGACCATGCCCAACGGCATGTCACATTCCAATTTCTAATCCATGCCCAAACGGCATGTCAATTTCATAATTTCATATTCTAAACCATGCCCAATAGGCATGTCAAATTTCAATTTCTAATCCATGCCCAAACGGCATGTCAATTTCATAATTTCAATTTCTAGACCATGACCAATCGGCATGTCAAATTTCATAACTTCAATTTCTAAACCATGCCCAACGGCATATCAAATTTCAATTTCAATTTCTAGACCATGCCCAATCGGCATGTCAAATTTCATAACTTCAATTTCTAACCATGCCCAACGGCATGTCAAATTTCAATTTCAATTTCTAGACCATGCCCAACGGCATGTCACATTCCAATTTCTAATCCATGCCCAAACGGCATGTCAATTTCATAATTTCATATTCTAAACCATGCCCAATAGGCATGTCAAATTTCAATTTCTAATCCATGCCCAAACGGCATGTCAATTTCATAATTTCAATTTCTAGACCATGACCAATCGGCATGTCAAATTTCATAACTTCAATTTCTAAACCATGCCCAACGGCATGTCAAATTTCATTTTCAATTTTTAGACCATGACCAATCGGCATGTAAAATTTCATAACTTCAATTTCTAAACCATGCCCAACGGCATGTCAAATTTCAATTTCAATTTCTAGACCATGCCCAACGGCATGTCACATTCCAATTTCTAATCCATGCCCAAACGGCATGTCAATTTCATAATTTCAATTTCTAAACCATGCCCAACGGCATGTCACATTCCAATATCTAATCCATGCCCAAACGGCATGTCAATTTCATAATTTCAATTTCTAAACCATGCCCAACGGCATGTCAAATTTCATTTTCAATTTCTAGACCATGCCCAACGGCATGTCAAATTTCAATTTCAATTTCTAGACCATGCCCAACGTCATGTCAAATTTCAATTTCAATTTTTAGACCATGCCCAACGGCATGTCAAATTTCAATTTCAATTTCTAGACCATGCCCAATCGGCATGTCAAATTTCATAACTTCAATTTCTAAACCATGCCCAACGGCATATCAAATTTCAATTTCAATTTCTAGACCATGCCCAATCGGCATGTCAAATTTCATAACTTCAATTTCTAACCATGCCCAACGGCATGTCAAATTTCAATTACAATTTCTAGACCATGCCCAACGGCATGTCACATTCCAATTTCTAATCCATGCCCAAACGGCATGTCAATTTCATAATTTCATATTCTAAACCATGCCCAATAGGCATGTCAAATTTCAATTTCTAATCCATGCCCAAACGGCATGTCAATTTCATAATTTCAATTTCTAGACCATGACCAATCGGCATGTCAAATTTCATAACTTCAATTTATAAACCATGCCCAACGGCATGTCAAATTTCAATTTCAATTTTTAGACCATGACCAATCGGCATGTAAAATTTCATAACTTCAATTTCTAAACCATGCCCAACGGCATGTCAAATTTCAATTTCAATTTCTAGACCATGCCCAACGGCATGTCACATTCCAATTTCTAATCCATGCCCAAACGGCATGTCAATTTCATAATTTCAGTTTCTAAACCATGCCCAACGGCATGTCACATTCCAATATCTAATCCATGCCCAAACGTCATGTCAATTTCATAATTTCAATTTCTAAACCATGCCCAACGGCATGTCAAATTTCATTTTCAATTTCTAGACCATGCCCAACGGCATGTCAAATTTCAATTTCAATTTCTAGACCATGCCCAACGTCATGTCAAATTTCAATTTCAATTTTTAGACCATGCCCAACGGCATGTCAAATTTCAATTTCAATTTCTAGACCATGCCCAATCGGCATGTCAAATTTCATAACTTCAATTTCTAAACCATGCCCAACGGCATATCAAATTTCAATTTCAATTTCTAGACCATGCCCAATCGGCATATCAAATTTCATAACTTCAATTTCTAAACCATGCCCAACGGCATACCAAATTTCACTTTCAATTTCTAGACCATGCCCAACGGCATGTCAAATTTCAATTTCAATTTTTAGAGCATGCCCAACGGCATGTCAAATTTCAATTTCAATTTCTAGACCATGCCCAATCGGCATGTCAAATTTCATTACTTCAATTTCTAAACCATGCCCAACGGCATATCAAATTTCAATTTCAATTTCTAGACCATGCCCAATCGGCATGTCAAATTTCATAACTTCAATTTCTAACCATGCCCAACGGCATGTCAAATTTCAATTTCAATTTCTAGACCATGCCCAACGGCATGTCACATTCCAATTTCTAATCCATGCCCAAACGGCATGTCAATTTCATAATTTCATATTCTAAACCATGCCCAATAGGCATGTCAAATTTCAATTTCTAATCCATGCCCAAACGGCATGTCAATTTCATAATTTCAATTTCTAGACCATGACCAATCGGCATGTCAAATTTCATAACTTCAATTTCTAAACCATGCCCAACGGCATGTCAAATTTCATTTTCAATTTTTAGACCATGACCAATCGGCATGTAAAATTTCATAACTTCAATTTCTAAACCATGCCCAACGGCATGTCAAATTTCAATTTCAATTTCTAGACCATGCCCAACGGCATGTCACATTCCAATTTCTAATCCATGCCCAAACGGCATGTCAATTTCATAATTTCAATTTCTAAACCATGCCCAACGGCATGTCACATTCCAATATCTAATCCATGCCCAAACGGCATGTCAATTTCATAATTTCAATTTCTAAACCATGCCCAACGGCATGTCAAATTTCATTTTCAATTTCTAGACCATGCCCAACGGCATGTCAAATTTCAATTTCAATTTCTAGACCATGCCCAACGTCATGTCAAATTTCAATTTCAATTTTTAGACCATGCCCAACGGCATGTCAAATTTCAATTTCAATTTCTAGACCATGCCCAATCGGCATGTCAAATTTCATAACTTCAATTTCTAAACCATGCCCAACGGCATATCAAATTTCAATTTCAATTTCTAGACCATGCCCAATCGGCATGTCAAATTTCATAACTTCAATTTCTAACCATGCCCAACGGCATGTCAAATTTCAATTTCAATTTCTAGACCATGCCCAACGGCATGTCACATTCCAATTTCTAATCCATGCCCAAACGGCATGTCAATTTCATAATTTCATATTCTAAACCATGCCCAATAGGCATGTCAAATTTCAATTTCTAATCCATGCCCAAACGGCATGTCAATTTCATAATTTCAATTTCTAGACCATGACCAATCGGCATGTCAAATTTCATAACTTCAATTTATAAACCATGCCCAACGGCATGTCAAATTTCAATTTCAATTTTTAGACCATGACCAATCGGCATGTAAAATTTCATAACTTCAATTTCTAAACCATGCCCAACGGCATGTCAAATTTCAATTTCAATTTCTAGACCATGCCCAACGGCATGTCACATTCCAATTTCTAATCCATGCCCAAACGGCATGTCAATTTCATAATTTCAATTTCTAAACCATGCCCAACGGCATGTCACATTCCAATATCTAATCCATGCCCAAACGTCATGTCAATTTCATAATTTCAATTTCTAAACCATGCCCAACGGCATGTCAAATTTCATTTTCAATTTCTAGACCATGCGCAACGGCATGTCAAATTTCAATTTCAATTTCTAGACCATGTCCAACGTCATGTCAAATTTCAATTTCAATTTTTAGACCATGCCCAACGGCATGTCAAATTTCAATTTCAATTTCTAGACCATGCCCAATCGGCATGTCAAATTTCATAACTTCAATTTCTAAACCATGCCCAACGGTATATCAAATTTCAATTTCAATTTCTAGACCATGCCCAATCGGCATATAAAATTTCATAACTTCAATTTCTAAACCATGCCCAACGGCATACCAAATTTCACTTTCAATTTCTAGACCATGCCCAACGGCATGTCAAATTTCAATTTCAATTTTTAGACCATGCCCAACGGCATGTCAAATTTCAATTTCAATTTCTAGACCATGCCCAATCGGCATGTCAAATTTCATAACTTCAATTTCTAAACCATGCCCAACGGCATATCAAATTTCAATTTCAATTTCTAGACCATGCCCAATCGGCATGTCAAATTTCATAACTTCAATTTCTAACCATGCCCAACGGCATGTCAAATTTCAATTTCAATTTCTAGACCATGCCCAACGGCATGTCACATTCCAATTTCTAATCCATGCCCAAACGGCATGTCAATTTCATAATTTCAATTTCTAAACCATGCCCAACGGCATGTCACATTCCAATATCTAATCCATGCCCAAACGTCATGTCAATTTCATAATTTCAATTTCTAAACCATGCCCAACGGCATGTCAAATTTCATTTTCAATTTCTAGACCATGCGCAACGGCATGTCAAATTTCAATTTCAATTTCTAGACCATGCCCAACGGCATGTCACATTCCAATTTCTAATCCATGCCCAAACGGCATGTCAATTTCATAATTTCAATTTCTAAACCATGCCCAACGGCATGTCACATTCCAATATCTAATCCATGCCCAAACGTAATGTCAATTTCATAATTTCAATTTCTAAACCATGCCCAACGGCATGTCAAATTTCATTTTCAATTTCTAGACCATGCGCAACGGCATGTCAAATTTCAATTTCAATTTCTAGACCATGTCCAACGTCATGTCAAATTTCAATTTCAATTTTTAGACCATGCCCAACGGCATGTCAAATTTCAATTTCAATTTCTAGACCATGCCCAATCGGCATGTCAAATTTCATAACTTCAATTTCTAAACCATGCCCAACGGTATATCAAATTTCAATTTCAATTTCTAGACCATGCCCAATCGGCATATAAAATTTCATAACTTCAATTTCTAAACCATGCCCAACGGCATACCAAATTTCACTTTCAATTTCTAGACCATGCCCAACGGCATGTCAAATTTCAATTTCAATTTTTAGACCATGCCCAACGGCATGTCAAATTTCAATTTCAATTTCTAGACCATGCCCAATCGGCATGTCAAATTTCATAACTTCAATTTCTAAACCATGCCCAACGGCATATCAAATTTCAATTTCAATTTCTAGACCATGCCCAATCGGCATGTCAAATTTCATAACTTCAATTTCTAACCATGCCCAACGGCATGTCAAATTTCAATTTCAATTTTTAGAGCATGCCCAACGGCATGTCAAATTTCAATTTCAATTTCTAGACCATGCCCAATCGGCATGTCAAATTTCATTACTTCAATTTCTAAACCATGCCCAACGGCATATCAAATTTCAATTTCAATTTCTAGACCATGCCCAATCGGCATGTCAAATTTCATAACTTCAATTTCTAACCATGCCCAACGGCATGTCAAATTTCAATTTCAATTTCTAGACCATGCCCAACGGCATGTCACATTCCAATTTCTAATCCATGCCCAAACGGCATGTCAATTTCATAATTTCATATTCTAAACCATGCCCAATAGGCATGTCAAATTTCAATTTCTAATCCATGCCCAAACGGCATGTCAATTTCATAATTTCAATTTCTAGACCATGACCAATCGGCATGTCAAATTTCATAACTTCAATTTCTAAACCATGCCCAACGGCATGTCAAATTTCATTTTCAATTTTTAGACCATGACCAATCGGCATGTAAAATTTCATAACTTCAATTTCTAAACCATGCCCAACGGCATGTCAAATTTCAATTTCAATTTCTAGACCATGCCCAACGGCATGTCACATTCCAATTTCTAATCCATGCCCAAACGGCATGTCAATTTCATAATTTCAATTTCTAAACCATGCCCAACGGCATGTCACATTCCAATATCTAATCCATGCCCAAACGGCATGTCAATTTCATAATTTCAATTTCTAAACCATGCCCAACGGCATGTCAAATTTCATTTTCAATTTCTAGACCATGCCCAACGGCATGTCAAATTTCAATTTCAATTTCTAGACCATGCCCAACGTCATGTCAAATTTCAATTTCAATTTTTAGACCATGCCCAACGGCATGTCAAATTTCAATTTCAATTTCTAGACCATGCCCAATCGGCATGTCAAATTTCATAACTTCAATTTCTAAACCATGCCCAACGGCATATCAAATTTCAATTTCAATTTCTAGACCATGCCCAATCGGCATGTCAAATTTCATAACTTCAATTTCTAACCATGCCCAACGGCATGTCAAATTTCAATTTCAATTTCTAGACCATGCCCAACGGCATGTCACATTCCAATTTCTAATCCATGCCCAAACGGCATGTCAATTTCATAATTTCATATTCTAAACCATGCCCAATAGGCATGTCAAATTTCAATTTCTAATCCATGCCCAAACGGCATGTCAATTTCATAATTTCAATTTCTAGACCATGACCAATCGGCATGTCAAATTTCATAACTTCAATTTATAAACCATGCCCAACGGCATGTCAAATTTCAATTTCAATTTTTAGACCATGACCAATCGGCATGTAAAATTTCATAACTTCAATTTCTAAACCATGCCCAACGGCATGTCAAATTTCAATTTCAATTTCTAGACCATGCCCAACGGCATGTCACATTCCAATTTCTAATCCATGCCCAAACGGCATGTCAATTTCATAATTTCAATTTCTAAACCATGCCCAACGGCATGTCACATTCCAATATCTAATCCATGCCCAAACGTCATGTCAATTTCATAATTTCAATTTCTAAACCATGCCCAACGGCATGTCAAATTTCATTTTCAATTTCTAGACCATGCGCAACGGCATGTCAAATTTCAATTTCAATTTCTAGACCATGTCCAACGTCATGTCAAATTTCAATTTCAATTTTTAGACCATGCCCAACGGCATGTCAAATTTCAATTTCAATTTCTAGACCATGCCCAATCGGCATGTCAAATTTCATAACTTCAATTTCTAAACCATGCCCAACGGTATATCAAATTTCAATTTCAATTTCTAGACCATGCCCAATCGGCATATAAAATTTCATAACTTCAATTTCTAAACCATGCCCAACGGCATACCAAATTTCACTTTCAATTTCTAGACCATGCCCAACGGCATGTCAAATTTCAATTTCAATTTTTAGACCATGCCCAACGGCATGTCAAATTTCAATTTCAATTTCTAGACCATGCCCAATCGGCATGTCAAATTTCATAACTTCAATTTCTAAACCATGCCCAACGGCATATCAAATTTCAATTTCAATTTCTAGACCATGCCCAATCGGCATGTCAAATTTCATAACTTCAATTTCTAACCATGCCCAACGGCATGTCAAATTTCAATTTCAATTTCTAGACCATGCCCAACGGCATGTCACATTCCAATTTCTAATCCATGCCCAAACGGCATGTCAATTTCATAATTTCATATTCTAAACCATGCCCAATAGGCATGTCAAATTTCAATTTCTAATCCATGCCCAAACGGCATGTCAATTTCATAATTTCAATTTCTAGACCATGACCAATCGGCATGTCAAATTTCATAACTTCAATTTCTAAACCATGCCCAACGGCATGTCAAATTTCAATTTCAATTTTTAGACCATGACCAATCGGCATGTAAAATTTCATAACTTCAATTTCTAAACCATGCCCAACGGCATGTCAAATTTCAATTTCAATTTCTAGACCATGCCCAACGGCATGTCACATTCCAATTTCTAATCCATGCCCAAACGGCATGTCAATTTCATAATTTCAATTTCTAAACCATGCCCAACGGCATGTCAACTTTCAATTTCAATTTCTAGACCATGACCAATCGGCATGTCAAATTTCATAACTTCAATTTCTAAACCATGCCCAACGGCATGTCAAATTTCAATTTCAATTTTTAGACCATGACCAATCGGCATGTAAAATTTAATAACTTCAATTTCTAAACCATGCCCAACGGCATGTCAAATTTCAATTTCAATTTCTAGACCATGCCCAATGGCATGTCACATTCCAATTTCTAATCCATGCCCAAACGGCATGTCAATTTCATAATTTCAATTTCTAAACCATGCCCAACGGCATGTCAGATTCCAATATCTAATCCATGCCCAAACGGCATGTCAATTTCATAATTTCAATTTCTCAACCATGCCCAACGGCATGTCAAATTTCATTTTCAATTTCTAGACCATGCCCAACGGCATGTCAAATTTCAATTTCAATTTCTAGAACATGCCCAACGGCATGTCAAATTTCAATTTCAATTTTTAGACCATGCCCAACGGCATGTCAAATTTCAATTTCAATTTCTAGACCATGCCCAATCGGCATGTCAAATTTCATAACTTCAATTTCTAAACCATGCCCAACGGCATATCAAATTTCAATTTCAATTTCTAGACCATGCCCAATCGGCATGTCAAATTTCATAACTTCAATTTCTAACCATGCCCAACGGCATGTCAAATTTCAATTTCAATTTCTAGACCATGCCCAACGGCATGTCACATTCCAATTTCTAATCCATGCCCAAACGGCATGTCAATTTCATAATTTCATATTCTAAACCATGCCCAATAGGCATGTCAAATTTCAATTTCTAATCCATGCCCAAACGGAATGTCAATTTCATAATTTCAATTTCTAGACCATGACCAATCGGCATGTCAAATTTCATAACTTCAATTTATAAACCATGCCCAACGGCATGTCAAATTTCAATTTCAATTTTTAGACCATGACCAATCGGCATGTAAAATTTCATAACTTCAATTTCTAAACCATGCCCAACGGCATGTCAAATTTCAATTTCAATTTCTAGACCATGCCCAACGGCATGTCACATTCCAATTTCTAATCCATGCCCAAACGGCATGTCAATTTCATAATTTCAATTTCTAAACCATGCCCAACGGCATGTCACATTCCAATATCTAATCCATGCCCAAACGGCATGTCAATTTCATAATTTCAATTTCTAAACCATGCCCAACGGCATGTCAAATTTCATTTTCAATTTCTACACCATGCCCAACGGCATGTCAAATTTCAATTTCAATTTCTAGACCATGCCCAACGTCATGTCAAATTTCAATTTCAATTTTTAGACCATGCCCAACGGCATGTCAAATTTCAATTTCAATTTCTAGACCATGCCCAATCGGCATGTCAAATTTCATAACTTCAATTTCTAAACCATGCCCAACGGCATATCAAATTTCAATTTCAATTTCTAGACCATGCCCAATCGGCATATCAAATTTCATAACTTCAATTTCTAAACCATGCCCAACGGCATACCAAATTTCACTTTCAATTTCTAGACCATGCCCAACGGCATGTCAAATTTCAATTTCAATTTTTAGACCATGCCCAACGGCATGTCAAATTTCAATTTCAATTTCTAGACCATGCCGAATCGGCATGCCAAATTTCATAACTTCAATTTCTAAACCATGCCCAACGGCATATCAAATTTCAATTTCAATTTCTAGACCATGCCCAATCGGCATGTCAAATTTCATAACTTCAATTTCTAACCATGCCCAACGGCATGTCAAATTTCAATTTCAATTTCTAGACCATGCCCAACGGCATGTCACATTCCAATTTCTAATCCATGCCCAAACGGCATGTCAATTTCATAATTTCATATTCTAAACCATGCCCAATAGGCATGTCAAATTTCAATTTCTAATCCATGCCCAAACGGAATGTCAATTTCATAATTTCAATTTCTAGACCATGACCAATCGGCATGTCAAATTTCATAACTTCAATTTATAAACCATGCCCAACGGCATGTCAAATTTCAATTTCAATTTTTAGACCATGACCAATCGGCATGTAAAATTTCATAACTTCAATTTCTAAACCATGCCCAACGGCATGTCAAATTTCAATTTCAATTTCTAGACCATGCCCAACGGCATGTCACATTCCAATTTCTAATCCATGCCCAAACGGCATGTCAATTTCATAATTTCAATTTCTAAACCATGCCCAACGGCATGTCACATTCCAATATCTAATCCATGCCCAAACGGCATGTCAATTTCATAATTCCAATTTCTAATCCATGCCCAAACGGCATGTCAATTTCATAATTTCATATTCTAAACCATGCCCAATAGGCATGTCAAATTTCAATTTCTAATCCATGCCCAAACGGCATGTCAATTTCATAATTTCAATTTCTAGACCATGACCAATCGGCATGTCAAATTTCATAACTTCAATTTCTAAACCAAGCCCAACGGCATGTCAAATTTCAATTTCAATTTTTAGACCATGACCAATCGGCATGTAAAATTTCATAACTTCAATTTCTAAACCATGCCCAACGGCATGTCAAATTTCAATTTCAATTTCTAGACCATGCCCAACGGCATGTCACATTCCAATTTCTAATCCATGCCCAAACGGCATGTCAATTTCATAATTTCAATTTCTAAACCATGCCCAACGGCATGTCAAATTTCATTTTCAATTTCTAGACCATGCCCAACGGCATGTCAAATTTCAATTTCAATTTCTAGACCATGCCCAATCGGCATGTCAAATTTCATAACTTCAATTTCTAAACCATGCCCAACGGCATATCAAATTTCAATTTCAATTTCTAGACCATGCCCAATCGGCATGTCAAATTTCATAACTTCAATTTCTAACCATGCCCAACGGCATGTCAAATTTCAATTTCAATTTCTAGACCATGCCCAACGACATGTCACATTCCAATTTCTAATCCATGCCCAAACGGCATGTCAATTTCATAATTTCATATTCTAAACCATGCCCAATAGGCATGTCAAATTTCAATTTCTAATCCATGCCCAAACGGCATGTCAATTTCATAATTTCAATTTCTAGACCATGACCAATCGGCATGTCAAATTTCATAACTTTAATTTCTAAACCATGCCCAATGGCATGTCAAATTTCAATTTCAATTTTTAGACCATGACCAATCGGCATGTAAAATTTCATAACTTCAATTTCTAAACCATGCCCAACGGCATGTCAAATTTCAATTTCAATTTCTAGACCATGCCCAACGGCATGTCACATTCCAATTTCTAATCCATGCCCAAACGGCATGTCAATTTCATAATTTCAATTTCTAAACCATGCCCAACGGCATGTCACATTCCAATATCTAATCCATGCCCAAACGGCATGTCAATTTCATAATTTCAATTTCTAAACCATGCCCAACGGCATGTCAAATTTCATTTTCAATTTCTAGACCATGCCCAACGGCATGTCAAATTTCAATTTCAATTTCTAGACCATGCCCAACGTCATGTCAAATTTCAATTTCAATTTTTAGATCATGCCCAACGGCATGTCAAATTTCAATTTCAATTTCTAGACCATGCCCAATCGGCATGTCAAATTTCATAACTTCAATTTCTAAACCATGCCCAACGGCATATCAAATTTCAATTTCAATTTCTAGACCATGCCCAATCGGCATATCAAATTTCATAACTTCAATTTCTAAACCATGCCCAACGGCATACCAAATTTCACTTTCAATTTCTAGACCATGCCCAAACGGCATGTCAATTTCAATTTCAATTTCTAGACCATGCCCAATGGCATGTCACACTCCAATTTCTAATCAATGCCCAAATGGCATGTCAATTTCATAATTTCAATTTCTAAACCATGCCTAATCGGCATGTCAAATTTCAATTTCTAATCCATGCCCAAACGGCATGTCAATTTCATAATTTCAATTTCTAAACCATGCCCAACGGCATGTCAACTTTCAATTTCAATTTCTAGACCATGCCCAATCGGCATGTCAAATTTCATAACTTCAATTTCTAAACCATGCCCAACGGCATGTCAAATTTCAATTTCAATTTCTATACCATGCCCAGCGGCATGTCAAATTTCAATTTCTAATCCATGCCCAAACGGCATGTCAATTTCATAATTTCAATTTCTAAGCCATGCCCAACGGCATGTCAACTTTCAATTTCAATTTCT
This sequence comes from Viola odorata, assembly GCA_963691705.1. Lineage (NCBI taxonomy): Eukaryota > Viridiplantae > Streptophyta > Magnoliopsida > Malpighiales > Violaceae > Viola > Viola odorata. Next base: position 18,548,204 of record OY829541.1, read on the forward strand.
AGACCATGCCCGACGGCATGTCAACTTTCAATTTCAATTTCTAGACCATGCCCAATCGGCATGTATAATTTCATAACTTCAATTTCTAAACCATACCCAACGGCATGTCAAATTTCAATTTCAATTTCTAGACCATGCCCAACGGCATGTCAAATTTCAATTTCAATTTCTAGACCATGCCCAACGGCATGTCACATTCCAATTTCTAATCCATGCCCAAACGGCATGTCAATTTCATTATTTCATATTCTAAACCATGCCCAATCGGCATGTCAAATTTCAATTTCTAATCCATGCCCAAACGGCATGTCAATTTCATAATTTCAATTTCTAAACCATGCCCAACGGCATGTCAACTTTCAATTTCAATTTCTAGACCATGACCAATCGGCATGTCAAATTTCATAACTTCAATTTCTAAACCATGCCCAACGGCATGTCAAATTTCAATTTCAATTTTTAGACCATGACCAATCGGCATGTAAAATTTAATAACTTCAATTTCTAAACCATGCCCAACGGCATGTCAAATTTCAATTTCAATTTCTAGACCATGCCCAACGGCATGTCACATTCCAATTTCTAATCCATGCCCAAACGGCATGTCAATTTCATAATTTCAATTTCTAAACCATGCCCAACGGCATGTCACATTCCAATATTTAATCCATGCCCAAACGGCATGTCAATTTCATAATTTCAATTTCTAAACCATGCCCAACGGCATGTCAAATTTCATTTTCAATTTCTAGACCATGCCCAACGGCATGTCAAATTTCAATTTCAATTTCTAGACCATGCCCAACGTCATGTCAAATTTCAATTTCAATTTTTAGACCATGCCCAACGGCATGTCAAATTTCAATTTCAATTTCTAGACCATGCCCAATCGGCATGTCAAATTTCATAACTTCAATTTCTAAACCATGCCCAACGGCATATCAAATTTCAATTTCAATTTCTAGACCATGCCCAATCGGCATATCAAATTTCATAACTTCAATTTCTAAACCATGCCCAACGGCATACCAAATTTCACTTTCAATTTCTAGACCATGCCCAAACGGCATGTCAATTTCAATTTCAATTTCTAGACCATGCCCAATGGCATGTCACACTCCAATTTCTAATCAATGCCCAAATGGCATGTCAATTTCATAATTTCAATTTCTAAACCATGCCTAATCGGCATTGCAAATTTCAATTTCTAATCCATGCCCAAACGGCATGTCAATTTCATAATTTCAATTTCTAAACAATGCCCAACGGCATGTCAACTTTCAATTTCAATTTCTAGACCATGCCCAATCGGCATGTCAAATTTCATAACTTCAATTTCTAAACCATGCCCAACGGCATGTCAAATTTCAATTTCAATTTCTATACCATGCCCAGCGGCATGTCAAATTTCAATTTCTAATCCATGCCCAAACGGCATGTCAATTTCATAATTTCAATTTCTAAGCCATGCCCAACGGCATGTCAACTTTCAATTTCAATTTCTAGACCATGCCCGACGGCATGTCAACTTTCAATTTCAATTTCTAGACCATGCCCAATCGGCATGTATAATTTCATAACTTCAATTTCTAAACCATACCCAACGGCATGTCAAATTTCAATTTCAATTTCTAGACCATGCCCAACGGCATGTCAAATTTCAATTTCAATTTCTAGACCATGCCCAACGGCATGTCACATTCCAATTTCTAATCCATGCCCAAACGGCATGTCAATTTCATAATTTCAATTTCTAAACCATGCCTAATCGGCATGTCAAATTTCAATTTCTAATCCATGCCCAAACGGCATGTCAATTTCATAATTTCAAGTTCTAAGCCATGCCCAACGGCATGTCAACTTTCAATTTCAATTTCTAGACCATGCCCGTCGGCATGTCAACTTTCAATTTCAATTTCTAGACCATGCCCAATCGGCATGTATAATTTCATAACTTCAATTTCTAAACCATACCCAACGGCATGTCAAATTTCAATTTCAATTTCTAGACCATGCCCAACGGCATGTCAAATTTCAATTTCAATTTCTAGACCATGCCCAACGGCATGTCACATTCCAATTTCTAATCCATGCCCAAACGGCATGTCAATTTCATAATTTCAATTTCTAAACCATGCCTAATCGGCATGTCAAATTTCAATTTCTAAACCATGCCCAACGGCATGTCAAATTTCATTTTCAATTTCTAGACCATGCCCAACGGCATGTCAAATTTCAATTTCAATTTCTAGACCATGCCCAACGTCATGTCAAATTTCAATTTCAATTTTTAGACCATGCCCAACGGCATGTCAAATTTCAATTTCAATTTCTAGACCATGCCCAATCGGCATGTCAAATTTCATAACTTCAATTTCTAAACCATGCCCAACGGCATTTCAAATTTCAATTTCAATTTCTAGACCATGCCCAATCGGCATATCAAATTTCATAACTTCAATTTCTAAACCATGCCCAACGGCATACCAAATTTCACTTTCAAATTCTAGAGCATGCCCAAACGGCATGTCAATTTCAATTTCAATTTCTAGACCATGCCCAATGGCATGTCACACTCCAATTTCTAATCAATGCCCAAATGGCATGTCAATTTCATAATTTCAATTTATAAACCATGCCTAATCGGCATGTCAAATTTCAATTTCTAATCCATGCCCAAACGGCTTGTCAATTTCATAATTTCAATTTCTAAACCATGCCCAACGGCATGTCAACTTTCAATTTCAATTTCGAGACCATGCCCAATCGGCATGTCAAATTTCATAACTTCAATTTCTAAACCATGCCCAACGGCATGTCAAATTTCAATTTCAATTTCTATACCATGCCCAGCGGCATGTCAAATTTCAATTTCTAATCGGGGAAAAGACGTTTTTGGCCCCTGAACTTTAATTTTTTAATTAATGTGGCCCCTGAACTCTTAAATTGTTTAATTACAACCCTGCGAATCGAACGTTTTGACAAAATTGGCCCCTACCGTCACAGAAACCTGACGTGGCGACGTTATCTTCCACGTCAGACACGTCTCACGTGCCACGTCGGCTAGCCACGTCAAATTCCTTCCAACTCACGCGCCCACGTCATTGCTTTATCAGGGGCCACATTAATCATTTAATTAAAATTCAGGGGCCACATTAATCATTTAATTAAAGTTCAGGGGCCATTTATGTCTTTTTACCGAATAGATGTGGAGTTGTGAGATGGCAAGTTGCTGACGGCCCAGCACTACGTTTAAGCTCTTAAATTGAAAATTTCCTAAAAATTACTACTATATAAATGATAAAACCCAAATATTGTATATGTATCTTCTTAATTGGATAAAAAAAAAAACTTTGACTTCAGCTGCTCCTATACCTTGCCAAATATTTAGAGTTAAGGTAAATAAAAAATTTACAGTTTTTAAAATACATTACTTTGGCCTCTACTAATCTTTCAAATGTTAACCTTACAGTTTTCTAAAAAAAATTTAGGCTTTTAATCTTTCAATGGGAAAAAGACATTTTTGGCTTTTATATGGTTTTCGAATACATGGACTATGATTTGACAGGTCTTGCTGATCGCCTGGGAATTAAATTTAGCACACAAGAAAAATTACATATATATATATCACTAAACTACCTTCTTATTATTGTTAACGACATTTAGAGTTTAATTTTAACAAATTAGAGATGGAGAACACAAAAGAGAGGCTTTTAAAATGAGATTATTGAATTGGTAACCATTTGATGAGTGTCAAAAGTTTGACCACCAACCAACCCTGATGCGATCACGGGTCCAAGAATCTGACATTTTGGCCAAAGGATCGGCCAAGGGCAGCCGAGCCTTACAAATGATCAAAAACCATGCCCACGGTCGAGGTTCAAGCGCCAAATCCTCACAATCCAAGGCCTAGACGCATGGAATTCCCAAGAAGGCCTAGCAAGTCACCCGGCCACGCACACTCATCCCAAGGCCTTGACAACAAATGCTCCATCTATGCAAGTCAGAATTGTGTCGCCTAGTCTCCACCAGAATATGGACAATCAAATGGTGCCCGATTTGAGAGATCAGAAGCTTGATGGAAACTTCAAGATGTTAGCTTTCATTTGGGACAAGTTTCAGGTCAATCGGACGGGTGGATCAAAAGTTAGGCTACTCGACATTTTGGCGCGCGGAGCTGAAGTTTTGAGCTAGCCTTACCGTGATCACGGTAAGGCCTTAACGTGATTCACGGTAAGGAAATTTTGGCTAACGTGATCACGTTAAGCCCTTAACGTGAATCACGTTAGCTGCTGTTTTGAGTACGAATTTGGGCTTTTCAAGCCCAACGTGTGTACGAACTATAAATAGGTTTTTTTTTCTTTCTTTCGGGGGAGCTTTGGACAACTTTGTGTGTGTTTTGTTGAGTGAGAAATCTCCTCCTTTGTGCACATGGAGCTAGGGCTCAACACTTTCATTCCTTGAGAGGGATCGCTTGAGTTTGAGATTACTCCTCCCGATCTCTCTCCGGGAAATCAAACCTTGTAATCTTGTTAACAATTTGTGTGAATGAAATATATATTTTCTTGTTTGATCATCCATAGAAACGAGTCCCAACTTGGCCCTCGGATTATATCTTGATCAAGCAATCGTTCGTGTGATTGTCGCTACTTCGCGTGTGCTCATCTCCGTCCCTTCCATCCATCTTCTAAATCCCGGGTAACTCCCATCTTTCCATCGCTCTTTATGTGTGTTTTCTCCGTTAGTTCTCCCTTTTCTTGAGTTTCCCCATCTTGTGACATGGTTTGTACTAGATGATTCATTTGGCTAGATCCTCCTTAAGCTCCATATGTAATCCGGCCTACTAACCCTAGGCCGTGATCGCATCAAGTGGTAGCGGAGCTTTTGGCCGCCTATCGAATTTTTCTAGTTTTGTTCAAAAGTGTTAGAACCTTTCTTTCTTGATATCTTGAGTTTAGTCGGTTATTTTCGATAGATATTTCAAGTGGGCAATTGAGTGATTGTGGTGATCATTTTTGCTAGGTCAAAAGATCAAAATTTTAAGAAAATCATTTGGGTGTGTTCTTGAAGTTCATCTTGTGTTCTTGATGTTCTTGGTCTATTGGGGTATTTTGATCCAAAAACATTTTGCAAAAGTTTTAACCAAGTGTTTCTAATTTATAAAAAAAAAAAAAAAAAAAGAAAGAAAGAAAGAAAAGAAAGAATTGGAACACTTGGCCGGCCATCATACATCCAAGGCTCAAGCCTAATCCATTGCATTAAATACCCAAGCCACCTCACCCTAGTCCTTTGACATTTTGACCTAAATAGCCAACCATCCTAACTAAATTGCCCAATTCCAACTAAACTAGCCCATCCTTTTCCTAACCAGCCAGCACGTCCCTCTCTTTTCCTAGTGTCCAGCAGTCTTTTTCCTTTTATTTGAGTCCTAAACTCAAGTCCTAAATCATTAAAACCTTAAACTTGAGTTTTAAACTTTTTGAGTCCTAAACTTAAAGTTCTTAAGTCTTAAACTCCCAAGTCTTTTTCATTACATTTCTAACTCTTTTCTTGAGTCTTTTACTCCCTTAACCCCTCATTTTCCAGCCTTCTTCCCTCCCAACGAAATTTCAAAATTTCTTCCCAAAAACTGAAATTTTGAATTTTCTTTGGAATTCTGAAATTTTTTTTTCAGCTTTCTCTCGAGTCTTTGTAATTTCCTTGAGTCTCTTGTTTAATCTTTCCTAATCTTGTTCTAATCTTGAGCACTTGCGAAGGTAGTTGTTGACGAATTGCTTGATTCGAATCATAAGTTTGTTTGCGGCAACAAGTTGTGTGGTGAGCAAGCTTTGAGTGTGGATGTATTGAGCGATTTGTGAGGCTATCTTTTACGAGTGAATTAAACAAGAGTGTTAAACACGTGAGGGAGAGAATTATTTTTCTAACCCTTGTTTAAGTGTGCAGGTACACGGAGAACGCGAAGTTGAGTGTTTGTGAGCACATATTTTTCGAGTGACCTAAACACGTGAGGGAGAGATTATTTTCTAACGTATATATATTTAGTTTGTTCAATCTTTCAGGCACAATGTCGCAAGATAGTGATTGTGAATCTTGTGACCAAGAAGAGTATTATGATAATGATACTTCACAATGCCATGATGATGATAGTGGTTATGAATCATACGGTGATGCTAGTGACCACTCCAATGACGATGAGAATTTTGAACCAAGTGGTGAAAGTGGTGACGAGTCATGTAGTGAAGCTAGTTGCAAATTTGATGATGATGAGCATTTTGAACCGTGTGATGAAATCGGCGATGAATATAGCATTGATAGTGAGGATAAGTACCAAGATGAAAGTGAAGTAACTTGTAGCGAGAATGAAGACTATGAAGAGACTTCAAGTCCTCGTCTCTTAATCCGAGGCTCAACTTCAAGTTGTAGTGAGGATGACGACGATGAAGATTTT